>CM073465.1:67766448-68366448 GCA_037074535.1 Gleditsia sinensis
GGTATATGGATTTCACGTGCCCTAAAATTAGGGTCGTGACAAGTTTACATCTTGTATTATATGCATATGTATAACAAGATTGTTATCTTTTTACTCTTTTTACTATTCCTTACCCTTATAGTTGTTCTTCTCCATTGTTATCTAGATTAAGGACTTACCAAATGAGATTAAAAATTAAGGAAAGGTCACTTTTTGTGTTAAATATAAAGAATATTAATATACTATTTAATAAATGAGAAGAAGATAATTTTGATATTATGTCAAGGAAATTATAGCGCATACCACACAAAAAATAAAATCTCTCTTCAACAAAGTCTGTTTCTCCTTCTTTTGTGGAGAATGGCATCTTAGCTTGTCCAATCGTTGCACATACCTTGTTTGTGCTCAAATATCTTTCCTCTTGTTTTTTCCCCATAAATTGCTATACAATTGAATATTTACATACTGACATCATATAAGAAATACCCACTGCTTTGATAATCATACATAATTAAATTGCTTCTAGAAGACCTTTATGCAGAAGTTTTTTTTTTTAACATTTGAAAATGTAATTACTACAAAAATACTAATTTGGAAGTTAGATATAATTTTCTTTCTTCGTTTTTAATGTTTATGTATGGATAAATTGACATAAGAAAAATATGAATATCCTCATATTGTATAGTTTCTTGTAAATTAAATTTAAGCTTCCATGTATAATATGTACATGTATACCAAGATAGTCATTGTAATTTCTACTCTTTCTTTTTACTTTGTCATTGGTGTGTGCTTCAAGGTTTTATACCCAAGGAGGTCGGCAATCTAGATAAACTTCAAGCACTAGAACAGAGTATTAACTATTTGAATGGACCTATTCCTTCAAATATTTTCAATATTTTGACATCAACCGTATTGAGTCTTAGAAATAATTCCTTGTCCAGCCTTCTTCCACCGAATATAGGACATGTATGAGTTGAGCTTAGAAGGGAATGATTTGATCGAATGGATATTACAATTAAAAAAATTAAAAGGTCTTCAATATTTGAATCCTAGTGACAACAAATTGCTAGGATCCATCATAGATGAAATTTGTCAAATCAAAAGTTTGATTGAGTTGCATCTAGCCAACAACAAGCCTTTTGAATTGGTGCTAGTATGCCTTGAGAGTCATACTTTTCTATAAAAGGTTGACTTGAGCTCTAACAAATTGATTTCACAAACACCCCATTTTCTTTGGAATCTTAGAGATATCTTGAAGGTAAACTTATCTTCAAACACACTAAGTGGATTTCTTCCCCTTGAGATTTTGAACTGAAGAGTAATTGCACTATTGGACTTGTTAATAAATTAGATTTGTGGGAACATTCCTACAGCTATTAGTGTCTTGCAAACTTTGGTAAAGCTATCTTTAGCACATAACAAATTGCAAGGGCCCATTCCTAAATCACTTGGCAACATGATAAGCATAGAGTTTTTGAATCTTTTCCAAAATTATTTGTCCGGTGGAATTCTAAAATCCTTATCACTTGTCCATTTAAAGTACAATAATCTGTCTTACAATGTTTTGCATGAAGAGATTTCAAAGGGTAGGTTTTTACAAATTTTACAACTAAATTTGTTATGATGAATGAATATCATTTTGTAAAGTCTAAACTAAAAATCCAGCCATGTAGAAAGGGAAACAAACATAGGTCAACTTATATCAAGAGATACTTTTGATCAAATGTATATCACCTATCATGTTGGTGACAATTTTGGTTGTTTCATGCTTAGCCTTTCTAAAATGTAAGAGAGATTATGTCAGTGATTCAACTAATAAAGGTTTAGTAAATTTGGGAACATCAATCAATATATCCTACTATGAAATTCTACAAGTAACAAATAGTTTCAATAAGACAAAATTTCTCAATGATGGAAGTTTTGAATCAATATTCAAAGGAGTGCTTTCAAGTCATTGTAATCTCATTAAAATCATCAGCAGTTGCTCAAATCCTTATTTTCAATTTTTAATAATAGACTTTATACCAAATGGGAGCTGATAGGCAGTTGTATTCTCATAACTATTGCTTAGATTTCTCACAAATATTGAACATAATGATTGATGTGACATCTATATTGGAGTGTCTTCATTGTACTTCTTCAATCCCTATGGTTCATTGTGATGTGAAGCCAAGTAATGTTTTGCTGTATGAAGATATGGTGGCTTATTTTATTGATTTTGGTAATTCCAAACTATTGGGTGAAGGGAAATTTGAGATTCATACAAAGACCTTGGTAACTCTTGGCTACATTGCACCAGGTGATGATTTCCTTATCTTATTTTTTTTTATAAATTTTATTTTCTTTATATATTCTTACTTACGTATATAGCCACTCCTGCATGTTATTATTAAATGTCTAAATGAATGCAAAAACATTATATTATTCCATTGCTTTTCATCTTTACACATTTGAAAAAAATATCTAAAAGAGATTGGAAAATTTTCATCATAAATATTGTACTCAAATTGACATAATTGTTTTACCTAGACTTCAAATTGACATGTAGAGTATGGATCTAAATGAAATTTTTCCATGAAAGGAGATGTGTACGGCTATGATATTTTGCTAATGGAAGTTTTTACAAGGAAAATCCCAACAGCGGACTTCGTTTTTCACGGATTAAGTTTGAAAGATTGAGTTGGCAAGCCAATACCACATTCAGTAGTTCATATTATAGATTCCAATTTGTTTCAAGGACACAATCAAAATACTAGCGATATAGTACTACATATATCATCAATTTTGGAATAAGCCTTGCAATGTTGCATTGAGTTACTTGAAACATGAATTAACATGACAAATATTGTGGGGTCATTGAAAAAAATTAAGGCCATGTTTATGCAAAATTGTAGGGGCATCACAACTTTGAATAACCATTAAATCAACTTATAATAATTGTTTTCTTTACTACTGTTTTATATTTTCTTTTTTGAACATCAATTTTTTTGCAATATGCATTAACACATTCCCAAGAGTTAAAAAGGTAGCCTAGTATTGTGGAATGAGGAGATGAAGTATATGATTATTTTAATAATTTATGATTTTGGAATTTGAGAATCGAGGGTTTTGTGGTTTTAGCCTTGGGTATCTTGGATCTTATGTTTGGAATTATTCTTTAGTAAAATTATGTTCACTTGAGTTTCTTTAAGACATTATTTCTTTTTCAGAATTTAAGTGTTACATATAAAAAAATTTGAATAGTAAGTCTAAATTTTTAAAGGAAAATGGTACTTTTAGAAATTAAATTTCCACTTTCAATGTTTTGTGTTGCAAAAAAACTGTAATGAAAGAATTTATTTTTCTTAATCAACCAAAATTTTTCTCAAATTATTCCTTGTCTTTTTTTCTACTGCTTAAGTTTCGAAGATTGAAAATTTATGCTAATTTAGGTAATTAAATCTGAATAGATTAGAACTGAGTTTGAATTGACAAATTATGTCACGGCCCCAAATGATGGAACACATGATCAGCACGGCATAAGGGTTTCCCCCTAGCCGCAAGCCTAACGCATAGCACATACAAACATCCAGCACACAATTCAGAGTACATAATAAATATAACTGGCCACATATGTCACATCCAATATAAGAAAATACTGTATATATATATATATATATATATCACATGAATCCAACATCCGTTATTCAACTTGGCCCATGGCCTCATAATACAAACATCGTTGTAAAACATAAAACCATTTTCAAAACAACACATCAAAATACGCAAGAAGCGAGGATCCTGCCTGTAAGTTCATGGAGATACACTAGACATAAACTAGACTAGACATCCAGTACAAAATAGCCTTGCCCAGACAGGGGCTCACCAACGCTATATTCAGCCTCCTACGAAGCTGTAGCTGGATCAAAGTCTCTTTGACTATCTGTGGGGAGAAAACAGAAGAGGGGTGAGATCACATCTCAGTGAATGGGTAAATCATACTATAACTGAAACAGGGCAAACCAAGCATGAGTGTTTCGCAATGGGTTTAATAATTGAAATCCAAGTGTAAAGATAATAATAGAAACATTAAGCATTTAATCATAATTTATTGAAAGAAAAGCTAAACAGTTCAAATGTATATTCAAAAGA
The DNA here is from genome assembly GCA_037074535.1 of Gleditsia sinensis. Lineage (NCBI taxonomy): Eukaryota > Viridiplantae > Streptophyta > Magnoliopsida > Fabales > Fabaceae > Gleditsia > Gleditsia sinensis. The sequence continues at coordinate 67,770,559 of CM073465.1, forward strand.
TAAATCTGGATTTAAATCAGTAACCGTAAAGCAAATCAATTATGCATGGTAAGTAATAAATGAAGTTATTTATGCAATAACAATGATGAATGAGCTTGTTTAGAAATATTTAATCTTTAAGAAAAATGCATCAGTTTATTGGAGTTCTTTCCTGACAGATCATCATCTTCCCCAAGCACATAGCAAGGGCAGGGTAATCACTGTAGGCGTAGATATAAGTCCACCCTAAATTCTCCAAAGCACACAGCAAGGGTAGGGTAATCACTGTAGGCGTAGACATAAGTCCACCCTAAATTCTCCCAAGCACACAGCAAGGGTATGGCAATCACTGTAGGCGTAGACATAAGTCCACCCTAAATCCCTGTGTCTTAGGCAGTCATATGCCCGTCACAGTATCCTAGGCCGAAGCCTTCGCATGACCATGGTGCACCAGGGCTAGCACTCCCTGCGGCTAGCTAACAGTGATCTAAAAGGGTCCCTCCAATAGAAAACATTTGAAATATGCTATTCAAAGGGTTTAAAGTAAAACATTTCAATAACATTACAATAAAGTTATAATTCTCCATCTAGCTCTTTTCATGCATAAAATTCCGTTCTAAAATATGTTTCATCCATGTATTCCCATGGAGACCTTTATCATCATAAACTTTCCCTTTAAACATATCGTCCGTAGACGTCGCATAGATGTTTGCATGCATCAAATCATTTCATGGCTAACTTAGTTCATTTTTATGACTAAGTTCGCATTTCTATAAATCTAGCTCAAATGGAGAATTATCAGTCTAGATGCTTGCCCTGCATACCTAGGGTTCAACTAGGATTGAAATTTATAATTTCTAACATGGTTGGAACATATTGGTTTTCAAAGCGGTAAAACAATTTAGCATACATTCCAATTAGTTAAAATCATACGAGAGAGTTATAAACCGAATTCGTAAAACATGCGCTATAGTATGGAAAATCCACTCACCTTACTAGGAGTCCAACAACGAGAATTTCACCTCGTGATGGTTCAACAACCTAGAAAACATAGACATAACATGAGAATTGGAAAACTCTAAATGTCACTATTCATGCCGGCCAGAAACACTATTCACGCCAGCCGGAAAACTAACCCTGTCACGGCCCCAAATGATGGAACACATGATCGGCACGGCATAAGGGTTTCCCCTAGCCGCAAGCCTAATGAATAGCATATACAAACATCCAGCACACAATCCAGAGTACATAATAAATATAACTGGCCACATATGCCACATCTAATATAAGGAAATACTGTATATATATATATATATATATATATATATATATATATATATATATATCTCATGAATCCAACATTTGTGATTCAACTTGGCCCATGGCCTCATAATACAACATCGTTGTAAAACATAAAACCATTTTCCAAACAACACATCAAAATATGCAAGAAGCGAGGATCCTGCCTGTAAGTTCATGGAGATACTCTAGACATAAACTAAACTAGACAATCATTACAAAAGATCCTTGCCCAAACTGGGGCTCACCAACGCTATTTTCAGCCTTCTACGAAGCTGTAGCTGAATCAAAGTCTCTCTGACTATCTGTGGGGAGGAAATAGAAAAGGGGTGAGACCACATCTCAGTGAATGGGTAAATCATACTATAACTGAAATAGGGCAAACCAAGCACGAGTGTTTCGCAATGGGTTTAATAATTGAAATTAAAGTGTAATGATAACAATAGAAACATTTAAGCATTTAACCATAATTTATTGAAAGAAAAGTTAAACAGAACAAATGTATATTCAAAAGATAAATCTGGATTTAAATCAGTAACCGTAAAGCAAATCAATTATGCATGGTAAGTAATAAATGAAATTATTTATGCAATAACAATGATGAATGAGCTTGTTTAGAAATATTTAATCTTTAAGGAAAATACATCAGTTTATTAGAGTTCTTTCCTGACAGATCAACATCTTCCCCAAGCACATAGCAAGGTAAGGGTAATCACTGTAGGCATAAATATAAGTCCACCCTAAATTCCCCCAAGCACACAGCAAGGGTATGGCAATCACTGTAGGCGTAGACATAAGTCCACCCTAAATCCCTGCGTCTTACTCATATGCCCGTCACAGTACCTTAGGCCGAAGCCTTCGCATGAAATCTTGTGTCTTAGGCAGTCATTTGCCCGTCACAGAACCTTAGGCCGAAGCCTTCGCATGACCATGGTGCACCAGGGCTAGCACTCCCTGCGGCTAGCTAACAGTGATCTAAAGGGGTACCTCCAATAGAAAATATTTGAAATATGCTATTCAAAAAGTTTAAAGTAAAACATTTCAATAACATTATAATAAAGCGATATTTCTCCATCTAACTCTTTTCATGCATAAAATTTCGTTCTAAAATATGTTTCATCGATGTATTCCCATGGAGACCTTTATCATCATAAACTTTCCCTTTAAATATATCGTCCGTAGACGTCGCATAGATGTTCGCATGCATCAAATCATTTCATGGCTAACTTAGTTCATTTCTATGACTAAGTTCACATTTCTATAAATCTAGCTCAAATAGAGAATTATCATTCTAGATGCTTGCCCTGCATACCTAGGGTTCAACTAGGATTGAAATTTATAATTTCTAACATGGTTGGAACATATTGGTTTTCAAAGCGGTAAAACAATTTAGCATACATTCCAACTAGTTAAAATCATACGATAAAGTTATAAACCGAATTTGTAAAACATGCGCTATAGTATGAAAAATCCACTCACCGTACTAGGAGTCCAACAACGAGAATTTCACCTCGTGGTGGCTCAACAACCTAGAAAACATAGACATAACATGAAAATTAGATAAATCCTAAACGTCACTATTCATGCCAAAAAACACTATTCACTCACCGGAAACACTATTCACGCCGAAACCTAAAAACCCTATATTCTAGCATAGAAACTAATTCTAAGACTATCTATGGAAAGAATTTCGGTAAAAACGAAGCCTAAAATGCGATTGGACGGAATTTACCTTGGAGGTTACTATTCATGCGATTTTCCAGCGACAATCCGGCAGTTTTTCGGTGAAACTGATTGGTGGGGTTTGTAGCTCTCCTTCCCACGAGTCCAATGGTACCTTGCTCAAATCGGACGTCCGGATGATGAGATATCTTAGAGAGAAGGTGGAGAAAATTCTAGAGAGAGAGAGAGGAAGGTCCAACTATGGAGGAAATGAAGGAAAAAGGAAGGGGGGACCGCTAAAAAATGCATCTCTGATGAATCTCGCCGGCGGCGAGCTAATTCTCACCTCGGCGAGATTGCTGGTCCGCGATTTTCGCCGGCGGCGAGCATATTTTCGCCGCGGCCAAATCAAAACCAGAAAAACTCATGCTCTTGGGAAAATGCTGCAGCATTCTCGCAGCAGGTGAAAAATTCTTGCCGCGGCGAACCCATATGGCCGAATTTGACAAAACGTCCATCATGAAAGTTGTATCCCTTTCTTTTAGCTTTCATTAGTCACTTGAATCACCTAATTTGGAGTTCATATGAAGGCGCTATGCATAAACTAGTGAGCAAAGGTCCAGACCACACTATGCTACAGTTTTTGCCTCTTATCACTATAATATTCAAGGAATTAGCGAAAGTGCTCACCATCAAAGTTGTAGATATATGTCTTATCTTTCCACAGAAATTGGAATCACTTAATTTAGATTTCATATGAGAGAGTTATTCTTATCTGAGTGAAGAAAGGTCAGAAGAAAGGGTCAGAAACGCTCTAAAATTTTACATTGTTCTCAACTTCCTTGTTTCAAATGATTTGTACTTAACCTTCAAAGGTTTGGGTTATTACAAACCCTAAACCTAAAAACCTTATATTCTAGCATAGAAACTAATTCTAAGACTATCTATGGAAAGAATTTCAGAAGAACGAAGTTTAAAACGCGATTGGACGGAGTTTTACCTTGGAGGTTACTATTCATGTGATTTTCCGGTGACATTCCGGCGGTTTCCTGGTGAAACTGATCAGTGGGGTTTGTAGCTCTCCTTCCCACGAGTCCAACGGTATCTTGCTTGCTCAAATCGGACGTCCGGATGATGAGATATCTTAGAGAGAAGGTGGAGAAAATTCTAGAGAGAGAGAGGAAGGTTCAGCTATGGAGGAAATGAAAAAAAAGGGAGGGGGACCGCTTAAAAAATTCCTATCTGACGAATCTCGCCGCGGCGAGATTCGAAACCAGAAAAACTCATGCTCTCGGGAAAATGCTGCTGCATTCTCACCGCCGGTGAATTATTCTCGCCGCAGCGAATATATATTGCCGAATATGACAAAATGTCCAACATTAAAGTTGTAGCCCTTTCTCTTAGCTTTCATTAGCCACTTGAATCACTTAATTTGGAGTTCATATGAAGGAGGTATGCGTAAAATAGTGAGCAAAGGTCCAGACCACACTATGCTGCGATTTTTGCCTCTTATCACTATAATATTCATGGAATTAGCAAAGGTTCCCAACATCAAAGTTGTAGATATATGTCTTTTCTTTCAACACCAATTGGAATCACTTAATTTAGATTTCATATGAGAGTTATGCTTATATTAGTGAAGAAAGGTCAGAAACGCTCTAAAATTTTATGTTGTTCTCAACTTCCTTGTTTCAAATGATTTGTACTTAACCTTCAAAGGTTTTATTAGCAGAGGGTTATTATTTGCTTTTAGCGCGCCAAAACATAAATTCTCATATTTTTTTTTTGTAATTCTTTAATCCATGTAATAAATATACATATTTTCTACGGTTCTTATCTCTATTGTCAAAATTCTCTCTTTTATTCTAAATCTCCTTTAATCGGAATTTTCGTTAAATTTTATGGTTATTACATTCTTCCCCCTTAAAGAAATTCGGTCCCCGAATTTCATCACCACAGTTGCAGATAAATACTAACCTCATTGTTCAAATAAATGCGGATATCTGGCGCGTATATCCTACTCTCTTTCCCAAGTAACTTTCTCATAAGAGTGATTTTTTTTCTATATCACTTTCACTGCAGGTATTTCTTTTGACCGTAACTTTTTTACTTGTCTGTTCACTATTGCTACTGGTTGTTTCTCATAGGTTAAATTTTCCTGTAACTGAATTTGTGGACACTGTATAACATGTGTAGGATCCTGTGAATGTTTTCATATCATAAACACATGAAAGGCTAAATGGACATTACCCAATTTAGGAGGTAAAGCCAAATAATAAGTCACTTAACCGATCCTATCAAAAATTTCAAATGGTTCTATATACCGAAGGTGTAAATTTCCTTTCTTCCCAAATCTCATTACCTCTTTCATTGGTGAGTCATTAAAGAATATGTGGTCACCAATTGATAATTCCTAATGCTCAACATTCATGGTCCTTATAGACCTTTGACTAGTATTGAGTTACTTGTATTTCTTTTTCTAATCAATTTTCACTTTTGCAATAACATCTTATAATAAATCTAACTCCACTGAGTCATTTAACAAAACATTTGTAACACCTCTTACATAAGGCTTAAATCTTCTAATATCATTTTATTATAGACAGATTCTGCTAAGGAATCTCTCACCAATCTAAAAAAAAAACATATGCTTGAAGCATGCTCTCCAAGTTAGCATCATCAATTTAGATAAGTCATATTCTATCTATTGCATGTTATTCCAAACTAGATTTTCAAAGTTTAACTTTTTTTTCAATTCACTCACATATTAAGAAACCTATGATGTTTATGTAAAACTTCAAATGATGCCATTGTATGATTAAGTTCAACTAAGGACAATTAATTTCTTCCAAATTTTACCATAATAATATAAAGATACTTAAAGCATAACTTCTAATGTATAAACACATCATTTAAATTTAGTATTAGTCATATTATAATCTAATAAAGATCCTTAGACTTCCTGAATAACTCTCTTGAGATAATATATTCAATTCGTATTTGCCAACATATCGGCCAATGAAAAATTTAACTTGTATCTTCTTTTTACCATTATACTAGTACCATTTTTATCTCAGTATATCCTTATTACCTCGGTTTATCCATATTTATAATTTATGGCTTCTTTTGAAATCTCTTTTCTTAACAATTATTTATACGTAAATTTTCAAATCTCAACATGATTTACATTCTAGATACCAGTCTCAATTTAGCAAAGTATAAATTCTTAACACAAATATCTTAATTACTTACATTATTTTCAGAGATGATTCTCAAAATATTTTCCACGTTTCCAAATTAAAAATTTCAAGATTAACTTAAATCTTATTTTCCATAATTTACTCCTCAAAAACTTTAACACCGTTAATTCCTTTGATTATATTCGTCAAAGCACCATTAAATCATCATCCATCTATTCTTTTCAAAAATCTCTATTACTTTAATCTACTAATCAGTTGAACACCATAATAACTGAGTTCCAAAGATTAGAAATTAACCCTCCTTATAATAAGGAAAAAAGAATCTTGCATTTAATGCCAAACATTAATGTAGGACAATACAGCAGAACATGTGGAACTCATAATAGAGCGTAGTGCCAAAAGAGGAAGTCAGAAGTTTGAAAAAAACATTGACAGAAAATTAAAATCGGTGGCCGTAATTCTTGAAAATTTGTAAACAAAATCTAGCTACTAGTTCAGCGAAAATCGGTGGCCGCAAATTTTGAATATATGTGCCAAAATTTTAATTCAAAGCTATCGTTATTCGGTGAAAGAATATCATATGAAAAATAATTAATTCTCAGCTTATAAAAGTCTGTGAGAAGCAAAGAACACATAGTTAACTGGTAGGATGCAGTTGATTGCTTCAAAACAGATGTAATCAATCAACTGTAAAATAACCAGTCCAAATTAAAATTTCTCAAAATAACTAGTCGACTTATAAACCAATAGTCGACTGGTAAGAACATTGGGAAAAACAAGATAAATCTTTTGATTGTCCCTCTTCAACAATTAACTGGTTTGCATTTTTCAATCTTTTCTCTCTTTTACGCCTACCACTTACAACTTCTCTGTAAGAATCAAGACATCAATGCTTCATAAAAATAATAAGGAAAAGGCTAATTTCTGGTGATATCTTAACCTTATTCTCTTTACATGCTTAATATGGGTCACAGTCATAACTACTGTATATATGCATGCTTGCCGTCATTTTTTTGAAATTTTCACCTTCAATTTAGCTGATCTCTGCCAATCACTCACATAGTTGTTCTCATTATGTCTAGCCTATTCGCATAACTATTATAAGTATGTTTTTCTCTGAGTTCTGTAAATGCACACATTAGTATCTTTATTTTCATACTCAAAATTAGGGTGTGTGCAGCTATGGAGGGAATTGCATTTCGTCAATTTCGAAATGTTTGCATTTTTTGTGGTTCCAGTCCTGGAAAGGACGGAGAATATGTGAAAGCAGCACAAAACCTGGGTATGGTGCTGGCCAGGAGAAAAATTCATCTAGTCTATGGTGGAGGTAACCGTGGGTTAATGAGGTGCGTGTCTACAGCTGTTCATGTAGGAGGATGCCAAGTTCTAGGTATTATTCCTACAGCTCTAGCTGCATCTAACATAGTAGGAAAAACAATTGGGGAAGAGTTTAGGGTTGCATCCATGCATGAGCGCATGGCTAGAATGATGAGCAATGCTGATGCCTTTATTGCCTTACCAGGGGGTTTTGGTACTTTAGAAGAAATTTTCCAAATAGTCTCTTGGGCACAACTAAATATGCATCACAAACCGCTAGGTTTGTTAAATGTTAATCACTTCTTTGATGGTCTGTTATCTTTCCTTGATCATGCTGTGGAACAAATGTTCATCTCACACTTAGCACGACGAATTCTCATCTCAGCTTCAAATGCTGAGGAGTTGATTGATGCTGCTTTACAAGCATATGTTCATGTACTTGATCCATTCACAGCTTAAATAGAATGGACAACAGACCATAGCAAAAAGCGCAAATTGGACTTGGATCTTCATCTGTAACTGTAGCAAGATGTGTCTTAGGGTTATCGGATACCATCTTGCTAGCCACATACCTTAAGAAAGTACTATTACTAAGTCAAAATTCATATTTTGAGAACTTAGCATATAGCTGATACTCCCTTGGAGTTTGTAATACTATCTTTAATCATTGCTTATGATCCTCTGAACTCTTGAAATATTCTAGTATATTATCAATAAATATAATAACAACTTGATTTAGGGAAGACTTAATTACTTATTCATTAAATATATGAATGTAGCTGGGGCATTTGTCAACCCAAATGACATAACTATAAACTCATAGTGTCCATGTCGAATCTTGAAAGCAAAATTTTTTTTTTTAATATCCTCTTCTCTTATCCTTAATTGATGATATCTAAATATCAAATCAAGTTAAATTTTTGAGAAATGTTGAGCACTTTCTAACTGATCAAATAGATCATCTATACGAGGTAATGAGAATTTATTCCACATTGTCACTTTATTCAACTGTTTATAATCTATGTATAGTCATAGTGATCCATCTTTCTTTTTCACAGATAGAACTGGAGCACTCCAAGTAAAAGTACTAGGGCTTTTAAATCCCTTGTCTAACATGTATTGTAACTATTTATTTTTCAGTTCTTTAAGTTCAGTGGGTGCCATTCTATATGAAAATATAGACGCTGGCCAAGAAATAAATCAATACCAAATTCTATTTATTATTTCGGGGTAATCCTGGCAATTCCTTAGGAATTATATCAGAAAATTCTCTAATCACTGGAACTTGATTTACAGTGGTATACTTTATATCAGCATCTCTCACCACTGCCAACTATCCTTGGCACCTTTTTGTAATCACTTATGGACTGCTAAAGCAGAGATTAGGTTACTGGGTATCTCATTAAGATTTCTTTGTATCAAGAGAAAAAAATTCTTCAAGAATATTGAATTTAATCACCTTCTAGTGACATTTCAAAATGACATGACATAATGCCAACAAATTCATTCTCAATATCACATCACAATCTACCATATCTAGACAACCGGGTACAACGGATGTCACATTCAGAAACCATCATACCAGAGTTTGACCCCTTCCGTACCTTGGTGGTATCGGATTCGCCTAAACTCAGCATTCTGCTAAGGTTTGCCCTACTACCATTCAAGAGGACACGCGAAGAGACTCTGTATGGGTCTTTTCCCAAGCACATAGCAAGGGAAAGCAAATAACATTTCATATAACTGGCATCTCGCTATAAAACAGAGATAGCGCAACCGTCACTTAACCATGCCAACATAGCATACTATAAACTGACTTACTTGAACAAAAAGACAACATCCTATCGAACCCCTTTAGCAGCACCGTGAGTATAAGCATGTCGGGATTCATACCCATACTCAAAGTCCTACCTAAAGGTCCATTACTCCATGAACACAGGAAAACTTAAACCTCTGATACCACTCTGTCACGGCCCCAAATGATGGAACACATGATCGGCACGGCATAAGGGTTTCCCCCTAGCCGCAAGCCTAACGCATAGCACATACAAACATCCAGCACATAATCCAGAGTACATAATAAATATAACTGGCCACATATGCCACATCCAATATAAGAAAATACTGTATATATATATATATATATATATATATCACATGAATCCAACATCCGTGATTCAACTTGGCCCAAGGCCTCATAATACAAACATCGTTGTAAAACATAAAACCATTTTCCAAACAACACATCAAAATACGCAAGAAGCGAGGATCCTGCCTGTAAGTTCATGGAGATACACTAGACATAAACTAGACTAGACATCTAGTACAAAATAGCCTTGCCCAGACTGGGGCTCACCAACGCTATATTCAGCCTCCTACGAAGTTGTAGCGGGATCAAAGTCTCTTTGACTATCTGTAGGGAGAAAACAGAAGAGGGGTGAGACCACATCTCAGTGAATGGGTAAATCATACTATAACTGAAACAGGGCAAACCAAGAACGAGTGTTTTGCAATGGGTTTAATAATTGAAATCCAACTGTAAAGATAATAATAGAAACATTAAGCATTTAACCATAATTTATTGAAAGAAAAGCTAAACAGTTCAAATGTATATTCAAAAGATAAATCTGGATTTAGATCAGTAACCGTAAAGCAAATCAATTATGCATGGTAAGTAATAAATGAAGTTATTTATGCAATAACAATGATGAATGAGCTTGTTTAGAAATATTTAATCTTTAAGAAAAATGCATCAGTTTATTGGAGTTCTTTCCTGACAGATCATCATCTTCCCCAAGCACATAGCAAGGGCAGGGTAATCACTGTAGGCGTAGATATAAGTCCACCCTAAATTCCCCCAAGCACACAGCAAGGGTAGGGTAATCACTGTAGGCGTAGACATAAGTCCAACCTAAATTCCCCCAAGCACACAGCAAGGGTATGGCAATCACTGTAGGTGTAGACATAAGTCCGCCCTAAATCCCTGTGTCTTAGGCAGTCATATGCCCGTCACAGTATCCTAGGCCGAAGCCTTCGCATGACCATGGTGCACCAAGGCTAGCACTCCCTGCGGCTAGCTAACAGTGATCTAAATGGGTCCCTCCAATAGAAAACATTTGAAATATGCTATTCAAAGAGTTTAAAGTAAAACATTTCAATAACATTACAATAAAGCTATAATTCTCCATCTAGATCTTTTCATGCATAAAATTCCATTCTAAAATATGTTTCATCCATGTATTCCCATGGAGACCTTTATCATCATAAACTTTCTCTTTAAACATATCGTCCGTAGACGTCGCATAGATGTTCGCATGCATCAAATCATTTCATGGCTAACTTAGTTCATTTCTATGACTAAGTTCGCATTTCTATAAATCTAGCTCAAATGGAGAATTATCAGTCTAGATGCTTGCCCTGCATACCTAGGGTTCAACTAGGATTGAAATTTATAATTTCTAACATGGTTGGAACATATTGGTTTTCAAAGCGGTAAAACAATTTAGCATACATTCTAACTAGTTAAAATCATACGAGAGAGTTATAAACCGAATTCGTAAAACATGCGCTATAGTATGAAAAACCCACTCAACTTACTAGGAGTCCAACAATGAGAATTTCAACTCGTGATGGTTCAACAACCTAGAAAACATAGACATAACATGAGAATTGGAAAACTCTAAATGTCACTATTCACGCCAGTCGAAAAACTAATCCTAAACCTAAAAACCTTATTTTCTAGCATAGAAACTAATTCTAAGACACGATTGGACGGAGTTTTACCTTGGAGGTTACTATTCATGCTATTTTCTGGTGACATTTCGACAGTTTTCCGGCAAAACTGATCGGTGGGGTTTGTAGCTCTCCTTCCCACGAGTCCAACAGTACCTTGCTTGCTCAAATCGGACGTCCGGATGATGTGATATCTTAGAGAGAAGGTGGAGAAAATTCTAGAGAGAGAGAGGAAGGTTCAGCTATGGAGGAAATGAAGAAAAAAGGGAGGGGGACCGCTTAAAAAATGCCTATCTGACGAATCTCGCCACCGGCGAACCTAATTTCGCCGCGGCGAGATTCGAAACCAGAAAAACTCATGCTCTCGGGAAAAATGCTGCAGCATTTTCGCCGCGACGAATACATATTGCCGAATATGACAAAAAGTCCAACATTAAAGTTGTAGCCCTTTCTCTTAGCTTTCATTAGCCACTTGAATCACCTAATTTGGAGTTCATATGAAGGAGGTATGCGTAAAATAGTGAGCAAAGGTCCAGACCACACTACGCTGCGGTTTTTGCCTCTTATCACTATAATATTCACGGAATTAGCAAAAGTTCTCAACATAAAAGTTGTAGATATATGTCTTTTCTTTCAACACCAATTGGAATCACTTATCATATGAGAGAGTTATGCTTATATGAGTGAAGAAAGTTCAGAAACGCTCTAAAATTTTACGTTGTTCTCAACTTCCTTGTTTCAAATGATTTGTACTTAACCTTCAAAGGTTTTATTAGCAGAGGGTTATTATTTGCTTTTAGCGCGCCAAAACATAAATTCTCATATTTCTTTTTTTTTTTTGTAATTCTTTAATCCATGTAATAAATATACATATTTTCTACGGTTCTTATCTCTATTGTCAAAATTCTCTCTTTTATTCTAAATCTCCTTTAATCGGAATTTTTCGTTAAATTTTACTGTTATTACAAATTAGTATCAATAGCATATATATATATATATATATATATATATATATATATATATATATATATATATGCCCTAAAATTTATTTTAAGTGTCCTAATTAAATAATGCATAAGTGGGTGACCTCTTTCTTCCTCTGTCTGAACTAGTTGAATTGACGAAGCAATCGGGCAATCTTGATTCACATATAAGCTCAAGATTCATGGGATTGAATGCTTCTAGGCCCACCAAGCCGTAACAATTTTGGATCTAGAAACTTGAGCTGTCATGACCTTCTTGCATTTCCTTCCGGCAGCTCGGTCTCTATTATCAACACTCTCTGTATGTAGCTTATCACCTCCTTTCCCATTCCGCTGCCTCTTCCCCCTCATCTTCTCTCAGTCCTTCTCTTCCTCTTCATAACACATCGACTAGCCGATGCATTTGGAAGTATGACACATCCCCTAAATTTTTCTCCAACATTTGCCATGACCTTTTTGATTCTCAACACATCCAAATTTTGGGTTTGGTATTAAGAAGTCTTGAACTGGGTCTGGGTCATAGTATATATTCCAAATTTTATTGCAGGGCTAATATAAAGCAGACATAATCTACCATTAATCTTCAACTCTATCAGTATCATTCTAAATTCCTTTTCTGCTTCTCGATTCTTACATACAAGGTTAAAGTGCAAATAACATAATTTTCACTCTCAGAGATTTGCGAATTTTCACTCTAAGATATTTCACAAATTTCCTTTTGTGCTTCTCGATTTTTACATTCAAGGTTTCTTGATGCATGCTAGTGCTGGTAGAGATTGAAGGTTTGTTGGTATCCATGGGTGATCCATTATGATGAATATAATGAAGAAGTTGTTTGGAGAAAAAAAAAATGTCATGTGAGTCACTTATGTAATATTTAATCTAGAGCTTTAAACTAACTCATAGTGCTCTTATGTGTGTGTGTGTGTGTGTAGGAAATTACGTTTTCCTAGTCTTCTATGCAACCACCTTTTAATTTAAAATTTATTATGAGTTTTTAAAGAGATTAAATATTCTTGAGAGGAAAAGCACATATTTCTCATTAATCAGATGGTTGTATATATACATGTACAAGGATAACTAAACTTTGAATTTAAAACTAAAACAGAAATTTAAAATACATAAGATAAACAAAGTGGTTAGGATAAGAGGATAGGTATGGAAATTGTATTGACCGTAAAATTTAACAAAAATTCCAATTAAAGGAAATTTAGAATAAAAGAGAGAATTTTGAAAATATGAGAATTTATGTTTTGGCGCGTACTTTTTATTTTTAAATGATAGTATTTTGCTATAAGCAAATATATTTTTATTTACGTAGAAATGATTATGATTTGTTAAAAGTAAGTGGACTTTTAAGTAAAAGAAGTATTGTGTTGCTTAAAATAATTATATTGGCCTCTAATGAATTTTTATGGTATTTTTAGAAATATTCTTTCTTTTAATATGAATAAAGATATTTGTTTTGAAATTTGTTTTATTATGATTTTTATAAAGAAAAATCATGATTTAAGAGTTTAACTAAAGATTTATGAGAATGGAAATTTTTAGAAATTTTTGGGATATTTTATGGTAAAAAAAAGGAATTTATATGAATTTTTATAAAAGAAAATCCTATTATTAATTATTTAATTATTATTATTATATTTAAAAAAAAGAAGGTTAAAAAGAAACCGGGGGCGACGAAGTATCAGAAAGGAAAAAAAATGGAAAAATGAATAGTAATAAATAGTGTAGGAATAGTAACATCCAACATTTTCTTTCGATTTGGAGTACTGATTGGTTTCTAATTTCAAAATTGAAAGTGTTATTGGATTCAGGACGAAAAGTACTTCAGTTTTGACCGATCAGTTTTTCAAATCAACCGTTGAATCACCGTCGATCTGAAGTAGAAAATCTCGGTAAAAGGTAAGTTCTGAAAAACCTTACTTAGAGACTTCTAATTAGAAATCTGACTACGTAGATGGATTCAGAAACTAGATAAACATTAGGATATGAATTCGTTTTGTTGATTTGGTAAAATTTTTGTGACGGTGAATAGTATTTTTCGGCGGTGAATAGTGACTAAACTCTCGAAGTCATTTTTCAAGTTTTTGGACCTTCCGGACTCAATTTTGGAGTTTGTTTTACCGAATTTAGACCAGAAACGAGGATTTTAGGGCTGTCCAATCTGGAGCACTTACCGGTGAGTGGGTTTTTCATACTATAGCGCATGTTTTACGAATTCGGTTTATGACTCTCTCGGATGATTTTAAATTTTACCGCTTTGAACCAATATGTTCCAACTATGTTAGAAACTATAAATTTCAATCCTAGTTGAACCCTAGGTATGCAGGGCAAGCATCTAGACTGATAATTCTCCATTGAGCTAAATTTATAGAAATGTGAACTTAGTCATAGAAATGAACTAAGTTAGCCATGAAATGATTTGATGCATTCGAACATCTATGCGACGTCTACGGACGATATGGTTAAAGGGAAAGTTTATGATGATAAAGGTATCCATGGGAATCCATGGATGAGACATATTTTAGAACGGAGTTTTATGCATGAAAAGAGCTAGATGGAGAATTATAGCTTTATTATAATGTTATTGAAATTTTTTACTTTAAACTCTTTGAATGACATATTTTCAAATGTTTTCTGTTGGAGGAACCCTTTTAGATTACTGTTAGCTAGCCGCAGGTAGTGCTAGCGCTGGTGCACCATGGTCATGCGGAGGTTTCAGCCTAGGATATTGTGACGGGCTTATGACCGCCTAATTCACGGAATTTAGGGTGGACTTATGTCTACGGCTACAGTGATTTCCACACCCTTGCTATGTACTTGGGGGATTTAGGGTAGACTTATGTCTATGCCTACAGTGATTGCCATACCCTTGCTATGTGCTTGGAGAATTTAGGGTGGATTTATGTCTACGCCTACAGTGATTATCCTACCCTTGCTGTGTGCTTGGGGAAGATGATTGATCTGTTAGGAAAGACCTCCAATAAACTAGTGCATTTTTCTTAAAGATTAAATATTTCTAAAATATCTCATTCATCATTGTTAGTGCATAAATAACTTCATTTATTACTTACCATGCATAATTGATTTGCTTTACGGTAACTGATTTAATCCTGTTTTATCTTTTGAACATACATTTGAATTGTTTAGCTTTTCTTTCAATAAATTATGGTTAAAAGCTTAATGTTTCAATTATTAAACTCATTGCGAAAAACTCGTGCTTGGTTTGCCCTGTTTCTGTTATAGTGTGATTTACCCATTCACTGAGATGTGATCTCACCCCTCTTTTGTTTCCTCCCCACAGATAGTCAAAGAGACTTTCATCTAGCTACAACTTCGTAGGAGGCTGAAGATAGTGTTGGTGAGCCCCAGTTTGGGAAAGGATCTTTTGTACTATTTGTCTAGTTTAGTTTATGTCTAGTGTACCTCCATGAACTTACAGGCATAATCCTCGCTTCTTGCGTATTTTGATGTGTTGTTTGGAAAACGGTTTTATGTTTTACAACAATGTTGGTATTATGAGGCCTTGGGCCAAGTTGAATCACATGAATATTATGAGGCCATGGGCCAAGTTGAATCACGGATGTTGGATTCATGAGATATATATATATATATATATATATATATATATATATATATATATATATATATATATATATATATATATATACAGTATTTTCTGATATTGGATGTGGCATATGTGGCCAGTTATATTTATTATGTACTCTGGATTGTGTGTTGGATGTTTGTGCACGCTATGTGTTAGGCTTGCGGCTAGGGGGAAACCCTTATGCTGTGCCGGTCATGTGTTTCATGATTTGGGGCTGTGACATCGTGGTTTCAGAGGTTTAGGTTTTCCTGTGTTCATGGAGTAATGGACCTTTAGGTAGAACTTTGAATATGGGTATGAATCCGGACATGCTTATACTCACGGTGCTGCTAAAGGGGTTCGATAGGATGTTGTCTTTTTGTTCAAGTAAGTCAGTTTATAGTATGCTATGTTGGCATGGTTAAATGACGGTTGGGCTATTTCTGTTTTATAGCGAGATGCGTCTTAAAGAATTTAAGAAATTGAGACAGATACCAAATATGATGGTTTCTGAATGTGACATCATGATGGTTTCTGAATGTAACATCCGTTGTACCTGGTTGTCTAGATATGGTAGATTGTAATGTGATATTGAAAATGAATTTGTTGGCATTATGTCATGTCTTTTTGAAATGTCACTAGAAGGTGATTAAATTCAATATTCTTGGAGAATTTTCTCTCTTGATACAAAGAAATCTTAGTGAGATACCCAGTAACCTAATCTCTGCTTTAGCAGTCCATAAGTAATTACAAAAAGGTGCCAAGGATAGTTGGCAGTGGTGAGAGATGCTGCTATCAAGTATACCACTGTAAATCAAGTTCCAGTGATTAGAGAATTTTCTGATATAATTCCTGAGGAATTGCCAGGATTACCCTGAAATAATAAATAGAATTTGGTATTGATTTATTTCCTGGCCAGCGTCTATATTTCCATTTAGAATGGCACCCACTAAACTTAAAGAACTAAAAAAAGAAATAGTTATAAGACATGTTAGACAAGGGATTTAAAAGCCCTAAAACTTTTACTTGGAGTGCTCCAGTTCTATCTATGAAAATGAAAGATGAATCATTATGACTATGCATAGATTATAGACAATTGAATAAAGTGATAATGTGGAATAAATACTCATTACCTCATATAGATGATATGTTTGACCAGCTACAAGGTGCTCAACATTTAAAAAAAATTTGAATTGATTTGATATCTGGATCTCATCAATTGAGGATAAGGGATGAGGATATTCGAAAATTTTCTTTTAGGACTCGTTATGGCATTATGAGTTCTTGGTGATGTCATTTAGTTTGAAAAATATCCAAGCTTTATTCATGGACTTAATAAATAGAGCACTTAAGCCATTTCTGGATCAATTTGTTATTATAATTATTGACAGTACACTAAAATATTACAAGAGTTCAAAGGATCATAAGCAACATTTAAAGATAGTTTTACAAACTCTAAAGGAGTATGTTTAGCAAGGATGGTATCCAAATAGACCCTAAGAAAATAAAAGTGGAACAGCAATGGCTACGTTCTACTACAGTTACAGATGAAGATCCAAATCCAATTTGCGCTTCCTGCGGTTGTCTGCCGTCCATTCTATTTGAGCAATAGTTGGATCAGGTATATGAACATATGCTTGTAAGGCATCAATTAATTCCTTAGCATCTGAAGCTAAGATGAGAATTTGTCGTGCTAAGTGTGGGATAAACCTTTGTTCCACAGCATGATCAAGGAAAGATAACAAACCATCAAAGAAGTGATTAACATTTAACAAACCTATTGGTTTATGATGCATATTCAGTTGTGCCCAAGAGACTATTTGGAAAATCTCTTCTAAAGTACCAAAACCACCTGGTAAGGCAACGAAGGCATCAACATTGCTCATCATTCTAGCCATGCGTTCATGCATGGAAGCTACTCTATATTCTTCTCGAATTGTCTTTCCTATGTTGCTGGTTGCAGCTAGAGCTGTAGGAATAATACCTAGAACTTGGCATCCTCCTACATGTGTAGCTGTAGCCACACACCCCATTAACCCACAGTTACCTCCACCATAGACTAGATGAATTTTTCTCCTGGCCAGCACCATACCCAAGTTTTGTGCTACTTTAACATACTCCCCATCTTTTCCAGGACTGGAACCACAAAAGACACAAATATTTCGAAACTGACGAAATGTGGTTCCCTCCATAATTTCTCTTACCTTAACTTTGAGTATGAAGATAAAGATACTAATATAAGCATTTATAGAACTCGGAGAAGGGCATATTTATAATAGCTATGCGAATAGGTCGAGTATTATTAGAACAACTATGTGAGTGATTGGTGGATATCAGCTAAATTACAGGTAAAACAAAAATTTCAAAAATGACGGCAAGTATGTATATGTACAGTAGTTATGACTCTGACTCATATTAAGCACATAAAGAGCATAAGATAAGATATCACCAGAAATCTGTCTTTTTCTTGTTGTCTTTGATGAAGCATTGATGTCTTGAAAGGTTTTAGGTGATAGCCGTCATTGTAAAAAAGAAAAAAAAAGAAAAAGAGTGAAAATACAAACCAATTAATTGTTGAAGAGGAACAATCAAATGGTTTATTTTGTTTTCTCAATGTTTTTACCAGTCGACTATTGGTTTATAAGTCGACTAGCTATTTTGAGAAATTTTAATTTGGACTGGTTATTTACAGTTGATTGATCATATATATTTTGAAGCAACCAACTGCATCCTACCAGTTAGCTACGTACTCTTTGTTTTTCACAGACTTTTATAAGTTCGGAAATGTTTCTTTTTCACCGAATATTGCTTTAAAGTAGATTTTGGCACATATATTCAAAATTTGCGGCCACCGATTTTTGCCGAAATCGTAGATAGATTTTGTTTATAGATTTTCAAGAATTACGGCCACTGATTTTAATGCTTTTCAATGTTTGTCCAAATTTTTGACTTTCTATTTTGGCACCATTCTCTATTGTGCTTTTTCGTCTGTTTCACTGCATTCTCCCTCATTAACGGTGGGCATTAAATGCAAGGTTGTTTTCCCTCATTGCAAGGAAAGATAATTTCTAATCTTTGGAACTTAGTTATTATGGTGTTCAATTGATTAGTAGATTAAAGTAATAGAGATTTTAAAAAGAATAGATGGATGATGATGTAATGGTGCTTTGACGAATGTAATAAAAGGAATTAACGGTGTTGAATTTTTTGAAGAGTAAAGTATGGAACGTAAGATTTAAGTTAATCTCAAAATTTTTAATTTGGACATATGAAGAATATTTTGAGAATCATCTCTGAGAATAATGTAAGTGATTAAGATATTTATGTTAAGGATTTATACCATGCTAAACTGAGTCTAGTATTTGGAATGTAAATTATGTTGAGATTGGAAATTCACATATGGATAATTGTTGAGAAAAGAGATTTCAGAAGAAGCCATAGATTGTGAATATGGATTACCCGAGATAATAAGGATATACTGAGATAAAAAAATTGTACTAATATAATGGTAAAAAGAAGATACAAGTGAAATTTTTCATTAGCGGGTATGTTGGTAAGTACGAATTGAATATATTATCTCAAGAGAGTTATTCAGGAAGTCTAAAGATCTTTATTAGATAATAGTATGAATGATACTAAATTTAAATAATGTATTTATACATTAGAAGTTATGCTTTAAGTATCTTTATATTATTGTGGTGAAAGTTTGGAGAAATTAATTGTCCTTAGTTGAACTTGCTCATAGCAGTAATTATCATGCCAATATACAATGGCATCATTTGAAGTTTTACATGAACATCATAGGTTTCTTAATATGTGAGTGAATTGAGAAAAGTTAAACTTTTTGGAAATCTAATTTGGAATAACATGCAATAGATAGAATATGAATTATTTAAATTGATGATGCTAGTTTGGAGAGCATGCTACAAGCATATTTTTTTGAGATTGGTATGAGATTTCTTAGCAGAATTTGTCTATAATAAAATGATATTAGAAGATTTAAACCTTATGTAAGAGGTGTTACAAATGTTCTGTTAAATGACTCAGTTGAGTTAGATTTATTCTAAGATGTCATTGATAAAGTGAAATTGATTAGAAAAAGAATATTGAAAACTCAATACAAGTCAAAAGTTTATAAGGACTATGAATGTTGAGCACGAGAAAGTATTAGTTGGTGACTATATATATATATATATATATATATATATATATATATATATATATATATATATATATATATATATTCTTGAAGGACTCACCCATAGAAGAGGTAATGAGGTTTTGAAAGAAAGAGAAGTTACCCTCTCGGTATATAGAATTATTTGAATTCTTGATAGGATCGGTTCAGTGGCTTATTGTTTGGTTTTACCACCTACATTGGATAATGTTTATCCAGTTTTTCATGTGTCTATACTACGGAAATATTTACCGGATTCTACACATGTTATATAGTGTCCATAGATTCAGTTACAGAAAGATTTAACCTAAGAGGAACAACCAGTATGGACAGACAAGTAAAGAAGTTACGGTCAAAAGAAATATTTACAGTAAAGATGATATGGAAAAATCACTCTTTTGAGGAAGCTACTTGGGAAAGAGAGAAGGATATACGCGCTAGATATCTGCGTTTATTTGAACAATGAGATTAGTATTGATATGCAACTATGGTGATGAAATTCGGGGATCGAATTTCTTTAAGGGGGGAAGAATGTAATAACCGTAAAATTTAACGAAAATTCCAATTAAAGGAAATTTAGAATAAAAGAGAGAATTTATGTTTTGGCGCGTACTTTTTATTTTTAAATGATAGTATTTTGCTATAAGCAAATATATTTTTATTTATGTAGAAATGATTATGATTTGTTAAAAGTAAGTGGACTTTTAAGTAAAAGAAGTATTGTGTTGCTTAAAATAATTATATCGGCCTCTAATGAATTTTTATGGTATTTTTAGAAATATTCTTTCTTTTAATATGAATAAAGATATTTGTTTTGAAATTTGTTTTATTATGATTTTTATAAAGAAAAATCATGATTTAAGAGTTTAACTAAAGATTTATGAGAATGGAAATTTTTAGAAATTTTTGAGATATTTTATGGTAAAAAAAGGAATTTATATGAATTTTTATAAAAGAAAATCCTATTATTAATTATTTAATAATTATTATTATATTAAAAAAAAACAGAATGTTAAAATGAAACCAGGGGCGACGAAGTATCAGAAAGAAAAAAAAACGGAAAAATGAATTGTAATGAATAGTGTAGGAATAGTAACATCCAACATTTTCTTTCGATTTGGAGTACCGATTGGCTTCTGATTTCAAAACTGAAACTGTTATTGGATTCAGGATGAAAAGTACTTCAGTTTTGACCGATTAGTTTTTCAAATCAACCGTTGAATCGCCGTAGATCTGAAGTAGAAAATCTCGGTAAAAGGTAAGTTCTGAAAAACCTTACTTAGAGACTTCTAATTAGAAATCTGACTCCGTAGATGGATTCAGAAACTAGATAAACATTAGGATATGACTCCGTAGACTTCTAATTAGCATCTAGACTGATAATTTTCCATTGAGCTAAATTTATAGAAATGTGAACTTAGTCATAGAAATGAACTAAGTTAGCCATGAAATGATTTGATGCATGTGAACATCTATGTGACGTCTACGGACGATATGTTTAAAGGGAAAGTTTATGATGATAAAGGTCTCCATGGGAATCCATGGATGAGACATATTTTAGAATGGAGTTTTATGCATGAAAAGAGTTAGATGGAGAATTATAGCTTTATTATAATGTTATTGAAATGTTTTACTTTAAACTCTTTGAATGGCATATTTTCAAATGTTTTCTATTGGAGGAACCCTTTTAGATCACTGTTTGCTAGCCGCAGGTAGTGCTAGCCCTGGTGCACCATGGTCATGCGGAGGCTTCAGCCTAGGATATTGTGACGGGCTTATGACCACCTAAGTCACAGAATTTAGGGTGGACTTATGTCTACACCTACAGTGATTTTCACACCCTTGCTATGTACTTGGGGGATTTAGGGTAGAATTTAGGGTGGATTTATGTCTACGCCTACAGTGATTACCCTACCTTTGTTGTGTGCTTGGGGAAGATGATTTATCTGTTAGGAAAGACCTTCAATAAACTAGTGCATTTTTCTTAAAGATTAAATGCTTCTAAAATATCTCATTCATCATTGTTATTGCATAAATAACTTCATTTATTACTTACCATGCATAATTGATTTGCTTTACGGTTACTGATTTAATCCTGTTTTATCTTTTAAACATACATTTGAATTGTTTAGCTTTTCTTTCAATAAATTATGGTTAAATGCTTAATGTTTCAATTATTAAACTCATTACGAAACACTCGTGCTTAGTTTGCCCTGTTTCTGTTATAGTGTGATTTACCCATTCACTGAGATGTGATCTCACCCCTCTTTTGTTTCCTCCACACAGATAGTCAAAGAGACTTTGATCCAGCTACAACTTCGTAGGAGGCTGAAGATAGTGTTGGTGAGCCCCAGTTTGGGCAAGGCTCTTTTGTACTGTTTGTCTAGTTTAGTTTATGTCTAGTGTACCTCCATGAACTTACAGGCAGGATCCTTGCTTCTTGCGTATTTTGATGTGTTGTTTGGAAAACGGTTTTATGTTTTACAACAATGTTGGTATTATGAGGCCTTGGGCCAAGTTGAATCACATGAATATTATGAGGCCATGGGCCAAGTTGAATCACTGATGTTGGATTCATGATATATATATATATATATATATATATAGTATTTTCTGATATTGGATGTGGCATTTGTGGCCAGTTATATTTATTATGTATTCTGGATTGTGTGCTGGATGTTTGTGCACACTATGTGTTAGGCTTGCGGCTAGGTGGAAACCCTTATGCCGTGTAGTCATGTGTTCCATCATTTGGGGCTGTGTCAGAAATATTCACGAAAACAAGTTAACCTAAACGTAGTATTTCTCTAATACGCCCCCTTAAGATGGGGGAGTGTCAATGACACCAATCTTGGACAAAAGAAACCAAAAACGAGGGCCAGACAGTGGTTTGGTAAAAAGATTAGCTAGTTGATTAGATGAAGGAACATGAGATACACGGAGAGAACCATTGGAAACCAGGTCACGAACAAAGTGATAGTCGATGGATAAGTGTTTCATTCTGGAGTGAAACACAAGGTTAGCACATAGATATGTGGCACCAATGTTATCTGATTAGATTATTAGAGAGACTGGAATGGTGAGACCAAGTTCTTGAATGAGCTATTAAATCCCAAGAATCTTTGCAGATGTGGAGACAATAGTACGGTATTCAGCTTCAGTGGATGAAGGGGTAACAAATTTCTGTTTCCTTGAGCTTCAGGATATGGGGTTGGTGCCAAGATAAGCAATATATGCTCCTGTAGATTTGCGATCAATGGTGTCACCTACCCAATCTGCATCACAGTAGGCTATGAGGGAGAGAGTGGAATTAGGAGTGAGCATGATACCATAAGAGAGTGTAACCTTAAGATATCGAAGTAAATGTTTTAGAGCCTAAAAGTGATCATTGGAAGGAGCTTGCATATATTGAGCTAGCTGATTGACAGGATAAGTAACATCAGGATGAGTGAGAGACAAGTATTAGAGAGAGCTGACCAAACGATGATAATCTGTGGCATTGGTAGGTGGGGATGTAGGAGAGAAACTGCATGAAGTGGACATAGGAGTATTCACTGGCTTAGCATCTGTCATGTTGGCTGTGTCTAGTAAGTCCCGAATATATTTGCTTTGATTCAAGAAAAGACCTTTGTTGTAGGGAAGAAGCTCAATGCCAAGAAAGTAGTTAGGGAATCCAAGATCCTTTAGAGAGAAAGTGATAGCCAGATAAGCCATGAATTTTTGGAGAAAAGATGGAGTGTTCCCCGTGAAAAGAAGATTATCCACATAGACCAAAAAATAAGCTAACACAGAGTCATGATTATAGATAAAAAGTGATGCATTTGTTTTGGAGTTGACAAAGCCATAAGAGAGTAAAAATTGACGTAGAGCATTGTACCATGTACGTAGGAATTGTTTAAGACTATAGAGGGCCTTCTTGAGACGACAAACATGATGAGGAAACTGAGTATGGATGAAACCCGGTGGTTGATGCATGTAAACAACTTCAGAGAGAGGACCTTGAAGGAAGGCATTGTTAACTTCCATTTGGCGTAGACTCTAAATTTTTGAGAGAGCAACGGAGAGAACTATCTTGATGGTCTGCGGCTTGATCACAGGACTAAAGGTGTCAAAGAAATCAACCCCAGGGCATTGCTGGAAGCCTTTGGCCACTAAACAGGCCTTATATCTGGAGATGGAGCCATCGAGATTTGCTTTTATGTGAAACACCTATTTGTTACCAATGATATTATAGTCAGGATGGGGTGGAACGAGGTCCCAAGTACCATTGTTAAGAAGAGCTGTGAATTCTTCAGACATGGCATACTTCCAGTGAGATGACTTCAATGCTTGGGAGACACAGGTTGGTTCAAGGGCGTCAGGAAAGGGATATTTGGAGACATAAAAAAGATGCTTATGCTTGTGAATATTATTTTTGGCACGGGTTATCATGGGGTGAGAATTAGTAGGGGGAGGTGGAGGACAAGGGGGATCAAGTCTAGGGGAGACCACTATTGCAGAGGGCATAAGTGCATGAGGGGACGAGGAAGTGCAAATGGGAGAGGTTGAAGAGGTAATAGGTGGGGTGGAATATGACAGGGGTTCAGAAGGAATGGGATAAGGTGAGGTTGAAAAGGAGCTAGCAGGGATGAAAGGAACAAGATTATGAGTAGATGAATGAGATGAATTGGAAGGAAGAGAGGGATTGTCATCAGTGAGAGGGGACTGAGAAAAGGGAAAGGAATTTTCCAAGAATTGGACATGACGTGAGGTATAAAATTTGTGATGAGTGAATTCAAAATAGATGAAAGCACTTTAAGTGGTAGAGTAACCTAAGAAGATGCAAGATTGAGACTGAGGTTGAATTTTGGAGGTGGTGTAGGGTTTCAGCCATGGGAAGCACAGACAGCTAAACGTGCAAAGTTTAAGGTAGTTGGGTTAGTGCTGAAAAAGAATAGAGAAGGGAGATTTAGAGTGTAAAACTGGTGTAGGCAAGCGGTTGATGAGGTTGGTAGCAGTTTTAAGAGCAAAGGTCCAAAACTTAAGGGGAAGAGAAGCATGATGTAGCAGGCAGCGAGCTATTTCAAGGAGATGTTGATGTTTACGCTCAGAAAGGCCATTGTGTTCAGGTGTGTGAGGTGGTGAGGTTAAGTGAGAGATTCCATGGGTGGAAAGAAAAGCACGTAAGGCAATATATTCACCTCCATTGTTCGTGTATAAAGTTTTTATTTGAGAGTTAAATTGCTTTTCAACTAAAGATTTTAAGGCAGGAAAAATAATGGAAACATCATATGTATGCTTAAGAGGATATAGCCACACGTAACGAGAGAAATGATCGATAAAAATGACATAGAAACGATAACCATCAATTGAAGTAAAGGAGGTCGGTCCTTATACATCAGAATAGAAAATATCAAGAGGTCTCTGACTAATGAGACTAGATCTATCAAATGCTAACTTATGACTTTTATTAAGATGACAATCAGTGCAAGAAGAAAAATTAGAGGAAGTGGAGATGTGCTGGGAAGCTAGAATTTGTCTAAGAATGGATTTATATGGATGCCTGAGTCTGTGATTCCAGCGTAAAGGCGAGGATGAGGACATGGTGATGGATGCTGCAGATGGTGTGGATCGTAGAGAGGTGGACATGGGAATGGTGTAGGTGTTGTTTTCATTCTGCCCTTGCAACAGTGGACAACCCATTTTCAATGACTGGACCTGAAAATGAAATGGGAAAAATTCAACTGAGACATGGTTCTGCTTGTATAATTGAGAAACAAAAATGAGGTTTTCTTTAACTTGAGGCACATAGAGAATATTAGAGAGCTGGAGAGAAGAAGGGAGAACAGTGGAACCCGTGTGAGTTATGGGAAGAATATTACTATTTACCATAGTGAGACCCTCAGGACCGTCATACTCAGAATCAAGATTGAAGTTACCAAAATAATTGGTAATGTGATGGGTAGCACCAGAATCAACCAACCAATGCTTGTTTATAGGGGGGTTGGTAATAGTAGCAACATGAGCACTGGGAGAAATATGTGGATTGTTGGTGATCTTGAAGCAATATTTGACAATATGACCACGCTTGTTGCAGAACTAACAAGTTGGAAGAGTGGAGGACTTCCTATAAGGAGAGGTGATGATGTGAAGAAAGGGACTTGAGGAACGGGTGTGATCAGAATAAGGGAAGGAACGTCTGTGGGGAACTTTGGGATAGAAGGGTAGTTTCTTGACATGATTCACAGCAATAGGAGCTTCAACCAACTTCTCAAATTTTAGAAGATGAACCTCATGATCAGTAAGCATCTCAAAGAGTTTGTCATATGTCACAGGGGTTTCACGAATACGTAGAGCTGCTGAGAGTTCTTTATAATGTGGTCCCAAGCCATTCAAACAGTGCAGAATGAGGTCTATCTCATCTAGTGGATGACCAATCATTGCTAGTTCATCAGCAATGGTTTTAATGGTGCGAAGGTATTCAGACACAGTAGATGTACCCTTGGTGTGGGTAGAGAGACGCTCCTTGAGGTGCATTATGCGTGACCTGGAGTGATTTGCAAAGGCATGAGCCAATTAGTCCCAAGATTCTTTGGCTGTTTCTACTTGAGATATAACAGCACAAGCATTAGAGTCACAGGAGGCCATGAGAGCTAGGAGCAAGAAGTGATCTTGCCGTATCCAATGAGTGCATAACGGGTTTTCAACATGTTCTCCATTAAGTTCAATAAACGTGGATGGACATGGTTTAGAACCTATGACATAGCCAACAAGACCATATCCAATGAGCATAGACTTAATTTGTTTTGCCCATGCAATGTAGTTATTGTGGACAAGTTTGATGACAAGATTGGAGATATTGATAGTGACAAGCTCAGGGAGGGCAGCAGAGGGATTAAAGCAGAGAGGTTGGGATGAAGATGATTCAGCCAAGGAGAAAAATGACAAGGATCGATGGCTTGTGAAAGCACAAGAAGCTCTGATACTATAAAGAGATTAAATATTCTTGAGAGGAAAAGCTCATATTTCTCATTGATTAGATGATTGTATATATACATGTACAAGTATAACTAAAGTTTGAATTTAAAACTATAACCGAAATTTAAAATACGTAAGATAAACAAAGTGGTTAGAAACAAGTTAACCTAACCCTAGTATTTCTCTAATAGTTTTGTAATAACCCTCAACTAATAAAACCTTTGAAGGTTAAGTAAAAATCATTTGAAACAAAGAAAGTTGAGAACAATGTAAAATTTTAGAGCGTTTTTGACCTTTTTTTCTGACCTTTCGTCACACATATAAGTATAAATCTCTCATATGAAATCCAAATTAAGTGATTCCAATTTTTGTGGAAAGATAAGACACATATCACCAACTTTGATGTTGGACACTTTTGCTAATTCCGTGAATATTATAGTTATAAGAGGCAAAACCCGAAGCATAGTGTGGTCTAGACATTTGCTCACAATTTGATTTATAACTCCTTTATATGAACTCCAAATTAGGTGATTCAAGTGGCTAAAGAAATCTAAGAGAAAGGGATACAACTTTCATGTTTGACGTTTTGTCCAATTCGGCCAAAAAACGTGGTGTACTGTAGCCACGAAGTACGGCCGTGCTCCAGGACACGACCAGGCCGTGCTTCTGGCTGTTTTTTTCGTGTTTCCTGCAGCATTCTCACCGCGGCGAAATTAGGCTCGCCGCGGCGAAAATGAGTTCTCCGGCGGCGAGGTTCGTCAGATAGCTTTTTTTGCGGTCCCCCTCCCTTTTTCCTTCATTTCTCCTTCATCTGAACCCTAACTCTCTCTCTCTAGTATTTTCTCTACCTTCTCTCTAAGATATCTCATCATCCGGACGTCCGATTTGAGCAAGCAAGGTACCGTTGGACTCGTGGGAAGAAGAGCTACAAATCCCACTGATCAATTTCATCGGAAAGTCGCCAGAAGGTCACCAGAAAATCACGTGAATAGTACCTCCAAAGGTAAAACTCCGTTTAATCACGTTTTAGGCTTCGTTTTACCTCACTTCTTTCCATAGATAGTCTTAGAATTAGTTTCTATGCTAAAATATAGGGTTTTTAGGTTTCGGCGTGAATAGTGTTTCCGGTGAGTGAATAGTGTTTTTCGGCATGAATAGTGACGTTTAGAGTTTTCTAATTTACATGTTATGTCTATGTTTTCTAGGTTGTTGAGCCACCACGAGGTAAAATTCTCGTTGTTGGACTCCTAGTAAGGTGAGTGTTCAAGCCATTCTTGGATCAGTTTGTCATTGTGTTCATTGATGACATCTTGCTTTATTCTAAGGACCATGAGGAGCATGAACAGCACCTACGGGTCATTCTGCAGATCTTGAGGGATCAGCAGTTGTATGCCAAGCTCTCTAAGTGTGAGTTTTGGTTGGACAGCATTATGTTTCTGGGGCATGTAGTCACAAAGGATGGCATTCAAGTAAACCCCGAAAAGGTAGAGGCAGTACAGCAGTGGCCTCGCCCAGTTAGTGTGACGGAGATCCGAAGTTTCTTAGGTCTAGCGGGGTATTACCAGAGGTTCATCAAGGATTTCTCCAGGATTGCTGCTCCTTTGACTAGATTAACCAGGAAGTGAGTTAAGTTTGAGTGGTCGGATGCATGCGAAGAAAGTTTTCAGACCTTGAAGAAGTGTCTAACCACAACCCCAATTCTAACTATCCCAACGGGCATAGGAGGATACTCAGTATATTGTGACGCCTCAAGGGTGGGCTTGGGTTGTGTGTTAATGCAGAATGGTCATGTTGTAGCCTATGCATCTAGGCAGCTCAGGAAGCAGGAACAGAACTATCCTACACATGATCTGGAGATGGCGGCAGTGGTCTTTGCCTTAAGGATTTGGAGACACTATCTCTATGGTGAACCTTGTGAGATTTACACAGACCACAAGAGCCTCAAGTACATCTTTCAACAAAGGGATCTTAACTTGAGACAGAGAAGGTGGATGGAGTTGGTGAAGGACTATGACTGCACTATCTTGTACCACCCAGGCAAGGCCAATGTGGTAGTAGATGCTTTGAGCAAAAAGTCAATAGGGAGTCTAGCCCATATCACCCTACTCCGGAGGCCGTTGATAAGGGATATTCATCGGCTAGAAGGTGAGGGGATGCACTTTGAAGTGAAGGAGCCAGGGGTGTTGTTAGCTCACACGAAACTACACTCCCCGTTGGTTGAGCAGATTAAGACAGATCAGGACAAGGATTCTAAACTATGTAAGCTCAAGGATGATACTAGGAATAATCAGACTTCTAAATTCAGCGTGGATGCTGAAGGAGTGTTAAGATGTGGGAAGCGCTTGTGTGTACCCGATGTGGATAGCTTGAGGAAGCAGATTTTGGAAGAGGCACATCAATCAGCCTAAACTATCCACCCAGGAACAAATAAGATGTACAGTGACCTCAAGGACTTGTATTGGTGGAATGGGATGAAGAAGGATGTAGCAGATTTTGTGGCTCAGTGCTTGGTTTGTCAGCAACTGAAAGCTGAACACCAGAAGCCTGCCGGTTTGCACCAACAGATTGAGATACTGGAGTGGAAGTGAGAAAGGATCACTATGGACTTCGTTACAGGGTTACCAAGGACCCCTAAGGGTTATGACTCAGTATGGGTGATAGTGGATCGAATGACCAAGTCATCCCACTTCTTACCAGTGAAGACTACCTTTAATGCGGCTCAGTATGCAAGCCTGTATCTGAGTGAAATTGTCAGATTGCATGGCGTCCCTGTATCTATCATATCTGACCGAGGTCCACAGTCTATGGCAAGGTTTTGGAAAGCTTTTCAAGAAGCTTTGGGAACGAGGTTGGATCTAAGCACCGCTTTTCATCCCTAAACAGATGGCTAGTCAGAACGCACGATTTAAATTCTGGAGGATATGCTTAGAGCATGTATATTGGATTTTGGTGGCAGTTGGGAAGGATACCTTCCATTAGCTGAGTTTGCATACAACAACAGTTATCAAGCCAGTATTCAGATGGCACCTTTTGAAGCTCTTTATGGGAGAAGATGCCAATCTCCCGTTGGATGGTTTGAAGTTGGAGAAGCCAAGCTGCTAGGTCTAGACTTGGTGCAAGATGCCATAGAGAAGGTCAAGCTGATAAGGGAATGCCTTTTAACTGCACAGAGTCACCAGAAGGCTTATGTGGACCATAGGCGACGAGAGTTGGAGTTTTCTCTAGGCGATCACGTGTTCCTCAGAGTATCACCCATGAAGGGAATCATGCGGTTTGGTAAGAAAGGAAAATTAAGCCCGAGGTATATTGGACCCTTTGAAATTCTGGATAGGGTAGGAGCAGTGGCATACCACCTAGCCCTACCACCTGGATTGAGTGAAGTGCATCCAGTCTTCCATGTCTCGATGTTGAGGAAGTATCTATCCGACCCATCTCATGTGATTCAACCGTAGAAAATTCTTTTGGATGACAAGTTGGCCTACGAAGAGAAACCCGTGGCCATTGTTGATAGACAAGTGAAAAAGTTGAGGTCTAAGGATATCCCTACAGTGAAGGTGATCTGGCAGAATCATTCCAAAGAGGAAGCTACGTGGGAAGTAGAGGACGTCATGAGAAAGAAGTATCCACAGCTGTTCCAAGATTAGTATTATGTTTTCATGTTGTTAGTTTTTGTAAAATTTGGGGACCCAATTTTTTATAAGGAGGGGAGAATGTAATAACCCTCAACTAATAAAACCTTTGAAGGTTAAGTACAAATAATTTGAAACAAAGAAAGTTGAGAACAATGTAAAATTTTAGAGCATTTTTGACCTTTTTTTCTGACCTTTCGTCACACATATAATAATAAATCTCTCATATGAACTCCAAATTAATTGATTCCAATTGCTGTGGAAAGATAAGCCATATATCTACAACTTTGATGTTGGACACTTTTGCTAATTCTGTGAATATTATAGTTATAAGAGGCAAAAACCGAAGCATAGTGTGGTCTGGACATTTGCTCACAATTTGATTTATAAATCCTTTATATGAACTCCAAATTAGGTGATTCAAGTGGCTAAAGAAAGCTAAGAGAAAGGGATACAACTTTCATGTTTGACGTTTTGTCAAATTCAGCAAAAAACTTGGTGTACTGTAGCCACGAAGCACGGCCGTGCTCCAGGACACGGCCAAGCCGTGCTTCTGGCTGTTTTTTTTCGTGTTTGCTGCAGCATTCTCGCCGCGGCAAAAATGAGTTCGCCGGCGGCGAGATTCGTCAGATAGCTTTTATTTGCGGTCCCCCTCCCTTTTTCCTTCATTTCTCCTTCATCTGAACCCTAACTCTCTCTCTCTAGAATTTTCTCTACCTTCTCTCTAAGATATCTCATCATCCGGACGTCTGATTTGAGCAAGCAAGGTACCGTTGGACTCGTGGGAAGAAGAGCTACAAATTCCACTGATCAATTTCGTCGGAAATTCGCCGGAAGGTCGCCAGAAAATCGCGTGAATAGTACCTCCAAAGGTAAAACTCCGTTTAATCACGTTTTAGGCTTCGTTTTACCGAACTTCTTTCCATAGATAGTCTTAGAATTAGTTTCGATGCTATAATATAGGGTTTTTAGGTTTTTGCGTGAATAGTGTTTCCGGTGAGTGAATAGTTTTTTCGGCATGAATAGTGACGTTTAGAGTTTTCTAATTTTCATGTTATGTCTATGTTTTCTAGGTTGTTGAGCCACCACGAGGTAAAATTCTCATTGTTGGACTCCTAGTAAGGTGAGTGGGTTTTTCATACTATAGCGCATGTTTTAGGAATTTGATTTATAACTCTCTCGTATGATTTTAACTAGTTGGAATGTATGTTAAATTGTTTTACCGCTTTGAAAACCAATATGTTCCAACCATGTTAGAAATTATAAATTTCAATCCTAGTTGAACCCTAGGTATGCAGGGCAAGCATCTAGACTGATAATTCTCCATTTGAGCTAGATTTATAGAAATGCGAACTTAGTCATAGAAATGAACTAAGTTAGCCATGAAATGATTTGATGCATGATGAGCATCTATGTGACGTCTACGGACGATATGTTTAAAGAGAAAGTTTATGATGATAAAGGTCTCCATGGGAATACATGGATGAAACATATTTTAGAACGGAATTTTATGCATGAAAAGAGCTAGATGGAGAATTATAACTTTATTGTAATGTTATTGAAATGTTTTACTTTAAACCCTTTGAATAGCATATTTCAAATGTTTTCTATTGGAGGGACCCTTTTAGATCACTGTTAGCTAGCCGCAGGGAGTGCTAGCCCTGGTGCACCATGGTCATGCGAAGGCTTCGGCCTAGGATACTGTGACGGGCATATGACTGCCTAAGACACAGGATTTCATGTGAAGGTTTGGGCCTAGGATACTATGACGGGCATATGACTGCCTAAGACACAGGGATTTAGGGTGGACTTATGTCTACGCCTACAGTGATTGCCATACCCTTGCTGTGTGCTTGGGGGAATTTAGGGTGTACTTATGTCTACGCCTACAGTGATTACCCCTCCCTTGCTATGTGCTTGGGGAAGATGATGATCTGTTAGGAAAGAACTCCAATAAACTAGTGCATTTTTCTTAAAGATTAAATATTTCTAAAATACCTCATTCATCATTGTTATTGCATAAATATCTTCATTTATTACTTACCATGCATAATTGATTTGCTTACGGTTATTGATTTAATCATGTTTTATCTTTTGAACATACATTTGAACTGTTTAGCATTCTTTCAATAAATTATGGTTAAATGTTTAATGTTTTCTATACCTTGATTTCAATTATTAAATTCATTACGAAACACTCGTGCTTAGTTTGCCCTATTTCTGTTATAGTATGATTTACCCATTCACTGAGATGTGGTAATCTCACCCCTCTTCTGTTTCCTCCCCACAGATAGTCAGAGAAACTTTGATCCAGCTACAGCTCCGTAGGAGGCTGAATATAGCATTGGTGAGCCCCAGTTTGGGCAAGGCTCTATTGTACTGGTTGTTTAGTTTAGTTATGTCTAGTGTATCTCCATGAATTTACAAGCAGGATCCTCGCTTCTTGTGTTGTTTGAAAAATGGTTTTTAGTTTTTTAACGATGTTTGTATTATGAGGCCATGGGCCAAGTTGAATCACGGATGTTGGATTCATGAGATATATATATATATATATATATATACAGTATTTTCTGATATTAGATGTGGCATATGTGGCCAGTTATATTTATTATGTACTCTGGATTGTGTGCTGAATGTTTGTGCATGCTATGTGTTAGGCTTACGGGTAGGGGGAAACCCTTATGCTGTGCCGATCATGTGTTCCATCATTTGGGGCCGTGACAAGTTTTGACACCCTATCACATAACTACTCTCAACCATACAATTTTTCTTTCTCATCTAGTTGGTGGCGATTACTGTTGTCATTTTCTCATCCCCTGTTTATTCCGAAAGAAAATCTTATGGATTAGATATTAGAAAAAAGACAATAGGAAATGCCCTCCTATATTCCAATCCCCACAATACCTCCTCATGGAGGTGTTCATCGTTGGCAGTATTAGCAAAAGACTCTATCGCTTGTATTGATTAACGCAAGGATGAAAGTGAGGCTACTATTACCATGACCAGTAGTCAGGGAATCGAATTTAATCGGGTGAATTGCATTGCATGATATTGCGTGAATCTTCATATACTGTTGCAATTGAAATATCCATCCACTGTTAGCCATATAGTGCTTCTCAAACCAGTGGCCCGATTGATTCTTCATAGATTTTGTTACTAATAGAGCAGGGAAAGTCAGAGAAGGTCTAGATTTATATTAAAAATTTGAAAGTAAAAAAAAACAAGTGGGAGTGAATTGGATTTTAAACAAATAAACTCTTTTTCCCAAAAACAGAAAAAATTATAAAAAAATATATCAACATTTGAACTCACACAAAATAGCACCTAAGGATGCAGAAAACTAAATATGTAGAAAATAAAGAGCTTAGAGAGAAGAGCGGATCATAGATATTTATTACGATTTAGCCAAAGAGGGCCAACGTCCAATTCCCTAGACTCCCAAGGGATTTTCTTCACTATCAAAACTTGTTTTCACTCGATTACAAGAGAAAAATGGTTTTCCTATGCTCCCCACAAATTTTATAGTTTTTCCACACTCACCAAACATGTTATACAAACTGGTTTTACCACGTCCACCAGAAATTCTTTCTTTCCTAAACTTCTATTCACAAGAAAGCTAGTAAAGAACTCACACAAAGGTGACACAAAGAGGTTAACACCTAAACAGCTTAGGCTGTACAGTAAAGCTTTCAAATGCTCTCCAAAACAAAGTAGATATGCCAGTTAAGGTTTTGAAGGAGCAGTAATATTCTCACAAAATAATCAAGCTTTGTCTTGAAAGTAGTTTAATTGTATTTAATTCTTCAAATTCTTCTCATTATATAGTCTTTGCAGCCACATGACCGTTGCAAAATCATCTCCTTAGAGTGGGGATTGAAGCTAATTTAAATCCAGGCTTAAATTAAGATCTTCTGTTCTAATCCTTGATCTTCTGGGATCAAGATCTTGAGGACCCTTTTGTATACTGCAGGAGGAATTTTTCATTAAAAAGAGTTTTAATGTTGGCTGATCAGACAATAATTATTGACACATCTTAGGATTGCTCCATCAATTTTTTTTTCTTTGATCCTTTCATCAATTGGATTTTTTAATTAAGCAGATGAAAGGAAAAAAAATAGTCTTTTTTATTTACTTGATCACAGCAAGAATGGAGTATTTGCATTCTGAGGGATTTTTGCATAGTGACATCAATCCAGACAACTTCCTGATGGATCTTCGGAGGAAAGCAAATCAAGTAGCATCATTAGCGCTAATTTTAATCAAAAGACTAAACTGTATGGACAGTTCTTCTGTTTAATCATTCCTTCTAAGCAATTTTCTATAATATACACCAGTTTTCTCTGTTATCAATTTAGGAATTGCAAAAAGATATAAGGATCCTACCACAACCAAGCATATTCCTTACAGGTATATTTAGTTTGTAATGCCTCTTATTGAAGTATGATTTCATGATTTTTATTTGTTCTCTTCATGTTCTGGATCATTTTACTATGTGTGGTCCGTGTATAACAAGGATTTCTAGTTATGCAAACCTAATTCCTCACTTTTCTTCCTGACAATGTACTTTCTTATGCTTTGGCTATAGAAATAAAACACAAATGTTTTTGCTGCAAATTAATTTTTTTTTCTAACATGGATTATTCTTGTACATAATAATATATTAACTTAGTGGTACAGTTTTTTTTTTCATAGCTTTAATGCTTTACAAAAGTTGTAGAAGGATGACTGAATGAAATTAAGAATTATGGTTGGCTCAGTATGCAGTAATAAGACCTAAAAGGAAATAATAGTTTACTGGATAGATAACTTGTAAATCATCAAAAAATTTGGGAACCACTAGGTCTTCTGTCTATACCCGTCCCTAGAGTATATTTGCTAAAATAGATAATATTTTGTTTCACAAGTGAATACTTATGCTAGTGGTCTCATTTTTGTATTTCAGGATCTTTCTTCTTGTAATACAAATCTTATTGTCTTGATTTAATGAATAGGATATGATTTTGATTATCTATTTGACTGGACCATTCTAAAATATTAGCAGACGCAACAAAAACGAAGGATCAATCACCTATTAGTACTTTCTTGACCTATTTTTGGTAGCCATTATGGATTGCCTGCCGGAACTGTATACATTCCTTTTACTTCCATTTATTTTCCTTTTTGTGGAGTTTTCATCATAGCTTCTTTAACCTGCTTTCTCTCTTGTGGTCGATTTGTTTTCTTTCGTTCATGATTTTTGGCTAAATTCCCCACATTTGGTATTTGAAAATGTGATTCCATTCTCGCCTCCATTCTTCAAATAAGAGGATTTTCTAAGTAAAACAGGAAAAAGGACACTGATAATTTCATTTTGAGCCTTGATTCCTTACAGGCAGGAGTCATTCCTGACAAGTGGCAACTAGAAATCAATTCATTCATGTTTTGCTTCCTTATTTATCTTTATCTGGTTATATTATGATTTCACCATGCTGTTTTTATGCCAAACATAATCACATATCGGAATGGAATAGAATGCAATGTAATTCCTATTCCTGAAGGAACCAAACACTTCAATAGGAACAGTCATTCCAGTCCATCCCATTTTTATTTTGTAACATCTAAGGGTGTGTACCAAACATGATCTACCTGTTTTCACTATCAAATCTTCTTCTGAACATTCTTTTTTTTTTTTCATATTATGAATTTCTTAATTGCATTTACAAAATGTACAACTTTATAATTGGTTTTCTGATGGCTTTTGTTTTAAGATATTATTGATTTTATTTTCTTTCTCATTGGATCATTCCTTGAGATATTACTTTATTACTTTTAACTGTTGTACCGTGTTGGTTGACATTTACTTGATCACTAATCCCCCCATCTATACCTTGGTTTTGTCAGATGTTCATATTTATTTTATTTCACAAAAATATGACAGCTAAAACTGTTACTGAAATCTCTTAGCAATGAATTTTGTTCTGACTAAAACCCTTATTTGTTGTAAATAAAACAAATATATATGGTACAAATACTATTACAATGAGCAACACTATTCAATATTATTTATACTATTTGTTGTACATCAAGCGAGACTTGAGTCTTTCTACTATTGGATTTATATATTTATTTAAAGATTTGTGTTATTTATTTGAACAAATTGATATCTCTAAACAAAAAAAATAAATCTACTAGTAAAACACTCAATCGCTCATAACATAGAATTTTTCATATCAACAGCTAATTATCTATCATTAAGAATCAAGCCAAAACTCTTTTGTGTTAATGACATTTTTATTATATTTAATTTGTAGCTGTGGCCACTAATAAGTGGTAACCTTGTCAGCACTTGCACAAGTACATGGAGCACTTACAACTAATTTTAGCCGAAGCCTTCATTCTACAATAATCATTCTTTAGGGGCAGTCTAAAGTTGTTTCTTGCAACATTAAATTAAATTTATTTTAATTTACATAATTATTTCTAGTATGGTATTAATAGTAATGAACGTGTTAGTTTAGATTATGAAATAGTGAGCTATAAAAAGATTTTCTGAAGAAAATTTTAAATTTACAATAATTCTAAATAAACATAAGATACTTTTAAATTAATACTCTATTAACAATTAGTTACTCATCTTAAGAAATTACGTATATAGAACCTTGAAGATTGAAACTTTATTCAAAAAATTAAATAATACAATAATAAATACCGCTAATTTGTTGCAATGAACTTACTGTTAATATTTTATTGTAAAAATGCAGCTCAGCATCCTAGCTTGTGGAAGCCGTAGCGATATATTTGTACGATTAAGATTTAATGTTATGTCCAAATAAAAAAATGCATCTGATAAAATAAATCTTAAACCTAAAAATTCAGAAAAATCGAGACAAATGTGGATTTTTTTAAAAGAAAAAATGCTATTAAAATTATATTTTTTATTGCATAAGAATGCTAACTGAAGACAATTTTTATGAAGTAACATCCTAGACTCTAAAATCTTACTAGATATAGTTTTAATTATGATTACGCTGTTAATTATGTTTGTATTACAATTGTGGTAATTGCAAAAATTTACGACAATATACATAAAAATATAATGGTTGTAAAACACAATATTCACTAAATGTCATTGTAAAATTTATTGCAACAATATGACAATAGATGAAAAAAGAAAAAAAAAATCCCAAAACTTATGGCTCAAATGGTATGTAAGTTTGAGCTTAATAGTTTAGAGGCCTCTATAATATTAAAGGTTTAAGCCTGCAAAAAAACACTTGTAAAGAGGTATAACCTCAATATCTCAAATAAAATTAATTAGTCATATACCTAAAAAAATGTAGAAATATATGTGGCTGAAGAAAAAAACAATTATATTACAATCACAATCACAGTTATTAAAGGTAAATTATAATGACCACATGAACTACATAATCTCACCACTCACTGGAAGAAAATTAAGACCACTCATACAAATGGAGCACTTGCAAGAATCTTTAGCTTTCATAATCATTCTTTAGGGGACAGTCTGAAGTTGTTTCTTGCCAAACTAAGTATGATTTTCCGGTCCTCCACAGGGCAAGCCTACCAGACTTGACCTGCAATGGGTTGGTAAATATAATACGACACACCACCATACAATTTATTATGTAGTCATATTTAAACTTAATTTTTCCACCTAATAAATTTAATTTCAGTTGAGTAATTTAAATTTAATCATATATTCATTAATTAAACAATTTAACAACAAAAAGGTAGAAAGAAAGACACTTAACGCATGAAGCCTTTGGATACAATATCATTTTCAGTCTATCATTTTAAATACTATAAAATATCTAAGATTCTTATATTTGATATCTATGTATTTAAAATGTTTGAAAGAAGGTCACATCTTAATTTTTTTTTTGGTGAGAATCAATGGTATCTTCATAGGAACTATTATGTTCGAACCTTAAAATGATTACAGTTTTCTGCCCTCCCCACAATGACATCTCCTAAGATTCAAACCTTTGTTCTCTTCGTGAGGTCATATATAGCTTAACAATCTGACCAGCTAGTTGTGAGGCATCTTAAAACTTTTTGCTTTGTACATAATTACAAATTGAACCTTATCTTTGGACAACTTTTTTTATATAACCATAAAAAGGAGAAAAAAAATTAGACAATCAAATAATTGAAAAAATATATTAATATAGACTTACTGAAAATTGCCACTTTTATGATTCCATCAATAACTTTGGCAAGCTGAGGTCTCTTAAGTCAAATGTGATATTATTCTTCACGAGGAGGGCAAGCAAATGAGAAATTCTCTCAAGATGAACCTGACAATATTACCCTAGATGCCAACTAAAGCGTCTCTCCATAATATTAAAGTGTGTAATTTTGACTTCCTTTCCCCATGTTTTCAAATATTGGCTGACCCTATCTTTTAACAACTTTAATGCCGTGGAGGTATAACTTAAACCTTCTACCAACTAGAATAATATTTTTTACGGAAATACAAAATTTTAGGTGCTAGTTAAGGTTCAATTTTAAAGTAATTATTAAAACACACAATCATTAAATTATCTATCAAATTAACACACAATCATTAAATTTTAGGTGCTAGTTAAGGTTCAATTTCCACCTGGATTTATATAATTTTTTTAGTGATTTATACTATTTATTTAAAAAAACATTTTAAACAGATAAATAAATCTAATAGTAAAAAACTCAACTGCTTAGAAGATGGAGATTTTCATATCAACACATAATTTTCTATCTTCAAAAATCAAGTGAAATTAAATGCCTTAGTGTTAATGAAATTTTAATTATATTTAATTTATAGCTGTGGCCACTAACAAGTGGTAGTCTTGTCAACACTTGCACAAGTAAATGGAGCACTTACAACAAACTTTAGCCAAAGACTTGATTCTATAATCATCATTCTTTAGGGGTAGTCTTGTTTCTTGCCAAACTAATAAATGAATTTTATTTTACATATATTTTAATTCACATAAACATTTTTAATATGGGATTAATAGTAAGGAACTTGTTTGTTTAGATTTTAAATAGTGAGCTATAAACAGATTTTCTTCAGAAAATTTAAAATTTACAATAATTTTAAGTAAACCAAAGATAGTTTTATAAATTAATAATCTATTAAAAAATAATAGATAGTTACCTTAGGAATGACATATATAGTCCCTTGAAAGATGAAAATTTATCCTTAAAATTAAATAATATGAAAATCCTGCAATGTACTTACTGTTAATGTTTTATTGTAAAAATGCTGCTTAGCATACTAGCTTGTCGCAATATCTTGGTATGATTAAGAATTTTTTGTCCAAATTAAAACGCGGCTGATAAAATAAAATTTAAACCTAGAAACTCAGAAAAATCGAGATGAATGTGGATTCTTTTCAACACAAAATGCTATTAAAAACTATATTTCATATTACATGTAAGAATGCTTATAGAAGGTAATTGTTCAAAGTAACATCCTAGGCTCTAAAATCTTACCATGTATAGTTTTACATTACATTATGGTTTTAATTATGTTTTTATTACAATTTTCATAATTGCAAAAATTGACGAGAAAATACATAAAAAACAATGGGTTGCAAAACAAAATATTCACAAATTCGATGTCACTGTAAAAATGACTGCAAAAATATTACTATAGAAGGAAAAATAAAAAGAAAATTATTACAATCGCAATCACAGTTATAGGTGGCAATTTAAAAGCCAGATTCTTATTGCAAGCGTCAGACACAAACTACATTTGTATTCTAAAAATTATAATGACCACATCAACTACACATATAAGTGGAGCACTTGCAACAATCTTTTACTTCCATAATCA
This sequence comes from Gleditsia sinensis, assembly GCA_037074535.1. NCBI lineage: Eukaryota > Viridiplantae > Streptophyta > Magnoliopsida > Fabales > Fabaceae > Gleditsia > Gleditsia sinensis. The sequence continues at coordinate 67,810,909 of CM073465.1, forward strand.
TTCTTTAGGGGACAGTCTAAAGTTGTTTCTTGCCAAACTAAATGTGATTTTCTGGTCCACTCCACAAGGCAAGCCTACCAGACTGGACCTGCAAATGGGTGCATTGTAGATATAATATGACACACCACCATACGATTTATTATGTAGTTATATTTAAACTTAATTTTTTCCACCTGATAGATTTAATTTTAGTGAAGTAAGTTAAATTTCAATTTAATCATATATTCATTAATTAAACAAGTAAAAGAAAAGAGTTAGAGAGAAAGACAATCAAAGCATGTTGGAGATATACAATATCATTTCCATTCAGGTATTTTAAATGCCATAAAATATTTTAAAAAATTTATACTTGATATCTATATATTTAACATGTTTGAAAACATTTAAAAATGCTTTATACCGCAAAAAAGGGTCACATCTTAAAACTTTTTTTCTTTCTAAATAATTACAAAATGAACCTTTTTTGGGGGGTAATTTTTTTTTTATCTCCATAAAAAGAACAACATTCACGCAACCAAATATTGAAAAAAAGTTATTAATATAGATTTACTAAAAATTACCATTTTCATGATGCCATCGAGCACTTAGGCAAGCTGAGGTATCTCAAGTCAAATGGGATATTATGCAGGACAAGCATTTGAGAATTTCTCTCATGATGAACCTGGCAATATTACCCTAGATGCCAATCACAATTTTTATCTTTTTCCATTATGTCATATTTTTAATCTTATTGTGATTTAATTTCTACTGCAATTTGACATTATCTCCACGCGCATTGGCTTGATTTCAACTTGGAGAAACATATAATATCCTATTCTATTTTTTGTTACTCAGTGCTTCTGTGCTTGCATCCTTGTCATGTCCAATACGCTAAACATGGAGAAACTTTATTTCTCTGCTTTCTTCATGCTCTCTCTGCATTGCTTTATGGCCTACTTAGCTTTGAGTAAGCCAAATATCACCACAGATCAGGCTGCACTTCTTGCTTTCAAATTTTCTATCTTGGATCCCTACAATCTCTTAGCTAGTTGGTCTAACTCTTCTTCTCCTTGCAATTGGATTGGTGTCACTTGCAATACCCGCCATGGAAGGGTTCAAACCTTGAATGTTGGTGACATGGGTCTCAAGGGCACCATATCTCCGCGACTAGGAAATCTCTCATTTCTAGCTGAACTTGATCTTTATAACAACAATTTCCATGGTCGATTGCCAAAAGAGTTAGTCCAATTGCATAGATTGAAAGTGCTTGACTTGAGCTCCAATAAATTTGATGGAGAAGTTCCAACATGGATAGGGGATTTATCTACACTTCAACACTTATATCTTCGCAATAATAGTTTCAGTGGAACCATTCCATTATCCATATCCAACCTATCAATGTTGGAAACCTTGGATTGGAATAATAATTCGATCAAGGGAACCATTCCACTTGAGATTGGAAGTCTTAAGCACTTGAAGATTTTACGAATTGCGATTAACAAGGTTTCAGGAGCCATACCCCAAACAATTTCCAACTTATCTTCACTTGAATTGTTGAGTTTGAGTTATAACACTTTATCAGGTATGTCTTAAATGATTTGTGTTATCTGTATTTGTTTTTGCTTTCTTATTTATACTTGGCTAGTATGATAAAATCAATTTGAGATATAAACTTAGGCAAGCAAACAGCTTAGATTTAACTCATTCAATAAATGCTTTGTTTAATTTTACTCATGAAGCTCATTTAACATTAACATACTTTTTATCTTAGAATTTAAACTCAAATAAGCCTACAGAAAATAATAAGTTTAAGTTTAAATATTCTTACTTATGCGTTAAAGTTAATATATACTCTTATTTTATAACATATAAACATATTATAATATGTAATTTATATAAACATAATGGCATTATAATATATGTATTATTTTATTCTTATTTTATCTTTAGTGAGATGAGTCGAGTAGAGCAATAAAATTTTAAAAATATGCTCAATAATTAATGAATTTAAATTAAACTCAAATTCGTTTAGTTGTTAAAAAAGGGGCCTCAAGGCCTAGGGAGTAACAAGTGGGATGCAGGCATATGAAATCTTTGACATCAAGCATACGTCAATTTTAAATATTGAAGTAATTAGTTCACTGACTTATTTACTTATTCATTGACTCATTTACAATTTTGGATTTTCCAATAATATCATCTTTGTCTAACTAAAATGAAAAGTAGTGTCAAAAGATCTTTTTGTTATATATTATTTCATAAATGAAAATTTACAAAATTAATTTTTAGTTATTAAGAAAGGATTTTAAACACGAAAGTCCTACTACATGTTAGATATTTTGTGGGGTAAATCATAGGATTGAAAATAGTGATGCTAATCCTATAATTTTAAAATTATATTGAAGATAATTTTTCATACACATTAATTTTAAAAATAATATTGAATTGTTCATATGATTAATTTCTTTTAATTTTTTGGTATACTAAAAAATTATTTAACTAAATTAATAATTTAATGATTATAATCATAAAAACTGAACATTAATTAAAAACAAATTATGGATGAAAAGTTATATAAATTAATTTTTTGATAAAACTGGAGTTATAGTAGATAAAGAAACTAAAATATAGGTAGAGTAATAAAATTATAATATATTAAAATTGGAGTTAAATAATGAATAGATCGTAAAATTATTTTATTTTAATTTATTGCCTGGTATATTAAATAATGATTTTATTAAAATAATATTGTAATTCTCATAATTGAAAAAAGTGAATGTTGGTTAAATCAAATTATTGATGAAAGTGTAATATAAATTCATGCTGCACAAAAATTGGAGTTGATATTGAATGAAAAAAAAAAAGATCACGTTGGATTGGTGCTTGAACTAGATGATATCCTGATTATATAGAATTATTTTATTATCTTTAATACTACGGTTTATATAATATAAATTGGAGTATAATTTTATTAAATAAATACTAAAATAAATTCTAATAGAAATATTATATTATAATAAATAATGAAATAGGAAAAATTTACAAAATGATTGAACATGAAATAGCGGATTAAGTTATAATGAAATGGTAAGATATTGAAAATAAATAATTACAATATATTATTTTAAAACTCGTAAGTTTTTAAATTTAAAGAAAATATTAGAATATACATAATATATTACTCAGATACTAAAATAGAATATATTATACTCAAGTATACTTCATTTTTTTTTTTTTGGTTATTTGTCTATTTTGCTTGAATACGCTGGACAGTGGAGTGGGAACAAGCTAGCTAGAGAATGTCTATTAAAAGAATTCCCGGCCGGGGTGGATTTCTTTTCCCCCTGTTTTTCATTTCTTGTGCTTTTTTTTTTCCATTTTTAGTCAATTTCGGTCAACTTTTTTTGATTGGGTTATCCAAAATTCACAAGGAATGGTAGATACAAACTTGAAACAGTTAAAATATTTTCACTTTTAGCTCATATCTGCATTCTTAATTAAATGATACCAAAACGGCAAGTTGTTATTGGTGTTTTCCTAGTCCTTCTTGTTTCCACTTGTTTAATGCATTTGCAATTTGAGAAATAAGAATAGTAATATTGTTATATTTTATGATTTAACAACAAACCAACAAATATAAATTTGTCTCAAGAACATATTGACTAATGACATGCTTTTGTTTCCAAGTCAAATTAAATGTATGTGAAAAATTTGCTACTGTCTTATGTTTGATGGCCATTAGTGGAAATAACGATGCGTACAAATGTTATAGTGAATAATGATATGTACAAGTTATCGTAAAAAAGAAAATTCATTGTTTTTGTTTAATATTTGAAGGAGGTATTCCAAAAGCGATCGGTGATCTTCCACAACTAAGGACAATATATCTTAGTGCCAACAACTTGGAAGGTATGACTTTTAATTATACCTATCATATGTATACATATATGCTAATTGTCTATCTTAAGTTATATGTTTAGTTATAATTTCTTCTTGTCTTATATTTTAACTACAACTCATTAATTTGTTATATGTACTGCACTGTAGAGGCATTACAAAAGGCACATTTTCCAACTTTTAAAGAGCTTTAGAACTGAGTCTAAAAATATTATGTTGTTAGGCATTCTGACAAGGCAACAACTGAAGGAAAATAAGGTCTTTCAGTGTCCTAAAAATATTCTCCGTCAGCAATCTTCTATTGCTTTTTAAAAATTTGTTGAGTCTAAAGAAGGGAAAGATGGAATCAATTAACATGAATACAACAATTTATCCTCTTTTCTTATAAATATTTTATTTTCATTTTTCTCTTTCCAAGAGACACCAATTTCACTTTAATGTTAAATATCAAGGTCAGTGCCATACATGAGCTATTACCTTAAATTAATGTAAAAAATATATTCGTTAGACTAATTAAGGTTGTACAAGTATTCTTTCTTGGTTTTATACTAATATTGATAATTAATGCTAAAATACAAGTGTTATATAGTTGAAATCCCATCATCTCTCTTCAACATTTCTTCTCTAGAGGCATTAGAGCTAGCTGAAAACTTCTTCACAGGTATGCTCGATCACTATTACTATAACTATTATTATTATAAGAAACACTTTTTTGCTTTAGTAAAATTTCATATATTATTCACACTGGAATGAGTGGGTGTAAAACAATGTGAGACTTTGTTAATTAGTAGAAAAAAGAAAGAAAGGTAATAATATAGATATTAGGAGCATAGAATCACATGCAGTTTACATTTCAAATTATCTACATGTCTTTAGATGAGAGGACTTTCCATTTTAAGTAGTTTAACATATATAGCATTTTAAGAAAATAAATTGACCCAATTCAAAAAATATTTAACATTTAATTGATAAATAGAATATAAGAGTTAGAGATAAGATTATTATTGATTTCTTACGCTATTATATATGCTACTAAATTCTGACATGCAATGTTAGGAGAATTAGAGGTTGAAAATTGGGGACTCTTTTGCAAGTTTTCATCATTGTAAGAGCCTCTAATAATTGAGGTTGAGGAAAACATATAAGCTCTTGAGAAGCAAATTCTTTGAGATCACCATGAAGAAATTTATAATAGGAGGTAAAATCGTAAATGGGAACCGATGAGAAAGAAGATTGATAATATAGAGAAGCATTTTAGTATAATATCTCTTTGTGTGTGTCTACATGTATAATTAATATATAGAGAAATATATTAACTATTTTTGTATTAGGCTGTTAAATGAATAAAAGTAATAATATTAATTGAAAGAAGAGGAAATACAAATTATAGAAAATAAATTTCTCTTTATTAAATTTGAAATATATTTAATGATCTCAAATCAAAATGTGTTAAAATTTTTAAAAAAATTCAAGAAAAAAAGATTAAAAAAAATTATAAAATGTTTCTATATTACTTTATTTGAACACGTTCCTACCAGTGAAGCTTACTTTTAGATAAATCTTCAAATACTTTGAAAATCATTGAATGCCATGTCATAGATAAAGAAATTGAAAATAGATGAAGATAAATGATAACCTTATTTTATTAACAAGTTTATCTGAATATATATATATATATATATATATATATATATATATATATATATATATATATATATATATATATATACACGTATATGAGGTTTGAATTTGAAACTTAAATGTAACAATACATATCTATAGGATAATGGATAAGATAGGGAGAGATATCAGGAGGTTTTGAGGTTATCTGATGAAGATGTAGATTCCCTAATACGCACCCTCAAGATGGAGGAGTCTACGATGCCAATCTTGGACCGAAGAAATTGGAAACGTGGACCAGACAAAGGTTTGGTGAGAAGATCTGCCAGCTGGTGCGATGATAGAATGTGAGCAACACGTAATGATTTGTTGGTGACCAATTCTCGAACAAAGTGGTAGTCAATGGAGAGATGCTTCATCCTGGAGTGAAAGGCAGGGTTAGCCTATAGGTAGGTTGCTCCTATGTTGTCTGAATAGAGCAATGGTGCCGCTAGAGGAGTGATGCCAAGCTCCTGGAGTAGTTGTTGAAGCCAAAGAAGCTCAGTGGAGGTAGAGGCAATGGTGCGATATTCAGCTTTGGTGGATGAGCGTGAAACTGTCTTTTGCTTCTTAGAACACCATGAAATAGGGTTTGCACCAAGGTAGATGATATAAGCCCCTGTAGATTTCCCTATCAGCAGTATTTCCAGCCCAATCTACATCACAGTAAGCTAGGAGAGAGAGATTTGATTTACGGGTGAGATGAACACCAAAGGAAACCGTAGACTTGAGATAGTGTAGCAGCCTTTTGGGAGACTGGAGGTGATCATTTGTTGGGGTATGCATATACTGAGCTAAGTGATTGATAGGTAAGGATACATCAGGTCGTGTAAGAGAGAGATATTGTAAGGATCCAACGATGTGCCTATAAGCATATGCATCAGTAGAAGGAGAGGTAGGAGAAAAGGTGCAAGATGTGGACATGGGAGTGTTAACTGGTTTGGCACCTAGCATATCAGATTTTTCCAGTAAGTCCCTGATGTATTTGTGCTGTGTCAGAAACAAACCGTGAGGGGTAAAGACCATTTCAATGCCCAAAAAATAGTTAAGGAAGCCGAGATCCTTGAGGGAGAAGGTGGTGCCAAGGGACTTCATAAAATCACGAAGAAATGTAGAATTATTACCCGTAAGCAAAAGATCATCCACATAAATAAGAAAATAAGCAACCATGAAACCTTTGTTATAGATGAAGAGTGATGCATCAGTTTTGGAGTTGATGAAACCATGAGAGAGCAAAAAATTACGTAAGGCGTGGTACCATGCACGTGGAGACTGCTTGAGGCCATATAAAGCCTTCTTGAGTTTGCAAACATGGTGGGGGAAAATTTGATTAACAAATCCAGGAGGCTACTGCATGTAAACATTTTCAGAGAGAGGCCCATGGAGAAAAGCATTGTTGACATCCATTTGCTTAAGAGGCCAACCACAGGATAGAGCGATGGAGAGAACAATCTTAATGGTTTGAGGCTTGATGACCAGGCTGTATGTATCAAAGTAGTCAATGCCAGGCCTCTGATGAAAACCCTTTGCAACCAAACGGGCTTTGTACCTGGAGATGGAGCCATTGGGGTTGTGCTTGACACAAAACACCCATTTGTTACAAATGACATTGTACTGTGGATGAGAGGGAACCAGTTCCCAGGTTCCATTGTGAAGAAGAGCATTGAATTCCTCAGACATTGCATCACGCCAATGAGAGAATCTGCTAGCTTGAGAATAGCATGTAGGTTCAAGATCATTTGGAAGAGGGTACTTAGTCACCGAGAAGGCATGTTTGGGCTTGTAATTGTTGTTCTTAGCCCTGGTGATCATGGGATGAGTATTGGTAGTGGAAGATGGAGGAACACCCGAGTCAAGTCCAGAGGGCAAGCCTTGCGAGAGGGAAGGGGCTGGGATAATGGGATGGTCGGTGGAGATAGATGAGGAAGGGGCAGGTTCAGAGGGTAGGTCTGGGGAGAGTACTGGCGTTGAAAGAAGAGGAGGGTCAGTTGAAGATAAGGGGGAAGCAGAAGTGGGAGAAAGAAAGGTGTCTGGGGTTGGGGCAGTAGTGAGAGATGGGGAAGTGGGGGAAAAGGAGAAGGGAACATGATCTTGAGGAGTGGTGGAAGAGGATAGGTAATCTGAGGAGGAGGAAAGGGATGTGGTCATGGTGGAATAGGGAAATAAGGTTTCAAGAAAATGAACATGACGTGAGTGGTAGAATTTTTAGTTTTTGAAATCAAAGCAAATGAAACCACTATGGGTAGTAGAATAACCTAAGAAAACACAAGGGTAGGACCTAGGTTGTAACTTTGAAGATGTGTAGGGTTTTAACCAAGGAAAACATAAACAACCAAAAATATGAAGTTTTTGAAAATTAGGTTTTTGATTAAATAAAAGTGAAAAGGGAGAGTGTGAGTTTAAAACAGGGGTGGGCATACGATTGATAAGGTAGGTAGCAGTTTTAAGGGCAAAAATCCAGAAAGTGTGAGGGAGAGATGCATGATTGAGAAGGCACCAGGCAGTTTCTAAAAGGTGACGATATTTACGTTCAGAAAGAGCATTATGTTCTGGAGTGTGTGGAGGTGAAGTTAGATGAGAAATCCCATGTTGTTGAAGAAAGGATTGTAAGCCAATATACTTACCACCATTATCTGAATAAAGAGTTTTAATACTTGAGTTAAATTGTTTTTTCACTATTGATTTAAATGTAGGAAAAATAATAGAAATATATGATTCATGCTTCATAGGATAAAGCCAAACATAGCGAGAAAAATGATCAATAAAAATAACATAAAAGCGACAACCATCTATTGAAGGGGAAGTAGTAGGGCCCTAAACATCTGAGTACAAAAGTTCAAGGGGGTGCTGACTAGTGAGACTAGACCTACCAAAAGATAACTTATGACTTTTATTTTGACAACAATCAACACAAGCAGGAAAATTAGAAGACATTGAAATTTTTTCTGAAAGGAGAACTTGACAGAGAGTGGCTTTAGAGGGATGTCCTAGCCGGTGGTGCCAATGTAGAAGAGAAGTGGACATAGAAGTTGATGTAGCTGAAGGAGATGATTTGGTCTGGATGGGAATTGTGTAGGTGTTGTTGTCATTCGGTCCTCGCAATAGTGGCTTGCCCATTATTGATGACTTGACCTGAAAATGGGAAGGAAAGAATTCAACTGAGACATGATTTTGCTTGCATAATTGAGAGACATAAATTAAATTGTCCTTAACACGGGGAACATATAAGACATCAGAAAGATGTAGTGAAGAGGGTAAAACGGAGGTACCCGTGTGAATTATAGAGAGAGTATTACCATTAGCCATAGTGAGATTTTCAGGACCATCATATTCTGAAGCAATGGCCAGATTACCAAAATCATTTGTGATGTGATGAGTAGCACCCGAATCAATTAACCAATGATTAGTAGGGTGAGAAATAGTAGCTGCAACATTGGCACTTGGAGATATATTGGGGTTATTATGAATTTTATAACAAAATTTAGCAACATGACCACGTTTGTTGCAATATTGGCATATGAGTGGAGGAGATGGCTTACGTGTGAAGTTGTGAGAGGAATCATGAGATGGGTGGGATCTTCGAAAGGGAGCTCTAGGATGAGATATTACCTTTTTCACATAATTGGCAGCGATGGGAGAGTCAACAGGTTTCTCCTCCTTCAAGAGATGGGCTTCATGATTAATAAGCAGCTCATATAACTCATCTTAGGAAACAGGTGATTCATGGATATGGAGAGCTGTAGAAAGTTCTTTGTAGTTAGGTCCCAAACCATTGAGACAATGTAGGATGAGATCAATCTTATCTAATGGTTGGCCAATGAGAGCTAGTTCATCGGCAATGCTTTTAATAGTTTGTAGGTATTCTGAAACAGTGGATGTGCCCTTAGTATGAGCAGATAAACGTTCCTTGAGATGCATGATTCTGGACTTGGATTTATTGGCAAAGGCTCAAGACAGTTGTTCCCAAGCTTCCTGAGCTGTTTCAACTTGAGTTATGACTGCCCGAGCATTAATATCACAAGAGGCCATGATGGCCAATAGCAGGAATTGATCCTGTCGCACCCAGTGGGTAAATAAGGGGTTGTCAACCTGTTCGCCATTGTTGTCAACATAAGGAGGAGGACACGATTTTAAGCCAATAATGTGTCCTACAAGTCCATAACCTATGAGCATGGATTTAATTTGTTTTGCCCATGCAACATAGTTATTGGGTGTGAGCTTAATAACAAGATTAGATACATTGATTGTAACCAATTCTGGTAGTGCAGGAGAGGTGGGTTGAAGGGCACGAGTTGTGGAAGATTCAGCCATGGATCGAAACTTGCTTTTATGATTTAACAACATGCCAACAAATATAAATTTTTCTCAAGAACATATTGACTAATAACGTGCCTTTGTTTCCAAGTCAAATTAAATGCATGTGAAAATGTTGCTACTGACTTATGTTTGATGGCCATTAGTGGAAATAATGATATGCACAAATATTACAGTGAATAATAATGTATTCCAAAAGAAATTAGTGGTCTTCCACAACTGAGGACAATGTATCTTAATAACAATAACTTGGAAAGTATGATTTTTAATTTTTCCTGTCATATATATACATATATGCTAATTGTTTATCTTAGATTACATGTTTATAATCTCTTATTGTCTTATATTTTAACTACCACTCGTTAATTGTTTAAATGCTACCTCATATTGTCACTCCTATAGAGTGACGACTGCCACCGTAAAAGAATTACAGAAGCAACATTTTCAATTTTTGAAGAGCTTTAGAATTGAGCTTAATAATATTACGTGGTTTGGCTTTCTAAGAAGGGAACAACTAAGGAAACTGGGGCATCACAGTTCCCACTGTACCTCCCAGTGTCCTAAATGTATTCTCCATAAGCCATCTTTAATGGCTTTTTAAAAATTTGTTGAGTCTAGAGAAGGGAAAGATGAAATCAATTAACATGAATGCATCAAAATTTCCTCTTTTCTTCTCAAGATTTTATTTTCATTTTCCTCTTTCCAAAAGACGTCAATTTCATTTTAATGGTAAATATCAAGGTCAGTGCCCTCCATAAGAAATCTTCTATTGCTTTTAAAAATTTCTTAAGTCTAAAAAAGGGAAAGATGGAATCAGTTACATGAGTACATCAATTTTTCCTCTTTTCTTATAAATATTTTTTTTTCATTTTCCTCCTTTTAAAAGATACCAATTTCACTTTAATGTTAAATATCAAGGGCGGTACCATATGTGAGCCATTACCTTAAATTAATGTAAAAAAAAAATATTCATTAAACTAATTAAGGTTGTACATGTATTCTATTTTGGTTTTATACTAATATTGATAATTAATGCTAAATACAAGTGTTATACAGGTGAAATTCCATCATCTCTCTTCAACATTTCTTCTCTAGAAGAATTAGATCTAAGTGAAAACTCCTTCACAGGTAAATGCTCGATCAACCCATCTTCTACTATTACTACAGCTATTATTAGTATTATAAGAAACACTTTTTACTTCAGTAAAATTTCATTTATTATTCACAATTGAATGAGTGGGTGTAAAGCAATGTGAGACTTTGTCAATTAGTAGAAAAAAAAGGTAATAATATAGATAGTAGGAGTATTAGAACCGCATGCAATTTACATTTCAAATTATCTAAATATCTTTAGATGAGAGGGCTTTTCATTTTAAATAGTTTAACATATATGAGAGTAAGGGAAAAGATTATTCTTAGTTTCTTACGCTGTTATATATGCTACTAAATTCTGACATGTAACATAAGAGGAATTAGAGATTGAGAATTGGGGACTCTTCTACAAATTTTCGTCATTGTAGGAGCCTTTGATAATTGAGGTTAAGGAAAACATATAAACTCTTGAGAAGCAAATTCTTTGAGACCACCATGAAGAAATTTATAATAGGAGGTAAAATAGTAAATTGGAACCAATGAGAAAGAAGATTGATCTACATGTATAATTAATATAAAAGTAACAATATTAATTGAAAGAAGAGGATATACTAATTATAGAAAATAGATTTTTCTTTATTAAACTTGAAATATATTTAATGATCTCAAATCAAATTGTATTAAAATTTAAAAACAAATTCAAGAAAAAAGATTAAAAAATTCAGAAAGAAATATATTTAATGATCTCAAATCTACTTTACTTTACTGGAATGCATTCCTGCAAGTGAAGCGTACTTTTAGAGAAAGCTTCCAATACTTTGGAAATCATTGAACTCCATTTGTTGTCATAGATAATATATTTTATGTACATATATTACGCATATATACTTACAAAGAATTTGTATTGTTATGCTACTAATGAGACTCCTAATCCATTTAAGAAACATAATTGAAATAAGAAACTAAAAACAGAAAATTCAGAAAAATAAACAAACAAAAATTGCCAAAATGGGTTGTGAAATGGTCTTAATTGGGTTCCCTAGATTAAGATAGTATTGAGCACAAAAGATTTTGCCATTGATATCTTACGGGACTTGTAACTCCATCCAAACCAAACTTTATGACTGTTTGAAGTTTGGATTGTGTGTTTTCTAGTAAGGAGTGGGATGCAAGGATATGAAATCTTTAACATCAAGCATATTTTTATTTTAAATATTGAAAATGGTGCTAGGTGAGTTATTAATTTATTGACTTATTTATTTATCATACAAGTTGAAGAAAATTTAAAGCTAACCTTCTCAGCTCATTTGCAATTTTGCAATAATATCTTTGTCTAACTAAAATGAAAACGATTATCAAAAGGAATTAGTTCTTTTTGTTATATATTCTTTCATAAAAGAAAATTTACAAAATTAATTTTAAGTTATTGAGATCCAATATTTTCTTCTAGTAGGAAAGGATGTTAAATCGAAAGTCCTACTACATGTCATATATTTATGGGTAAGTACAGAGCATTGAAAACAGTGATGTTAATCCTATAAATTTAAAATTATATTTAATTTAATTTTTCATATACACTATGAAATAGTTCGCTGTTTAGTTTAATTTTACAAATAATATTGAACGGATTGTATAATTAATTGATTTTAATTTTTTGATATAGTAAAATTTTTTTAACTAATATAATAATTTAATGACTATAATTGTAAAAAATGATCATTAATTGAAAATAAAATATTGATGAAAAGTTAATACAAATTCAGTTTTTAACAAAATTGTAGTTACAGTAAATAAAAAATAACTAGAGTAATAAAATAAAATATATTAAAATTCGAGTTATATTAAAGGTAATGTTTACATGAAAACATATTCTTATTTTATAATATATAGAAATATTATATTATGTAATGTATATAATGTGTGATATCTTTATTGTTTTATTCTTATTTTCGCTTTAGTTAGTTATGTAGAGTAATAAAATTTTCAAGATTAGTTCAATAATTAATGAATTTCAAATTAAACTCAAATTTATTTATTTCTTCATTTATTGTATAGCTGGGGGTTCATTTACAGCCTTACAGTAATTTACAACCTTATTGTAATGTCTTCTCCGTCTAATTAAAATGAAAAGAGCAATCATTTTAGTCATTAAAAGTTTTTTTTTGGTAACATGTTATTTTACAAAGCAATAATTTTAGTCATTAAGATTCAATTATTCATTGTTATACGAAAATATGTTAAAATCGAAAGTCTCCAAATTTTGTACTACTTGTTAGATATTTGTAGGTCAATAGGATTGAAAACAGTGATGCTACTCAAAAAATTCAAAGTTATATAAAATATCATTTTTCATGTACATTAAGAAATTGTTTACTGCTGACCGAATTAATAATTTTATAAATAATATTATATAGTTCATAAAATTATTTTATTTTAATTTATTGCCCAGTATATTAAATAATGATTTCCTAAAATAATATTGTAATTCTCCTTATGGAAAAAGTGAAGGTTGGTTAAATCAAATTATTGATGACAGTTTAATAGAAATTCATTTTGTACAAAAATTGGAGTCAATAGTTAATGAAAAAAAGCCCTAAAAGATCCGGTCGGATTGGTGCTTGAATAAAATGATATTATATATAATTATTTTATTAATTTTGATACTACAGTTTATGAATTATAAATCGGAGTGTAAGTTTATTAAATAAATATTGAAATAAGTTCTAATACAAATATTATATTATAATAAATAATGAAAGAGGAAAAATTTGTAAAAGGATTGAACATGAAATAGTAAAATATAATGAAATCGCAAGATATTGAAAATAACTAATTACAATATATTTTTTAAAACTACATAGTTTTTAAATATAAATAAAATATTAGAATATACATAATATATAACTCAAATACCAAAATAAAATATATTATACTAAAGCTACTTCGTTTTCCTTTTTTTTTCTTTATTTATCTACTTTGTTTGAATAAACTGGACATTGGAGTGGGGCCAAGTTAGGTGGAGGATGACTATTAAAGGACTTCCTGGGAAGGGTTTCTTTTCCCCCAGTTTTTCATTCCTTGTGATTTCTTTCCATTTTTAGCCAATTTTCGTCAGTTTGTTTTGAATGGGTTATCCAAAATTAAATGGTAGATACAAACTTGAAACAGATAAAATATATATTTTTCCTTTAGGATCAAATCTGCGTTTAATTAAATGATATCAAAACAGCACCTTGTCATTGGTGTATTATTTAGTTCTAAGGCAACTGTAATTTGAGGAATAAGAATAGTGCTATTGTTTTAAGCCTCCTTGTGTTTTGTCATATTTTTTGATTTAACGACATACAAACAAATATAAATTTGTCTCAACAACATATTGACTAATGACATGCTTTTGTTCCAAAGTCAAATTAAATCCATGTGAAAAAGCTACTATTAACTTATGTTTGATTGCCGTTTGTGGGAATAGTGATATGTATAAATGTTACTGTGAATAGTGATACTTGCAATGTTATTACAAAAAAAAAATTCTCATTGTTTTTCTTTAATATTTGAAGGAGTTATTCCAAAAGAAATCGGTGATCTTCCACAACAGAAAATATTGTATCTTGGATATAATAAGTTTTCTGGCTTTGTACCATCAACAATATTTAATAGCTCAGCATTACAAAAGGTTCAGCTTCTTCACAATAATTTGTCCGGCAGTCTCCCATCAAATTTATGTCACGGGCTTCCAAAACTTGAATCACTTTATCTAGATTTCAATGAATTCTCTGGAGAGATGCCATCAATTTGGTATCAATGCAAAAAATTGAAATATTTAGCATTATCCAATAATGGATTCAACAAAGGATACATACCAAGTGACATTGGAAGTCTGACCAACCTCCAATCATTATATCTGGATAACAACAATTTGGAAGGTATGAATTTCAATTATACCTGTCATATATATACATATATGCTGATTGATTATCTTAAGTTATACATTTATAATTTCTTCTTATCTTATATTTTGGCTACAATTCATTAATTTGTAATATAAACTTAGTAGTTCTCTTGTATAAATAATCACTTGACAATGAATTAATTGTTACAGCTATAGATGACAACTGCCACCTAAAAGCATTACAAAGGCAACATTTTCAATTTTTAAAGAGCAATAGAGAATGTAACTTACAACCTTACAGTAATGTCTTCTTTGTCTAATTAAAATGAAAAGGGCAACAGAGAATGTAAAATAAATTATTATTATTTCGGTAATATGTTATTTTATAAAGCATTCATTTTAGTCATTAAGATTCAATTATTCATTGTCTATATATGTGTGTGTGTGTTTGTGTGTGTGTGTATGTATACACACACACACACACACACACACACACACACACACACATATAGAAAGGTTTTTAATTACTATTTTTGTATTAGACTATGAAATAAATAAAAGTAATAATATTAATAGAAAGAAAAGGAAATATAAATAGAAACGAAATTTCTCTTTATTAAACTTGAAATATATTTAATGATCTCAAATCAAAATGTGTGAAAATATTTAAAAAAATAAAAAAAAATGATTAAAAAAATATATAAATCATTTGTTCTTTACTTTACTCGAACCCGTTCCTACAATTGAAGTATACTTTTTGAGAAAGCTTCGAATACTTAGGAAATAATTGAACTCCATTTGTTGTCATAGATAATATATTTGTATACAGTTTGAAAAAATCCTTTAAAAAAAATGCATGCCCACTTAAATTTTAATACTTCTTTAGGGTGTTCACCGTATTTGTAAAATGGAACTAGACTTTATGTACTGTTTCACTCTGCTCATGTACATATTGCTCTTGTACCACACTAATTTTTTCTATCACCCATAACTGTATGTACCTAATTTATGTGCGTTTACAATATACGTGGCGTAAAATAAAAATGCATAGCCAACAAAATAATCATCCATCACAAATTTAGGTATAGCATTTTAATTTTCTGACGATCTTTTTTTCCCCCATAACTATCTATCAATCGTTGAATTTGATGACTTGAGCATGTTACAAAATATAACCTTGTCCTTCAAAACATTGTTCATATGATAATTATTACAAAACAATATAAGGTTTGTCTACTTAGCCTATCAAATTGAAACAAATGTAACTATTATATTTCTGTTTTCCAAAAACATTAATTTTTTTCCATTTATGTTGAATTAAAGGAGATATTCCAAGAGAGAACAACTAAGGCTGATGTATATAGGATGGAATCAACTAATATGAACACGTGGTTTTTTCTCTTTTCATCTAGGATTTTCTTTTCTTTTTTCTCTTTCTAAAGGCACAATTTTCTCCTTAATGTTAAATATTAAGATTAGTGCCATATGAGACCTATTACTTCTATGTAAACAAATATATTAGGTAGACTAATTCAGGTTGTACAGATAATATTTTTGGGTTTTATACTAAGAGTGATAACTAATGCTAAAATATGAATGTTAAACAGGTAAAATTCCATCGTCTCTTTTTAATTGCACATTGTTGGAAAAACTAAATTTAGGGGAGAACTCCTTAACAGGTATGCTTGCCACACTCATTCACTCTTGCTTCTTATTATTATTATTAAAAAGAAAAATTGATATGTTTTAATAAAATATCATCGATAATTCACATGTGAATGTGTGGATGTAAAGCAATAGGAGAGCTATGTTATGTGAATGTGTGTATAGATCCTTAAATAAGTTTAAACTTTTGATGCACAAAATTAAGAGCTACACTCAAAATTCACAAGCTTTTCCATAGGTTCCTATTGATTAGTATACTTTAAAAAATTGTATCCTGACTTAAACTTTAGCATGTAATATATATAAATGAAGTATTTTAAAATGCAGTTTTGATCAGTTTGGAAATCCCATCTCAAGAGAGAGCTTTATTGAAATGATAGACCAAATTGAAGATTCAAATAAATAATAGTATCTATAAATATGTGTCCACACTTTTAAAACTACTATCTTTTGACAGTTGATTATATATAAAAATTATAGTTTTCATTGTTAGTTATATATGAATTTTGTTGAGAGAGAATAAGCTGAGTACATGAGTATTTATAAACAGCTAAGTTAGACTAATAAGTTAACTAAACATTGACAGCTAAGCTAACTACTCTAACTAATTACAGCTTTGACTAACAGCTTTACTACCATAACTTAACAATTATATCAGAATAATATGATGCAGCCAGCATAGCGTAAGCAAGATGGACTTGCTTTGCTTTAATGCATTCCAACTTCAATACTTCCTCCTTCAATGCAATCACCATATCATTGATTACTAGTAAAAAATAGCCACTAGGAGGAAGCCAAAATCAAAGTGATCACCCAAGAACGCCATATAATTACCCAAATATTTTACTTCTTCATAAGTGTGCTTTTGTCTAACAACCTGCAAATCCTCCCTTAAAAGATTCATAGATTTAGGAATTTTGTGAAATAGATTTATTTTCTTTATGCTATATATATGATTGTTGTGTATGTTTTATTAAATAAACGCAAGCGCACGGCGTAGCTGTAGCTAGTCCGGCAAGTACGAGTCGTATCCCACAGAGAACAATGTCAATTACTAGAATTTCACAAAATATGCTATCTAAATCGATGTAATCAGATGAAAGTTTGTCACAATTAAATAAGTAAAGATAATCAATTAAACAAAGCCTAGGGTTATGGTCCACCACACTTATGATACTCAACAACTAATATGCACCTCTAATTACAATTATCTAGGTTATTGGGGATGGTTTAGCCTTAATTAACTAGTAACCTCTTTCAAGTGTTACTAATCGTACCTAGGTTAATCTAATTGCCTACTTTCGTGGTTCTTAGTTCAACATAGGTCCATTAAGTTCTATGCCAACCATGGAATACAATTAAGTGGTTTTCTCTTGCCCACTAATTGATTCATTCCTAGAGAATATTAAACTACTTTCGTGATTAAGATATCCTAATTAACTATTAGTTTCTGGTTTTAATCTTCACCTTTCAGTTTATCAATTAAATACTTAAGACATGATAAAACGTTGGCCAGACATTCATCAACTCATATAACCAATGCATAAAAGCTAATCCTAATTAACCATGGATAACACAATTAGGGTTCTAATGATTCAATTATCACAATGTATCATCACATTATAAGTGGGTTTACCGAAACCCTAGATCAAATCTACTCAAGCATGATAGAAAGATAAAACAAAAGCATAATCCAATTCATTAAGTAAATCTATTCAATACAAACCAAGAGAAAGAGTAGAAGTAGAAGTAGAAGTAGAAGTGAAGTTGGAAAGATAAAACCTGGAATGTAGAATGTAAAGATGAAATACAAACTTGAATTACTGTAAATTCTACTCTAAGAACATAAATTAAGCATTAATCCTACTCTAAACCTAATCTAATGGTGTTTCTCAAGCCTAAAACTGAGTATGAATGTGTCTGGATGCCTTTGGCTGCGTTTTCCCCTCAATATATATCACTTTGGCTGCTCAAAACCCTAAAGAATACGGTGTGTACGGACCCGAAGCACGGCCGTGTTCTAGGACACGGCCAGGGCATGCTTCAGGCTGGATTCTGGGACTTTTCTACAACTTTTACCCAGAACACGGCCTGGCCGTGTTGGGGGCTACCATGCTCCTTTCTTACCCATTTTTGCTGTGTTGCCTCCTTGCTTCCTCCTCATCTTGTTCCAAGTCCATATGGAACTTCTCATGAGTGTTTTCCTTTGCTTCTTGGCCTCTTTTGCTCACCTAAAAACATAAAACAAACCAAAACAGTATCCAGAGCAAAGCATAACCAAAAGCAGGGAAATAACCACAAGTTTACTATGAATAAGAGGATAAAATATAATCATTAAACACTCAAATTTCCCCTTTATCAATGATCAATAATAATAAAAATTTTAAGTATGAGAGATAAGTAAGTTCATTGGTACTGCCAAAAATTTTGTCAGTTGAAATCACCTCATATTTTGTACTCAATGCATTATGACCTCATTAGAAATAGTATCATACACATATTTTGCTATGTAACATAATAAACATTCATTCAAAAATTGTACGGCGAAGATTGCTTAGTATTAGAAGTATAATTAGCTAGATCCATGTGCACTTGACAATATTCCTACTTTTCTTCATATGAGAGGGATTTTTGTTTCAAAAAATTGAACATATAGAGACATAATTCAACTCAAGCGATATAAACTTAGTTGTTCTCTTGCATAAATAATGAGTTAACAAAAAATTAATTTTTTAGGAAATGAAAAAATGATAATATAAGATATATAAATTGTCTTTCCTTTATATTACTAGATTATTCCTACATGTGAAGTATACTTGTAGAGAAAGCTTCCAATACTTTGAAAATGATTGGAATCCATTTGTTGTTATTGATAATCTTTTCACGACATTAATACTTATGAAGGATTTATACCTGGATTCTCCTTTAAAAAAATACATGCTCATTTGATAATTCAAATTTGATATTTCTCTTGACTGTACATTGTATCATTAATTGTAAAATTGGAACTTTATTTTATGTTTTTTTTTAAAGTAACTAATATTACATACTGATATTGAAAATTCTTTAAAAACATTTCTACTTGTGTTGAACCAATGGAGGCATTTCAATAGAGATTGATCTTCTTCCACAATTAAGAGTAATTTATGTTTGAAGTAACTAATTAAGAATAATTTATTTCTTTGAGTGTGAAAAGCAGTGTTGGTGGAGGAATAGGATTTTTATTTTCTTTTTTCTCTTTCTTAAGGCACCATTTTCACCATTTGTGAGCTATCACTTTTATGTAAACAAGTATATTAGCCAGACTAATTAAGGTTGTGCAATAATATTTTCGGGTTTTATACTAGAATGGATAATTAAAGCTAAACTATTGAGTGTTACACAGGTGAAATCCCATCATCTCTTTTCAACATTTCTTCTTTGAGAATAGTGAGTCTGGAACAAAACAATTTACATGGTAACCTTCCAAAATCAATTGGTAACTGCGCATTGCTGGAAGAAATATATTTAAATAGGAACTCTTTTATAGGTATGCTTACTATACCCATTGACTCTTACTCATTATTATTACTAAAAAGAAACATTGTTATGTTTTATTATAATTTTAACAATAATTCACACACACAAACATATATATATATATATATATATATATATATATATATATATATATATATATACAACCTTATCAAGAGAGAGCATTATTAAATAACATGGAGGGATCAAGCATGTTTTTATTGTTATATTACATATTTGTGAATCGTCAAAAAGTGCATGTGATGATATACTACAAAAGGAAATGATTTGAAGATTCTGATGAGTTATAGTGTGTGTGCCGTGCCCCTACTTTTAAGGGCATGTGAAACACATACTTTATAGATAAATCTTTACTATAATAGATATAATACAAGCGTTCATTATGGAAACACATACAGATAAGTTCTCTCATGTAAACACAATATACAGACCAAGTTTATAAATATCAGAGTAACAATAGAAGCAAAGATCCTGCCTGTGGCGTTCAGAGCATACTCTAGAGTACAAGTACAATATAAATAAAAATCTACGAGCTCTAGAAACAAAATAGGCTCACTAGAGAATATGTCGCCTAGCTAATCACCTATCTGAAGGGAAATGACTAAACTCTGTATTTTTATATGAAAATATGTGGAAATATTGTGTAGTGAGTTTGACAACGCAGTGAGTAAATAATACCTCCTATGACCTCTTAGGTCAACATATGGATGTACTCATATATTAAAATTTATTACATAGAAAATTATAGTTCAGAAGTACATCCATATGGGACCGCATTTCAAATATTCTCAATTCAAATCACATTCAGATATCCAAAATCATATGCAATACGGTATGATGATTATTCAAATATTGTTATGCATCAAATATTTCTCTTGAAAAAATTAGGAGGATCTCATATCAGAACCACCATATCAGAGTTTAAACCCTTCCATACTTTTGTGGTGTAGGATTTGCCTAAACTCAGCATCTCAGCTAAGGTTTGCCCTACCACCATTCAAGAGGACACGTAAAGGGACTCTAATATGGGCAATTTCTCAAGCACACAGCAAAGAAGGGCAAATCACATATCATATAGTCAGAATCTCGCCCAGATATGAGGCATCCCGCTCTCTTTTACATATCATATCCTGTGTGTTGGCCGTCTCACGATGCTAGCACCACCCCTGCTAACTGAAGTGTCAAGGTGCACTAGGGCTAACATCACCTGTTGTTAGCAAACAGTGTTTCCAATATGATTCCTCTATAGAAATCATATTTACACATATCATTCAAAACAGAGGTTTCAATATATTACATAATTTTCAGTCTCAATAAAATTCCTCTATCAAAAATTTCCCAATTAGGGTTATCACATATACATGCCCTTTTCTAATGCAATCTTATAGCTTTACATATCAATGCGATGTGCACAATATATTTCCTTTACCATATAATGAGAAATACATTTAGAATCACATATTCAGTGAGTTCAAAATTCTATTTTCTAAACCATACTCTTCTTGAACTATATGGGAAATAATAATAAAATCAGGTAATTTAATCCATTTTAGAGACATATAAAAGTATAATTAACTTGTAAACAGAGCCAATTATACAATTTAAATTCAAGAAGAGTATAGGGTAAGTCATAGAAAGAATTATCTACTCACAAAGTAAGGGTCCAGGTTGGATAGCCCTAAAATGCACTTTTCTAATCCAAATTTGACCAAATAGACCTCAAAATCGAGTCTGGAGGGTCCAAAGAACTAGAAAATGACTTTAGAATCGCGAAATTTGGCATCCAAGAGTTTGGTCAACACTGGTCAAGTGATGACTATTCACAGTCGAAAATACTATTCACCACCGATATCACTATTCATACTAGTCTGATTTACTGTTCACACGCACAAAAAGTTGTCAGATGGTTGAAAAATTTCATATCCTAGGGTTTATATATCTCCTAAATCTATCTATGGTGTTAGATTTTCAATTTCAGGTATCTAAATAGGTGTTTTAGAATGTACCTTTTTCTAAGATTTTCTACTTTCGATCTACAGCGATTCCTCGGGCGATTTGAAAAATTATTTGGCCAATTTTGTAGTACTCTTCGTACTGAATCTAGTGGTACCCTTAGTTTTGAGATCGGATGTTTGAAAGTACACCATATCTAAAGAGAGAAAAGTTACTATTCACTATTCATTTGCCCCAAAAATCTTTCTGTCTTTTTTTTTTAAAATAAATTATGGAGGACCAATTAGCAATTTGCTAATTATTAGAGGAAGTCCTTGAAAATTTTATTATTTACATTTTGACCCTTAAAATCTAAGAAATTACAATTTGACCCAAAAAATATTAATAAGTTTTCATTTTGATCCTTAAAACCTTTCAATTACATCCATACTCCTTTATTTCTTTAAATAATCCATACATAAATGGAAATTACTAAATCTTAGGGTTGTTACATTCTTCCCCCCTTAAGAAATTTGGTCCCTGAATTTCAACCCATCCTACCACAGTAAGGAATGAAGTCAAGGCATAAATTATAGTTATTAACCTCACTACTAAAACAATTGGGGATATCTCTTTTGTATATCATCTTTACTTTCTAAGAAGTCTCTTCACTTAAGTGATTTTTCCATATAACCTTAACCATAAGGATTTCTTTCAACCATAAGTTCTTCAAGAATATTTGGTCACCAACTGATAATTTCTAGTGCTCAACATTCACAGTCCTTATATACTTTTGGCTTGTATTGAGTTGCTTGTATTCTTTTCCTAATCAACTTCACTTTATCAATAACATCTTACAATAAGTCTGACCTCACTAAATCATTTAACAAAAAATTTATAACACCTCTTACATAAGGTTTTAAGTTATCCAATATCATTTTATTATAGACTAATTATGCTAATAGATCTACCACCAAACTCGAAGACATATGCTTGAAACATGCTTTCCAAACTAGCATCATTAATTTAGGTTAGTCATATTCTATATATTGTATGTTATTCCAAATTAGATTCCAAAAGTTTAACTTTACTTAACTCACTCACCTATTAGGAGACCTATGATGTTTCATGTAAAACCTCAAATGGTGCTATTTGTATATTAGCCTGATAACTACTGATATGAGCAAGTTTAACTAAGGATAAATAATTTCTCCCAACTTTCACCAAAATTATATAAAGATACCTGAAGCATAACTTCTAATGTGTAAACACATCATTTAGATTTACTATCAGCTATACTATAATCTAACTAAGATCCTAAGGCTTCTTGAATAGCTCTCTTAAAACCATATATTCAATTCTTACTTGCTAACTCACCCAAAAAAATGAAAAAATATATCACTTGTATCTTCTTTTTACCATTATACTAGTATAATTATTTTAAATCTCAGTATATCCCATCAATATTCAAAATCTATGGCTTCTTCTAAAATCTCATTTCCCTACTTAGCTACATTAGATAAATTTGGGTGTCCTTCACACTTAGTACTCAATTAGTATATGCTGTAAACTCATTATTCTTCCTAATTTACGCATGGTCTGCCAACTTACATAGTTATACATACTTGATATAAATATTTTTTTTTTCAAGTACGTTCTTTGGTAGTTAAATCCTATCAAAATCTCTATTACTTTAACCTAATAACCACTTAGACATCATAATAACTAAGTTTCAAAGAAAAGAAATTAACTCTCATTGTAATAAGGAAAAAAGAACCTTGCATTTAATGTCAATCATTAATCAAAGATGATGCGACAGAAAAAGAGGAATACTTAATAAAGCATGGTACCAAAATTGAAAGTCAGAAGTTTGGACAAAACATTGAAAGAAAATTAAAATCGGTGGCCGTAATTCCTGAAAAGCTATAAATATAACTTAGCTACTATTTCAAAAAAAAAATCGGTGGCTGCAAGTTTTGAATATATATGCCAAAATCTAATTCAAAGCTACTATTATTCAGTGGCAGAACAGCATATGGAAAAGAATTATTTCTGAGATTATAAAAGTTTGTGAAAAATAAAGAGCACGTAGTTAACTGGTAAGATGCAGTTGGTTGCTTCAAAACAGATGTAATCAATCAATTGTAAAATAAACCAGTCCAAATAAAAAATTCCCAAAATATCTGGTCGACTCGCAAGAACATTGGAAAAACAAGATAAATCATCTGATTGTCCCTCTTTAACATTTAATTGGTTTTCATTTTCACTCTTTGTTTTTAATGACACTTATCACTTACAACTTTCCCTACAAGAATCAAGACATCAATGCTTCATCAAGGACAACAAGAAAAAGAAAATTTCTGGTGATACCTTAATCTTATTCTCTTTATATGCTTAATATGGGTCACAGTCACAACTACTGTACATATGCATGCGTGCCATCATTTTTTAAATTCAATTTCAATTTAGCTGATATCCACTAGTCACTCACATATTTGTTCTAATAATGCCTGGCCTATTCGCATAGCTATTATAAGTATGCCTTTCTCTGAGTTCTATAAATGTACACATTAGTATCCTTACCTTCATACTCAAAGTTAGGGTGAGTGCTATTATGGAGGGAACCGTATTCCGTCAGTTTCAAAATATTTGTGTCTTTTATGGTTCCAGTCCTAGAAAAGATGGAAAGTATATGAAAGCAGCACAAAATCTGGGTATGGTGCTGGCCAGGAGAAAAATTCATTTAGTCTATGGTGGAGGTAACCGTGGGTTAATGGGGTGTGTGTCTACAGCGGCACATGTAGGACGATGTCAAGTTCTAGGTATTAACCCTACAGTTTTAGCTACATCAAACATCATAGGAAAAATAGTTAGGGAAGAATTTAGGGTAGCTTCCATGCATGAGTGCATGGCTAGAATGATGAGCAATGTTGATGCCTTCATTTTCTTACCAGGGGTTTTAGTACTTTAGAACAAATTTTTCAAGTATTCTCCTGGGAACAACTAAATATCAATCACAAATCGATAAGTTTGTTAAATGTTAACCATTTCTTTCATGGTATGTTGTCTTTTCTTGATCAAGTTGTGGAACAAAGGTTTATCTCATACTCAGCACAACGAATTCTCATCTTGGTTTTTAATGCTGAGGAGTTGATTGATGCTTTACAAGCATTTGTTCATGTACCTTATCCAACTATGGCTTAAATAGATTGAAAGGCAGACAACTATAGAAATCGCAAGTTAGACTTGGATCTTCATCTTTAACTGTAGTAGTACATAGCCATTATTGTACCACTTTTACTTTCTTAGGGTCTATTTGGATACCATCCTTGCCAACCATACTCCCTTAGAGTTTGCAAAACCATCTGCAAATGTTGCTTATGATCCTTTGAACTTGGAATATACTAGTATATCAATAATAAATACAATAACAAGTTGATCCAAGAATGGTTTAAGTATTATATTCATAAAGTCCATAAATACAGCTGGGGCATTTGTCAAACCAAATGACATCACTAAGAACTCATAGTGCTCATATAGAGTCCTGAAAGCTGTTTTCAAAATATCCTCTTCCCTTATCCTTAATTGATGATATCCAGATCTCAAATCAATTTGTAGTTCCTTAAGTTCAGTCGATATCATTCTATATAGGGATATAGATACTAGTTAGGTTCCAGGAAATAAATCAATATCAAATTCTAGTTTTCATTTCAAGGGTAATCCAAGCAATTCTTCTAGGAACACTTCAGGAAATTCCCTAACCACTGGAACCTGATCTACATTAGTATACTTTATATCAACATCTCTCACCACTGTCAAATATCGTTGGCACCTTTTTGTAATAATTTATGGGCTGCTAAAGCTGAAATTAAATTACTGGGTACATGCTTCCACTGATTACTCACTACTTGCAACTCCTTTATTAATCTTTTATGCTATTGATAACATCTTCATACTCTATTAGCTAGAACGCACTTTAAAACACTTAAATAAGGTCAACCCATTTTGACTTTATTCTTTAATATTCTTATGCAATGTCTTAACAATCAATCATGAAAAGCTTATGTCTATCCAAGAGTCCTTCGTATGAATTACCCATTTTGCATTCCTCAAAATTTTAAATTTCTATGGGCAAACCTTCCTTTCTCATAATGCTTGTACATAATATTATTGAAAACCAAAATGTCTTTGAATCTTTTATATCAACAAAATTTATCATTGAAAAGCATTATCTTCATAGATTCCCTGCTCTTAAATTCAATCCACCCCACAACTTGTAAATTCCAATTATATGTGCAAGTTTCAAATCATACATCAAAAAAATATTAACAACCATTTTCAAAACATATACACTTTATTACAAACCATTATCTTGGAGTTAACAACCTTGATCACATCATAACCCACTATCAATATTGTATTATCCATTCATCATATTGTTTCACATAAGCAAGTCAAACAACTAATTCAAACCTTCTTGACATCAAAACAAGCCATTACCTTTATGTTTGGATAGAATCTTCTTATTTTCAGCTAATTCTTTTTCTTTGCACTCGAGAGGGTCTCTTTATCATTGTTCATCAAAACGAGTTCAAAAGTTGAACTGGTAGTCCACACTCAAGAGGCACCATCTAGGATATGCACATCGATACTTATACATTGCATACCTAAGGATAAGATTCAGAAGGAAGAAAAGGATGACACCCTATAGAATTCCACAACAGCATTGTGAGTAAAAATATGTCTATGGTTACATACCCATACTCAAAGTCCTACTACAGCATTCTTGCTCCGATAGCCATAGGGAAACATATTTTTCTGATACCAACTTGTCACGCCCTTACTTTTAAAGGCACGTGAAACACATACTTTACGGATATATCTTTACTATAATATATATAATACAAGCGTTCATTATGGAAATAGATATAGATAAGTTCTCTCGTGTAAACACAATATACATATCAAGTTTATAAATATCAGAGTAACAACAGAAGCAAGGATCCTACCTGTGGCATTCATAGCATACTCTAGAGTACAAGTACAATATAAATAAAAATCTACGAGCCCTAGAAACAAAATAGGATCACCAGAGAATATGTCCCTTAGCTGATCACCTATCTGAAGGGAAATGACCAAACTTTGTTTTCTTATATGAAAAAATATGGAAATATTGTGTAGTGAGTTTGACAACTCAATGAGCAGATAATACCTCCTATTACCTCTTAGGTCAACATATGGATGTACTTATATATTAAAATTTATCACATAGAAAATTACAGTTCAAAAGTACATCCATATAGGACCCGCATTTCAAATATTCTCAGTTCAAATCACATTTAGATATCCAAAATCATATGCAATACGATATAATCATTATTCAAATATTGTTATGCATCAAATATTTCTCTTGAAAACATTAAGAAGATCTTATATCAGAACCACCATATCAAAGTTCAAACCCTTCCGTACTTTGATGGTGTAGGATTTTCCTAAACTCAGCATCCCAACTAAGGTTTGCCCTACCACCATTCAAGAGGACACGTGAAGGGACTTTAATATGGGCAATTTCCTAAGCACACAGTAAGAGAGGGCAAATCACATATCATATAGTCAAAATCTCACCCAGATAGGAGGCATCCCGCTCTCCTTTGCATATCGTAACCCGTGTGTTGGCTGTCACACGAGGCTAGCACCACCCCTGCTAGCTGAGGTTTCAAGGTGCACTAGAGCTAACATCACTTGCTGTTAGCAAACAATGTTTCCAATAGGATTCCTCCACAAAAATCATATTTGCACATATGCCATATCATTCAAAACAGAGGTTTCAGTATAATGCAGAATTTTCAGTCTCAATAAAATTCCTCTGTCAGAAATTTTTCAATCAGGGTTATCACATATACATGCCCTTTTCCAAAGCAATCTGTCATGCCCCTAATTTAATGGAACACGATTTTCACAAGTAGCATATAACTTTAACTTTATTCTATCTCATAATTGCCTCAAGTATATCACATATCAAGATTAATAACATACGTTTACAAGTTCTCCAATATAACCAAATATACAGGCCAAGTCTTTATACATATATTACAGCAGAAGCAGGGATCCTGCCTGTGGCATTCAGAGCATACTCTAGATTACAAATACATAATAATTTAAATACTGTGAGCCTTGGAAGCAACATAGGCTCACTCATAGAGTATAACACCTAGTTGATCACATAGCTACAGAACCAAACTCTGTATCCTTATTTGAAAAAAAAAATGTAAATATCGTGTAATAAGTTTGACAATTCAATTAGTAGATAATACTTCCTATAACCTCTTAGGTCAGCATATGGATGTACTCATATATTAAAATTTATCACCTAGAAAATTATAGTTCAAAGGTACATCCATATAGGACCTGTTTTTCAAATATTCTTAGTTCAAATCACATTCATATATCCGAAATCATATGCAATACGATATAATCATTAATCAAATATTGTTATGCATCAAAATATTTCTCATGAAAACATTAGGAGGATCCCATATCAGAACCACCATATCAGAGTTCAAGCCCTTCCATACTTTGGTGGTGTAGGATTTGCCTAAACTCAGCATCCTAGCTAAGGTTTGTCCTACCACCATTCAAGAGGACACGCAAAGGGACTCTAATATGAGCAATTTTCCAAGCACACAACAAGAAAGGGCAAATCACATATCATATAGTCGACATCTCGCCTAGATAGGAGGCATCCTGCTCTCCTTCATATATCATATCTTGTGTGTTGGACGTCACACGAGGCTAGCACCATCCCTGCTAACTGAGGTGTCAAGGTGCACTAGGGCTAACATCACATGCTATTAGCAAATAGTGTTTTCAATAGGATTCCTCCACAGAAATCATATTTGCACATATTCCATATCATTCAAAACAGAGGTTTCAGTATAAATTCAAAATTTTCTGTGTCAGTACAATTCCTCTATTAGAAACTTTCCAATTCGGGTAATCACATGTACATGCCCTTTTCCAAGGCAATCTTATAGCTTTACATATCAATGCCATGTGCACAATATATTTCTTTTACTATATGATAAGAAATATATTTAAAATCACATATTCAATGAGTTCAAAAATTCATTTTCAAAACCATACTCTTCTTGAACTATATATCAAATTGTAAATAATTCAGATAATTTAATCTATTTCAGAGACATATAAAAGTATAAATAACTTGTAAACAAAATCAATTACACATTTAATGTTCAAGAAAAGTATAGGATAAGTAATAGAAAGAATAATCTACTCACAAAACCAACGTTCCAAGTTGGATATTCTCAAATGTATTTTTTTTTCAAGCCAAATTTGATCAAATGGACTCAAAAACGAGTCCAGAGGGTCTGAAATCCTTGGAAATGACTCTAGAATCACAAAATTTAGCCTCCGAAAGCTCAGTCAACATTGGTCAATTAATGAGACTATTCATGGTCGAAAATACTATTCACCGCCAGAATCACTATTTATGCAGGGCTGATTTACTGTTCACGACACACAAGTTGTCAGATGGCTGAAAATTTTCATATCCTAAGGTTTTTCCACCTCCTGAATCCATCTATGGTGTCAAATTTTAAATTTGAGAACTCTAAGTTTGAATTTTAGAACTTACCTTCCTAGGGTGTCTCTTCCATTTTCTGGCAGATTTTCGGCCCGATTTCCAGAAATCAATCAGATAGATTTGTAGTTCTCATTGTTATAAATCCTTAGGCGGTGGTGGTGTCAAAATCCGAGATTTGGAAGAGCTAGAAATCTAGAGAGAAGTTTTAGGGTTATTTTAGAGAGAGAAAATAGGGGGAGAGAGGGTGCAAAAGTTTTCACGCTGGTTCTGCATCTGGTTTCTCTTAAAATCATATGAGGGACCTATTATCAAAATGCCAATTGTTAAGGGTTGTCCTTTCAATTTTTGTTATTTACATTTGTCCCCTAAACTTTTATGAAATTACATTTTGGCCCCAAAAACTTAAATCCGTATATCACCTTCATAATTCCTCAAACAATATATATAATAAATAAACACATCTCCAATGATTCTTATCTCCATTTTTATAACCTTCACTTACATTCCAAATTTTCCTTAATTTATGGTTTGTTTTCATTTATTTAGGGTTTTCCCTTTTTTTAAGGGCTCTAACATTCTCCCCTCCTTTAAGAAATTCGGTCCCCGAATTTCACATCCATATTTACAAATAAAACTAACCTCGAGATTCAAAAAGATGTGGGAATCTGGCGCGCAAATCCTCCTCTCTTTCCCAAGTAGCCTCTTCCGAAGAGTGATTTTGCCACATCACTTTTATTATGGGTATTTCATTTCAGCGCAGCTTCTTCACTTGTCTATCTACTATAGCCACATGTTTTTCCCTCATATGACAAATCATTGTCTAACTAAATCTCTTGACATTCAATAATATGCATTGGGTCTAGTAGATACTTTTGTAGCATAGACACATGAAAGACTGGATGGACATTACCCAATTCAGGTGGCAAAGTCAAACGATAAGCTATTGGGCCAACCCTATCAACAATTTCAAATGGTCCTATGTACCGTGGGCTTAACTTCCCTTTCTTCCCAAATCTTACTACTCCTTTCATAGTAGTGATCTTCAAGAAGACATATTCACCTATGGAAAATTCCAATGGTCGACATCTATTATCAACATAAGCTTTCTGTCTACTCTGGGCTGCTAATAACCTTTCCTTAATTAACTTTACCTTGTCAAGTGCATCTTATACCAAATCAGACCCTAAAATCTTAGCTTTGCCCATCTCAAACCATCCGATCAGAGAACGACAACGTCTACCATATAATGCCTCAAAATGGGATATTTGTATACTGGCTTGGTAGCTATTGTTATAAGCAAATTCAGCTAGGGGCAAGAATCTTTCCCAGCTACCTTGAAAATCTAGCACACATACCCAAAGTATGTCTTCCAATGTTTGGATGGTTCACTCAAACTGTCTATTTGTTTGAGGATGGAAAGCAGTATTGAGATTTAACTTCATGCCCAAAGCTTCTTGGAAGGCTCTCCAAAAACGAACTGTGAACTATAGTCCTCGATTAGAAATAATCGATATTGGCACTCCATGAAGCCTCATTATCTCATTCAAATACAGATTTTCATACTGAGCTACATTGTATGTGGTTTTCACTGGTAGAAAATGTCTTGATTTAGTCAACCTATCAATGATCACCCATATTGAATCAAACCTTTTTGGTGTCCATGGTAGCCCTGTAACAAAATCCATAGTTATTCTTTCCTATTTCCATTCAGGTATCTCTATTTGCTGATGTAATCCTACAGGCCTTTGATGTTCTGCTTTTACCTGCTGGCAAGTTAAGCATCAAGAGACATAATCAACTATATCTTTCTTCATACCATCCCACCAATAAATTTCTTTTAGATCTTTATACATTTTAGTTACCCCAGGATGAATGGTATATATAAATCTATGGGCTTCCTCTAAAATCTCTTTCTTGAGTTCTTCTTTATTAGGTAGACATAACCGCTTGCCCAATCTCAAAATTCCTTCAGAGTCTACAGTAAATTCTACATCACTACCATTCTTCACCTCTTCAATTTTCTTGCATAAATAGGCATCTTCTTCCTGTGCCTTTTTCACCTGCTAAACCAAAGACGATTGAAACTGTATATGGGCCAACAGTATCCCGAGCTCCTTTACTTCCAATACTACCCCATGACTTTCCAACTTATGCATTTCTATAACCAACGGCCTCTTTACCACTATGATTTGAGACAAACTACTCATAGACTTCCTACTTAATGCATCAGCCACTACATTGGCCTGACCTGGATAATATAATATTATGCAGTCATAATCTTTAAGTAATTCCATCCATTGTCTTTGTCTCATGTTAAGATCTTTTTGTTGAAAAATATATTTGAGGCTTTTATGATCTGTATAGATTTTGCATGTCTCACCATACAGATAATGCCTCCAAATTTTGAGAGCAAAAACTACTACTACCATCTTCAAGTCACAAGTCGAATAATTTTGCTCATGTGGCTTAGGCTGTCTGGATGCATATGCAATGACTCAACTATGTTGCATCAACACACACACTAATATAATTCTTGATGCATCACAATATAATGTGTATCCTTCTGTACCTAAAGGAATAGACAGTACTGGCACCGTAGTTAAACATTCCT
This sequence comes from Gleditsia sinensis, assembly GCA_037074535.1. Classification (NCBI taxonomy): domain Eukaryota; kingdom Viridiplantae; phylum Streptophyta; class Magnoliopsida; order Fabales; family Fabaceae; genus Gleditsia; species Gleditsia sinensis. Next base: position 67,843,087 of record CM073465.1, read on the forward strand.
TGAGTTTCTGGAAACTTCTTTCACATTCATCTAACCAGTCAAACTTTATTCCTTTCCTTGTCAACCTCGTCAAAGGAGCAGCTATTTTTGAAAAATATTAAACGAATCTACGATAATAGCCTGTTAAACCAAGAAAACTACGGATCTCTGTAATTATGGTAGGGCATGGCCATTGCTGCACTGCTTTTACCTTTTTAGGATTAACTTAAATACCATCCTTGGTAACCATATGCCCTAGGAAAGTAACACTACTAAGCCAAAATTCACATTTTGAAAACTAGCATACAGTTGGTGTTCTCTTAGAGTTTGCAAAGCTATCCTTAAATGCCACTCATGCTCCTCTGAACTCCTTGAATATACTAGGATATCATCTATGAATACAATAACAAACTGATCCAAAAAAGGCTTAAATACTCTATTCATCAAATCCATGAATGCAACTGGGGAATTTGTTAAACCAAATGGCATTACTAAGAACTCATAGTGCCCATATCAAGTTCTGAAAGCAGTTTTCGGAATGTCCTCCTTCCTTATCCTTAATTAATGATACCTATATCTCAAATCAATTTTCAAAAAACATTGGGCACCCTGTAGCTGGTTAAAAAAATCATTTATATGAGGTAATAGATACTTATTAGATACTGTCATCTTATTAAACTGTCTGTAATTAATACACAATTGTAGCGAATCATCTTTCTTTTTCACAAATAAGACTGGAGCACCCCAAGGAGAAGTACTAGGGCATATAAATCCCCTGTCTAACAAGTCTTGTAATTGATTTTTCAATTCTTTAAGTTCAGTCGGTGCAATTCTATATGGAGGTATAGACACTGGTTGGGTTCCTTAAAGTAAATCAATACCGAACTCAATTTCTCATTCTGGGGGTAACCCTGACAACTCCTTAGGAAACACATTAGAAAATTTTCTAACCACTGAAACCTGCTCTACATTGGTATACTTCATATCAACATCTTTGACCACTGCTAAATACCCTTGGAATCCTTTTTGTAATAGCTTATGATTTGTTAGAGCAGATATTAAATTACTGGATACCTCACAACGATCTCCTTGTATCAAGAAGGAAGATTATTCAAAAATATTAAACTTAATCACCTTAAGGTGACAGTTTAAAATGACATGGCATGATGACAACTAATCCATTCCTAGTATCACATCAAAGTCTACCATATCTAGAACTATCAAATCTATAAAAGTCTCATTATCTTCTATTGAAATCTCACACGATTTATACACATCATTTACTAGTAACAGTTCTCTCAATGGAGTAGCAACCATAAAAGAACAATATAAACTAGTAGGATCTCTACCCAATTTCTTAGCAAAGAAGGGTGATATATAAGAATGAGTCGAACCAGGATTGAACAATACATATGCTCTATGGGAACATACTGATAATTTATATGTCATCACTACATTTGAGACTTGAGCATCATGTCGTGTCAAAGAAAAAACTCGGGCTTGTTCTCGGCCTCGACTTCCTTATCCTCTACCAGTACCACCACTACTTGCTTGAACTAAAGCTGGTCTAGGTGGTCATACTGGTACAAATGCAGTGGATGAAGCTAGTTGTACTGATGCTTAACTCAAATTTCATAATTATGGATAATTCCTCATCAGATGTCCTACTTGTCCACACTTAAAACATGCACCAATTTCTCTGCAACACTGTCTAGTATGAGGCCTGCTACAAATAGGAAATAATGGAATCAATCTTGAATCATGTTGACTAGTGGGTCTCATATCTTGCTTATTAATATTGACTGATGTCTAGCTAGAGCGACTAGATCCTACTTAAGTTAAACACTATGGATTCTAAAATCTTGGTCTTTTTACATTAGGATTATAACTAGTCTAGATATTACTATCTCGATCTCTTTTTCTTCTCTTTAAACCTTCTATGTCTGCTAGCTCTCGTGTTTCCATCATTCTTGGACATTCCACAACCACTAAATAAGTTGGGAAATGGTTCATCTAGGGACCCACCGATTTAAATAATAGTTGTATCAACCCTAAAAAAATCTCTTAATTCTATCTTTTTCATTAGGAACCAGATATGGTGCATATCTAGATAATTGGGTAAAACGGATATCATATTTAGAAACTGTCATGTTCGGTGTTTGTCTTAATTCTTTGAATTCTCTAGCCCTCTTGTCCCTTTCACTCATTGGTAGGAAACGATTCATAAATGCTTTCTTAAATTCATCCCACTCCATTGGTGGTAAAGTAGCTGCTCTTCCTTGTACTAGAGTCTTAAACCAAACTTGGGCCACATCTAATAGTTAAAAGGACACTAGTTTAATAGATCTTCTAGTGGAACACCCCAAAGCTCTGAGAACTTGTTCCACAACATCAATGAATATCTATGGGTCTTCCTGAATATCTGACCCCATAAAAGTTGAGGGCTTTAGCTTAAGAAATTGCGGTAATGTCACCTCAATCCCTATAAACTTGTTCTCTTGTTCAGCTGGTCTTTCCAGTTCTTGCGCTTTAGGAGCATTTTCTGGTGGCTGGCCATCCCTCCTACCCTGTTCTACTATAAATCCAACCAATGTCTCTGAGCTCCTATGTATGCCAACAATCATATCAGTTGTTCTATCATATGGCTCCTAAGGGGGTTCTACTCTCTCCTCAAGGACTTTATCAGATACATGGACATGTTCATCATGTCTTGGGATTCTCGTACCACGTGCACGTCCTCTATCCCTTCCTCTAGGTCACCTTTACCATAGCCTCTTTGTACTGAAATTTTAGATTGTGTAGACTCTTCTATAGAGGGTGTACGATCTACAGCTTCTCTAACAACCGCTTTAGTTCTTGGTGGCACCATAGGTTATACAAAACAAAATACCTTTTTTAAAATACCATAATATTCAGTCAGCCTTATACTAGGAACTTTAACAAACTTGGAATAGAAAGGAAATTGAAATCCTATAGAATCCCTCATCCGCACTTGAAGTATAAATATGTCTAACTCATATCCATACTAAAGGTCATACTAAAGAATCTTTTGCTCTGATGGCCACAGGGAAACCTAATTCTATGATACCAATCTATCACGCCCCAAATTTAAGGGAACGAGATTGTCACAAGTAGTAGATAACTTTAACCTTATTTTATCTCATACTTGCTTCAAGTATATCACATATAAGGATTAACAACATACATTTACAAGTTCTCCTATATAACCAAATATACAGGCTAAGTCTTTATACACATATTACAGCAGAAGCAGGGATCCTGCCTGTGGTGATCAAAGCATACTCTAGATTACAAGTACATAATAATTTAAATACTGTGAGCCTTAGAAGCAATATAGGCTCACCCAGAGAGTATGACACTTAGTTGATCACGTAGTTGCAAGACCAAACTCTGTATCCTTATCTGAAAAAAAAAATGTAAATATCGTGTAGTCAATTTGACAACTCGATAAGTAGATAATACCTCATGTGACCTCTTAGGTCAGCATATGGATGTACTCATATAATAAAATTTATGACATAAAAAATTACAGTTCAGAGGTACATCCACATGGGACCTGTATTTCAAATATTCTCAATTCAAATCATTCATATATCAAAAATCATATGCAATACGGTATTAATCATTAATCAAGTATTGCTATGCATCAAAATATTTCTCATGAAAACATTAGGAAGATCCCATATCAGAACCACTATATCAGAGTTCAAGCCCTTCCATACTTTGGTGGTGTAGGATTTGCCTAAACTCAACATTCCAACTAAGGTTTGTCCTACCATCATTCAAAAGGACACGCGAAAGGACTCTAATATGGGCAATTTTTCAAGCACACAACAAGGGAGGGCAAATCATATATCATATAGTTGACATCTCACTCAGATAGGAGGCATCCCGCTCTCATTCACATATCATATCTTGTGTGTTGGCTATCACACGAGGCTAGCACCATCCCTGCTAGTTGAGGTGTCAAGATGCACTAGGGCTAACATCATCTGTTGTTAGCAAACAGTGTTTCCAATAGGATTCCTCCACAGAAATCATTATTTACACATATTTCATATTATTCAAAACAGAGGTTTCAGTATAAATTCAGAATTTTTAGTTTCAATACAATTCCTCTATCAGAAACTTCCCAGTCCGGGTAACCACATATACATGCCCTTTTCCAAGGCAATCTTATAGCTTTACATATCAATGCCACATGTACAATATATTTCTTTTACTATATGATAAGAAATACATTTAAAATCACATATTCAATTAATTCAAAAATCTATTTTCAAAACCATACTCTTCTTGAACTATATATCAGATTGTAAACAATTCAGATAATTTAATCCATTTCAGAGACATATAAACGTATAAATAACTTATAAACAAAATCAATTATACATTTAAAGGTCAAGAAGAGCATAGGGTAAGTCATAGAAAGAATAATTTACTCACAAAACCAAGGCTCCAAGTTGGTTATCCTAAAATTTATTTTTCAAATCTGATTAAATGGATTCAAAAACGAGTCTGGAGGGTCTGAAATCCTTGGAAATGACTCTGGAATCGTGAAATTTGGCCTCCAAAAGCTTGGTCAATGTTGGTCAATTGATGAGTACTATTCATGGTCGAAAATACTATTCACCATCGGAATTACTATTCATGCAGGGTGGATTTACTATTCACAATGCACAAAAAGTTGTTAGATGGCTGAAAAATTTCATATCCTAAGGTTTTTCCACCTTCTGAAATCATCTATGGTGTCAAATTTTTAATTTGAGGACTCTAAGTATAAATTTTAGAACTTACCTTCCTTGGGTTTCTCCTACCTTTTCCAGCATATTTTCGGCCCGATTTTCAGAAATCAATTGAATAGATTTGTAGTTCTCATTGTTTTGAATCCGTAGGCGGTGGGGGTGTTGAAATTTGAGGTTCGAAAGAGCTAGAAATCTAGAGAGAAGTTTTAGGGTTATTTTAGAGAGAGAAAATAGGGAGAGAGAGAGGGTGCAGAAGTTTTCACGCTGGTTCTGCATTTGGTTTCTCTTAAAATCATATGAGGGACCTATTAGTAAAATTCCAATTGTTGAGGGGTTTCCTTGCAATTTTTGTTATTTACATTTTGACTCCTAAACTTTTATGATTCTTATCTCCATTTTTATAACCTTCACTTACATTCCAAATTTTCTTTAATTTACTGTTTTTTTTCATTTATTTAGGGTTTTCTCTTTTTTTTCTCTTTAAGGGCTATTACACAATTTTATAGCTTTACATATCAATGCCACGTGAATAATTTATTTCCTTTACCATATAATGATAAATACATCTAGAATCACATATTCAATGAGTTCAAAAATCTATTTTCAATACCATACTCTTCTTGAACTATATGCCAGATAATAAACAAATCAGGTAATTTAATCTATTTCAGAGACATTTAAAAGTATAATTAACTTGTAAACAAAACCAATTATACATTTAAAGTTCAAGAAGAGTATAGGGTAAGTCATAGAAAGAATTATTTACTCAGAGGGTAAGGCTCCAAATTGGACAGCCCTAAAATGCACTTTTTCAATCTAAATTTGATCAAATAGACCTCAAAATTAAGTTTGGAGGGTCCAAAAACTTAGGAAATGACTTTAGAATCGTGAAATTTGGCCTCTGAGGGCTTGGTCAACACTGGTCAACTAATAGATACTATTCACCCCTGGAATCACTATTCATACCAGCTAGATTTACTATTCACAATGTACAAAAAATTTGTCAGATGGCTAAAAAATTTCATATCCTAAGGTTTATCTATCCCCTGAATGCATCTATGGTGTCAAATTTTCAATTTGCGGTCTCTAAATAATAGTTTCAAAGTTTACCTTTTTCTAAGATTTTCTACTTTCGATCTACGACAATTCCTCGACTGATTTGAAAAATTATTCTGCCAATATCGTAGTACTCTTCGTCCTGAATCTAGTGGTACCCTTAGTTTTGATATCGGATGCTTGAAAGTACTCCAGATTTAGAGAGAGAAGTTACTATTCACTATTCATTTATCCCGAAAATTTGTCTCTTTTTTTAATAAATGATGGAGGACCAATTAGCAATTTTCTAATTGTTAGAGGAAGTCCTTACAAATTGTATTGTTTATATTTTGACCCCTAAACTTTTAAGAAATTACAATTTAACCCCCAAAATATTAATAAGTTTTCATTTTCATCCTTAAAACCTTTCAATTACATCCCTACTCCTTTATTTCCTTAAATAGTCCATACATAAATGAAAATTACTAAATCTTAGGGTTGTTATAGTGTGTGTATGTGTGTGTGTGTCTATATATATATATATATATATATATATATATATATATATATATATATATATATATATTGCAAATTTTTTATGGTTGATTATATATAAAAGTTATAGTCTTGATTATTGCATATAAAGTGTTTTAGCAGACCAACTATCCAAGGTCCCAAGTCCCAACCAGTCAGCATATATCATCCATTAGTACTAGTAATGAAAACAACCATTATGGGGAACCCAAAATTAAACCATTCCAAAGATGCCATCCAGTTACCCAAAAAATGTTTTCCTTCCTCCTGAGTGTGGTTTTTCTAAAAACTGCAAAACCTCATTTAAAAGATTGATGGATCCAGGATTTTTGTCATTATTGAGTCATTTTTCCTAAGACATTGATATGGCAAATAAGTGTAAAAAAATAAACACATTCAAAAGAGTGAAAGAGAAATCCTCTAAAATACAATTAATGATCAATTTTTTTTAATAAAATACAAAAAGAAGGTATTTTTATGATACTAATGAGACTCCTAATCAAACAAGGAAACATAATTAAAGTAGGAAACTAAAAACAGAAAAATAAAAAAAAATTAACCAAAAAAAACACAAAACAGTGCCAAAAAGATGGATTTTGGGCCTTGAAATGGCATTGAATGTGTTCCATAGGTTAAGACAGTATTGGGCTCAAAACATTTTGTGATTCATATCTTAGGAACTTGTTTGTCCCAAAAAAAAAAAATGTCTTAAGAACGTGTAACTTCACTCACATCAAAAGTTATGACCATTTGAAGTTTGGTTTTTGCATTTTAGAGTAAAGAGTAGGATGGAGGGGTATGAAATCTTTGACATCAAACATACTTCAATTTTAAATATTGAAGTTGGTAAAGGCTTGGTGGTTGTTGTTGTTGGTAAGATGTGAACTATTAACTCATTAACTTATTTATTTATTATACAAGTTGAACAAAGGTTAAAGCTAAGCAGTCAGCTCATTTACAATTTTGGATTTTTTGATAATATATTCTTTGTCTAACTATAATATATATTATTTAATAAAATAAAATATACAAAATTTAAATTTAAATTTTATTTATGGGCAAATACATACAATTGAAAACAGTGACGTTAATGCTATAAATTTAAATTATATTAATGATTCTTTTTTCATATACATTATGAAATAGTTCACTGTTTATTTTAATTTTACAAATAATATTGAATTGATCATATAATTAATTCATTTGAATTTTTTGGTATGCTAAAAAATTATTTAAATAAAATAATAATTTAATGATTATAATTGTAAAACAATAAACATTAATTAAAAACAAATTATTGATGAAAGTTAATAAAAATTCGTTTTTTAATAAAATTTTAAGTTATAGTAAATAAAAAACAAAATATAAGTAGAATAATAAAATTATAATATATTAAAATTGAATCTATATTAAAGATAATGCTTATATTATATTATGTTCTTATTTTTAAAATTTGAGTTGCCTCAAGTGGTAAGACCCACCCCTTCGAAAGAAAGGTGGCGTGGGTTCAAGTCCTGAATCTATTAGAAAAAATTCTAACATCAAATTATATGTTTGAATAAAATTGATATGTTTTAATAAAATTTCATCGATAATTATCACATGTCAACGTGTGAATGTAAAGCAATGCGAGAACTGTTTTATGTGAATGTGTGTATACATCCTTAAATGAGTTTAAACTTTTGATGCACAAAATTAAGAGCTACACTCACAAGTCACAAGCTTTTCCATAAGTTCCTATTGATTAATATAATTTAAAAATTTGAATCCTGACTTAAACTTTAGGATGTAATATATATAAATGAAGTATTTTAAAATGCAGTTTTGATAAGTTCAAAAATCCCAAGAGAAAGCATTATTGAATAACAATACTTTTAAAGTTACAATTGTTTGATGGTAGATTATATATAAAAATTATAATTTTGATTGTTAATTATAAAGCATTTTGGCAAGCCAAACTATAGGAGATATTAATTTCTTTTTAAAATTTCTTAGGAACAGCTGGAACACGGCTAGTTGTTGTCCTTTTTGTGATGCATGTGAAGGAACAATTAATTAACTATTGAATCTTGACCCAATTCCTTAACCTATTGTACAAAATAAAAAATAAATATTAGATATTAATAAATAAATATTTTACATGAACACATTTTAAAAAAAATATGTGTTGAAAATTCATATTATAGCATTCTTTGTCTATAGACGATAGTAAGAATAATGCCCCAAAGTGTTTTGCTTATCCAAGTCCCACAACAATCCGAGACTTACTTTTTAGCTTGCTTGGATCTTTCTTTAAAATTTGGCAGGCCCTAGTGCACTTGTAAATCTTCCCATAAGGATTCCCATAGGAAGCCTAGGTTTTTTCTTCTTCTATGCGCATTGGACATCAAACCCTTCAGGCGAAAGACGGCGTTAACTTTAAAGTTGCACTATGGTTCATGTCAATTCATTTCTTAATTCATTTATATTTAATAATTAAAATATTTTAAAGAACATTATTTATAGCTATCGTCACTCAAAAAAACTAAATTGATAGTTATTTTACACTTAATAACTAAATTGTTTACCTTTTAGTTGAAAAATCGAGGTACAAAATTTTAAGGGATAAAAAATGCTTTATTGGATTTTGTTTGTTTGTTTGTTATTAGATCAAAGTCACCAAATTGTTGCAAACAAATGTATAATAATATAATGAAAGATTCAAGAAATAAAAAGAATGATAATAAGATATATAAATTGGTTTTCCTTTAGATTACCAGATTATTCCTATATGTGAAGTATATTTATGTATGAAGTAATCATCTTTTTGAATTTTTACTGTGAACAATATTTTAAAAGAGATTGATGGTCTTCCACAGTTAATTTCAATTAATTTCTTTTTAAAATTTCTTAGAAACAATTGGAACATAGCTAGTTGTTGTCCTTCTTATGGTGTATCTAAAGGAACAACTCATCAATTGTTGAATGCCGACCTAATTTCTTAGCTTGTTGCACAAAATAAAATATAAATATTAGATATCAATAAATAAATATATTATATACACAAATTTAAAATAATAAAAAAATATTAAAAATTCATATTATAGCATTCTTTGTCTACAAACGATGGCAAGAACAAATCTTCCATTATGTGAAGTATACTTTTAGAAAAAGCTTTCAATACTTTGGAAATCATTGGAATCCATTTGTTGTCATCGATAATCTTTTCATTACATTAATACTTAGGAAGAATTTGTACTTGGATTAGAAGATACATGCTCATTTGATATTTAAAAAATGATGCTTCTATGGAGTGTGCACTGTATTGTTAATTGTAAAATTGGAACTTTATTTTATGTTACAAAAATGTAACTAATATTATATAATGATATTGAAAATTTTTAAGATATTTTTTCCACTTTTGTTGACTCAATTGAGACATTTTAAAAGAGATTGATGGTCTTCCATAGTTAAAAATAATTTATGCATAAAGTAATCATCTTTTTGACTTTATACCGTGAACTATATTTTATGCTTTAACAAAAAATCATTTATACTTCACATTTGAATGTGTGAGTGTAAATAAAGCAATGTTATGCACGAGATAAAATTCAAATGGTAAGTGAAAAAGAAAGACGGCGAAGCATTCATTGAGAGGGGCTTTAAACTCCAAAACACCATTAGTCCTAAAGAAATTAGGTGGGGCTACAACATATAGCATAAAGTTGATGATGGGTATAACAAATTAAATCAAGTGGGGGTCAGTTGCTATCACTTAGTATATAGTGAATCTGACATTGGGTAGGCTGCAAGAATTAATTGCGTTAGACAAAGGACCAGATGGAGCATTTTTGGAAACAGAATCACCATTGGGATTTAGCAATTAAGGAAAGGTCTAAGAAAGCATGCTTATCAATGGATTGAAAATATGAAAGAAACCAGATATGAATTACCCCATGACTACAACTATGTCTTCAGTCGTTGTTATGTCCTTGTTGATGCTTGAATTTATTTCTTTGAGTGTCAAAAGCAGTGTTGGTGGAGGAAAAGTTTGTCATAATTGTAAAAGAGTGTTTTCTGAGGTGGGAAGACAGAGCTCTTGGAGGTATAAATATATTCTCATATCAACATGATATGCTAAAACTAGGAAGAAGGCGCGCCAACAAAAAATTGTTGAAATACAACAGAAAAGTGAGTAATTATTTGAAGGATTTTAGAACTAGAAATGACAATCAAACCAGATAAGAAAGGTTGAGAAAAACATAAACTCTTGAGAAACAAAGCTTTGATAGCGTCATGAAGAAATGAACAATAGTAGGAAACATACAGATAGAGTCAAAATAGAGTGAAAGATAAACACACTCAAAAGAATGAAATTTTTTTTTTCTAAAATTTGATTAATGATCAGAAATTTCTGAATAAAATACAAATATAAGCTATTTTTATGATACTAATGAGACTCCTAATCAAATTAGTAAAAATAATTAAACTAGAAAATTAAAAACAAAAAGTTCAGAAAAGTAAATAAAAAATGGAAAAATGCACAAAACAATGCCAAAATGATGGATTTTAGGCATTGAAATGGCCTTAACTGAGTTCCTTAAGTTAAGAAAATATTGGGCTCAAAAAATTTTGCCATTGATATCTCATGGAGCTTGTAACTTCATTCAAACTAAAAGTTTTGACTATTTGAAATTTAAGTTGTACAGAGTAGTAGGTAGGGGATATGAAATCTTTGATATCAAGCATACTTCAATTTTAAACATTGAGGTTGGTGAAATGTGAACTATTAATTCATTAACTTATTTATTTATTATATAAGTTGAACAAAGCTTAAACTTAAGTTGTCAGAGCTCATTCACAATTTTGGATTTTGCAATAATATCTTCTTTGTCCAACTGTGATATATATTATTTAATAAAAGAATGAAAACAGTGATGCTAATAGTATAAATTTAAAATTATATTAATGATAATTTTTCATATAATTATGAAATAGTTCACTGTTTATTTTAATTTTATAAATAATATTTGTCACGGCCCCAAATGATGGAACACATGACCGGCACGGCATAAGGGTTTCCCCCTAGCCGCAAGCCTAACACATAGCATGCACAAACATCCAGCACACAATCCAGAATACATAATAAATATAACTGGCCACATATGCCACATCCAATATCAGAAAATACTGTTTATATATATATATATACCTCATGAATCCAACATCCTTGATTCAACTTGGCCCATGGCCTCATAATATTCATGTGATTCAACTTGGCCCAAGGCCTCATAATACCAACATTATTGTAAACATAAAACCATTTTCCAAACAACACATCAAAATACGCAAGAAAACGAGGATCCTGCCTGTATGTTCATGGAGATACTCTAGACATAACTAAACTAAACAAACAGTACAAAAGAGCCTTGCCCAAACTGGGGCTCACCAACACTATCTTCAGCCTCCTACGAAGCTGTAGCTGGATCAAAGTCTCTTTGACTATCTGTAGGGAGGAAACAAAAGAGGGGTGAGATTACCACATCTCAGTGAATGAGTAAATCATACTATAACTGAAACAGGGCAAACCAAACACAAGTGTTTCGCAATGGGTTTAATAATTGAAATCCAAATGTAAAGATAACAATAGAAACATTAAGCATTTAACCATAATTTATTGAAAGAATACTAAACAGTTCAAATGTATATTTAAAAGATAAAACATGATTAAATCAATAACCGTAAGCAAATCAATTATACATGGTAAGTAATAAATGAAGATATTTATGCAATAACAATGATGAATGAGCTTGTTTAGAAATATTTAATCTTTAAGAAAAATGCATCAGTTTATTGGAGTTCTTTCCTAACAGATCTATCATCTCCCCCAAGCACACAGCAAGGGTAGGGTAATCACTGTAGGCGTAGACATAAGTCCACCCTAAATCCCTCAAGCACACAGCAAGGGTATGGTAATCACTGTAGGCATAGACATAAGTCTACCCTAAATTTCCCAAGCACATAGCAATGGATCCCCAAGCACATAGCAATGGGTATGGCAATCACTGTAGGCATAGACATAAGTCTACCCTAAATCCCTGTGTCTTAGGCAGTCATATGCCCGTCACAGTATCCTAGGCTGAAGCTTTAACATGATCATGGTGCACCAGGGCTAGCACTACCTGCGGCTAGCTAACAGTGATCTAAAAAGGTCCCTCCAATAGAAAACATTTGAAATATGCTATTCAAAGAGTTTAAAGTAAAATATTTCAATAACTTTACAATAAAGCTATAATTCTCCATCTAGCTCTTTTCATGCATAAAATTCCATTTTAAAATATATCTCATCCATGAATTCCCATGGAGACCTTTATAATCATAAACTTTCCCTTTAAAACATAGATCGTCCGTAGACGTCACATAGATGCTCATCATGCATCAAATCATTTCATGGCTAACTTAGTTCATTTCTATGACTAAGTTTGCATTTCTATAAATCTAGCTCAAATGGAGAATTATCAGTCTAGATGCTTGCCCTGCATACCTAGAGTTCAACTAGGATTTAAATTTATAATTTCTAACATGGTTGAAACATATTGGTTTTCAAAGCAGTAAAACAATTTAGCATACATTCCAACTAGTTAAAATCATACGAGAGAGAGAGTTATAAACCGAATTTATAAAACATGCGATATAGTATGAAAAACCCACTCACAGGTAAGGGCTCCAGATTGGACAGCCCTAAAATCCTAGTTCTTGATCTGAATTCGGTAAAACAGACCCCAAAATCGAGTCTGGAAGGTCCAAAAACCTTAAATGAGCTTGGTACTGTTCACCGCCGAAAAACACTATTCACTGTCACAAAAATTTTACCGAATCAACAAAAAAATTTCATATCCTAATATTTATCTAGTTTCTGAATCCATCTACGGAGTCAGATTTCTAATTAAAAGTCCATAAGTAAGGTTTTTCAGAACTTACCTTTTACCGAGATTTTTTACTTCAGATCTACGGCGATTCAACGGTTGATTTCAAAAACTGATCGGTCAAAATTGAAGTACTCTTCGTCCTGAATCCAGTAACACCTTCAGTTTTGATATCGGAAGCCAATCGATACTCCAGATCAAAAGATAAAATTTGATGTCACTATTCACTCACTATGCAGCACTATTCCTCTCCGTTTTTTTTCCTTTCTTCTTTCTGAAATTCCGCCCCCGGTTTCGTTTTATGATTCTGCAGCTTTCGTTTTTTTTTTTTAAAATATAATAATAATTATTAAATAATTAATAATAGGATTTCCTTTTATAAAAATTCATATAAATTCCATTTTTCATGATAAAATATCCCAAAAATTCTTAAAAATTTCCATTCTCATAAATCTTTAGTTAAACTCTTAAATCATGATTTTTCTTAATAAAAATAATAATAATAAAATAAATTTTAAAACAAATATCTTAATTCATATTAAAAGAAAGAATATTTCTAAAAATACCATAAAAATTCAATAGAGGCCGATATAATTATTTTAAACAACACAATACTTTTTTTACTTAAAAGTCCACTTACTTTTAACAAATCATAATCATTTCTACATAAATAAAAATATATTTGCTTATAGCGCGCCAAAAATATAAATTCTCATATTTCTTTTGTAATTCTTTAATCCATGTAATAAATATACATATTTTCTATGGTTCTTATCTCTATTGTCAAAATTCTCTCTTTTATTCTAAATTTCCTTTAATTGGAATTTTCGTTAAATTTTACGGTTATTACAATATTGAATTGATCATATAATTAATTAATTTCAATTCTTTGGTATACTAAAAAATTATTTTACTAAAATAATAATTTAATGATTATAATTGTAAAAAATGAACATTAATTAAAAACAAGACATTCATGAAAGTTGATAAGATTCATTTCTTAATAAAATTTGAGTTATAGTAAATAAAAAACGAAAATATAAGTAGAATAATAAAATTATAATATATTAGAATTGGAGTTATATTAAAGATAATATTTATATCATAATATATTCTTATTTTATGTTATGTGAGCTGGCTGCTTCCAAAGGAAGGAGGGGAGGGTTCTTTGAATCCGTTAGCAAAAATTATAATGTCAAATTATATATAATGTAAATACATTATGATATATTTAATGTTTTATTCTTATTTTTAATTTTAGATAGTTATGTAGAGAAATCAAATTTTCAAGATTAGCTTAATAATTAATGAATTTTAAATTAAACTGAAATGTATTTATTTCTTTATTTATTATATAAGTGGTGCTCATTTACAACTTTACAGTAATATTTTCTCTATCTAATTAAAATGAAAAGAGCAGCAGAGAATGTAAAAAATAATTTTTTTATAGTAATATATGTATATAAAGCAAAATCAGACTGACCCCAGGACACCATCTAGTTACGTAAACGTTTTACATCGTTTTAAGTGTGATTTTGTCTAACGACCTGTAAATTCTCCCTTAAAAGATTCATAGATTCATAAAGAGTAATAACAAAAATTAAAAGTATGAAAGATAGATAAGTTCACCTGAACAACTAAGATTTTTGTTGGAGTCACCTTGTATGGCATAATAATGAAAAAAAATCATAAACTTAAAATATTATCATATATAAGCACATAATTAAATAAAATAAAATAAACTATGTCAACACTTTTATACTTACCCTCCGCAAGTCTTCATATTTTGTACTTAATGCAATACAACCTAATTAGAAATAGCATCATACGCATCTTTTGCTATGTAACATATAATAAGCATTCATTCAAAAGTTGTACAATGAACATTGCTTAACATTAGGAGTATAATTGAACTTTTCTTCAAATGAGAGGGCTTCTGTTTCAAATAATTCAACATACATAGGCCTAATTCAACTCAAGCACTTTAAGAAAATAAATTTCCTCCATTCAAAAAATATCAAGCATTTAAATATGAAAAATTCTTCAAGTCCCTATTGTTGTAGGAGGCTCTAATAAGTTTAAGCAAACCCTCCAATGCTCCTCATATTATTTCTTTAATGAAATAAGGTAGGTTGAGGTACCACATTAACCCAAAATTAGATAAGTGGAGTTATTAGATATATCTCCAAAGCACATATATGTGCATATTGAAGAAGTATTGGTGTTAGATGCATATTCGACACTAATACACCTAATTACATATTTCGGGCATTTCAAAATTAATATCTTTTTAAAATTTCTTAGATACAATTGGAACACGACTAGTATTAAGCTGATATGACTTAATACACTAAGATACAGTTAAGCAAAACTCATTGTATTAGAAATCATAAGTTTAGTAGAAGTTTGAAGCCACCCCCTTTCCTAGTTGCCTTCAACTTCTCTGTGTTGCACCATTTGACTTCTATGATATTTCTTCTTTGGAGTTAACTCTTCATCAAGGTTTTAGTGGTAGCAAATGGACCAAAAAATAAATTTTTTTTGGTTTGATATTTGAAGCTTGTGAGCAACTCTGGTGTCACGACCCAAATGCGATGTGAACTACAAGGAGCAGAGTAGAACTTTGACCTCATAAGCTTTAGACACATGCACCCTCTAGCAAATCAGAATATTGCACTTGTAAATCTTTCCACAAAGATTTCCCTATGAAGCCCGCGTTTTGTGCACTTTTGTGCACATCACACATTAAACCTTTCAAGCGATAGACAACATTACCTTCAAAGTTGCACTAAGGTGCATGTCAATTCATTTCTCAATTTATTTATATTTGATAATTAAAATAATTTAAGGAACATCATTCATTATGTGTAAGTGACAGCTAATCAGCTATCTTATTACACAAAAACTGAACTGACAGTTATTTTATCACTCAATAACTGAATTTTTTTGCTTTTTAGTTAAAATTTAAGGTACAGAATTTTAAGGGATAAAAGAAAATGCTTTATTGGATGAGTTTTTTTTTGGGTTACCAAATTAAAATCACTATATTGTCACAAACAAATGCATAATAATATATTAAAAGATTCAAGAAATAAAAAAAATGATAATAATATATATAAATTGTTTTTTGTTTAGAATACTAGATTATTCTTTCATGTGAAGTATACTTTTAGAAAAAGCTTCCAATACCTTGGAAATCATTGGATATTTGTCTTCATAGCTTTTTGAAGTCTTTTACAGTTTTAGAATACTTCTTGACTATTGAAGATGCTCATAAATATTTGAAGTTGTAGTTATGTCCATTTTGAGTGAATTTGGCCTTCTACTGATTTTCAATTAGCTAAGAAGTTTTTAATTAACTAAAAGTTGAAAACTTGCTTTATATAGCTTCATCCTCTTAGAATCTTGTATAGCCACTTAAACGATATTAGATATTAGCATTAATGATAACTATGTAATATTACCAAAATACTATGATATGCCATTTTGTCATTCCCTTTATGAAAAATATATTTTGATAATTTCTTATAACTATCAATTAAGTTAGAGAAAAATACTCTTATGTATTTTTATATTACTTTTATCATAAGACATTTTCTTAAATTTTCAAAATATACACATCTCTTCAAATAAAATGATGTATTACAATTAAATGTATTTTTAATATTTTTTTAATTGACTGTTATCTCACTGGTTTTTTATATTTTTTTACCAAAATACCCTTGTTCATGAGCGTCCTTTTCCTTTCTTTCGTGTTTGTTCCTCTGCTTCAGCGTTCACGAGCTGTTTCATCTTTTTGTGTGCCGTTCTTCAGTCGTTCTATTTCATACAACAAAATGCCCAGCAGTTCTTCCCTTCCCCGTTCTGCGTATGCTTCTGCTTCTGTGTTATCCTTCTATTCGTCTCGTCTGCTTTGTTCTATACTTTAGCATCTCCAGCTTCACATTCTGATTCCTTTGTTCGTCGTCCCTCTCTCTGCTTCTACTATGCGTCACCACTATTTTTTGCCTTTATCCCCCTTGCTGCTTCTCATTCTTTCTGTCACTCTCCAGCTCCTGCATTCTGTTTCTTCTCTGTTCCTAGCAGTTTCCTTCTCCCTCTGCACAAGCTCTGATGCCACTATTGCAAAATTAAGAATGCTTTACGTTTCATTGCTTTTCTCCTTATCTCTGCAACAGTCCGTGGGTCAGTGGGTGCAAAACGATGGTGCTAAGCCCGGTGGTCCAGCTACGCATGGGTGCTGAGTATTGCAAAGTTGAAAAGGGCATCCGCACAGTTGACAGTATTGCGGAGATTTCAAAAAGAAAACTAATTTTTTTAATAACTAAGATAATCAAAATATCTGTTTTGGAATATTCTTATAAGAGTGAAATGGATTAAAGTGTATATTTTAAAAATAAAATAGAAGGGAGGGATGTATAATAAAATCAATATACATTAGAGAAAATAATATATTTTTTTTAATTTAATGTTTAATTTAAATGATAATAGATAAATGCAATAGAAAAGACGCATTAAAAGCTAATTGCAAAAATTACTTAGGGAAGAAATTACAAATTATGCTCGCAGTAAATGTAATATTCTTTCTGAAAAAAATTCAATTAAATTTGTATTAGCAAGAGGTATGATTTCTAATTCTTTGATTGAGTTTTTGTTTCTTTGATTATCATAGAGGCAATTGTGTTACTAACAAATTTTGTGAAGTACATATTGAGTTTGAAATTATCATACCTACGACATTCAGCTCTTGCTTTCAAATTTGTGTCTTCCTTTTACCTGTATTGTAAATAATTGTTTATCAGGTACTTCATTAAATTAGAAATTTTGAATCATAAAATACTTTTTATATAGTTTTATTATCATTGAAGTTAAAATAAAATAATTTAAACTGTGGAAGTGGAGCTAACATTTTTTAGTAACGTCAATAAGTTTTTAATGAATAAAAATTAAGAAAAAGCCATTTTTTGTGTTAAATATAAAGAATATTAATATATTTTATTTACTAAATTTTTAAAATAAGTTTAAAGAGGATAATTTTAATATTATGTAAATATATTAAGGCAATTCTATGGTATTCCACGCTAAAAATCAAATCTCTCTTTAACTATGTTTGTTTCTCCTTGTTTTGTGGAGAATGGCATCTAAGCATATCACATACCTTATATTTGTACTCAAATACCTTTACTGCTTCTGTTCCTTTTTCATAAATTTGCTATATATTGGAATAATTACATACTGACATCAAATAAGAAATATCCACTGCATTGATAATCATATATAATTACTTCTACAACACCTTTATGCAGAAAATTTTTTTGGCATTTGAAAATGTAATTACTACAAAAATACTAATTGGTAATATACATATATAGCCTTTTTCCGCAAATTAGAGATTTATAACTTAACCATAAACAAACTTTGATAAGCAACAGATATATGAGTGTTTATATAAGATTAAAAAAAAATACAAACTAGTCAGGATTAATCTAGACAAGATAAGATAGCAGCATACGACAAGATTATATAGCCACTTAAACAGAAATGAAAAGCAAAAAATTATAATTAAATTTTTATAATTAAATTATATTCAAGTTTAGAGAGAGAGAGAGAGAGAGAAGTTCTTTTAGAGAGGGAGAAAAATGCAGATTCTTAGCTATCTTATATTTATGTTTTATTTTAAATTAGTTATCTTATCTCATCTTTAGCTTTTATTCTGAATTATAATTTTTAATTTGGGGACTAGGTTTAGTTAGTTATTTGATTGAGTCTCAATTATCCATATCCATAAATAAACTACTGTTTTATTTTTCTAAGTTTTTTAATTGATCTAGACTTCTACAGCTTGTATACCTATATATATATGGGTATGCTTGTTTATTGTTTTTTAAACTTTGATTATTGATTAATGAGACTTGATATTGAGTTTAGTTTAGAGAGAATTAGCTGGTTCAGAGTGGATTCTCTGTAGTATTCTTTTAGTTCTAAACCACAAAGACTTAATATGTACTCAAAATAAAGCTTGCATGTCTTAGATATTTGTCTTCATGGCTTTTTGAAGTCTTTCTCAGTTTTAGAATACTTATTGACTATTGGAGATGCTAAAAAATGTTTCAACTAGTAGTTATGTTCATTTTGAGTGAATTTTAGCCTTATGGTAGTTTTCAATAAACTAGACAGTTTTAGTTAACTAAAAGCTGATAGCTTTCCTTATATAGCTTTATCCTTTCAGAATCTCATATTGCTTCATTTAGTCTCTTTAAATGCTCAGAATCTCCATTTTGAGATCGTGAAATCCTCCTTTTTTTTCTTCTATTAAAAGATCATTGATTATCTACAAAAGGAAACCAAATCGAGTGAACAGATACCATTTAATTTGAAATAAATAAGCTTAATAATCATATCTTTATATGTCATTTTAATCAATTAATTCCAAATTCAAATAAGCAATATTAATCAAATAATTAGAATTTTAATTAGGTGATTTTATATATTTTGTACTTTAATGTTTTTAATTAATCAACGTCCACAAAAGCATAATGAAACCTCTGGGGCTAACAATATATGCAATAACGAAGTAATTGATGGTCAAGGCAAAGCATATATGAATAGGGTATTTTGAAAGACTTGATGCGTTCTTGTGAAAACATTATATTCAAGTCTGAATTAGCTAAGGATTAGATTGTATAATAAGAAAGGTGAATATGAATTAACTACAAATACAATTAAGAACCATAAAAGTAAAGCAAAAAAGAAATTATCAAGTGCTGAAGAAAGATAGCTCCTGGCTTTTAAAACTATCATGATATCATCCAAAACGTCCTGGAAGGTTGTAAAGCTGTCCGTAGTGTTTATTTGCTCATGTGGCCTTGGGATTCAATCAGATTTGCTCAAATGTTAGCTCATTTTGACAAAACTATTAGTGATAGTGGCTAATGTAATTTGTCCGGAAGCTATTTAACCCCAAGCCTGTGTATTCTCCTCAAGCCTTCCTCAGTTCCTCCTTGAGTTTTCCACAAAAAGCACAATTCAAAACAGACAATTTCTAAGCTTTTAGAACTCCTACACCTAAACCAAATTTTCTGTCACTATAAAGGGATTTTACACCTTAAAAAAACCATTATTCTCACATATGACAATGTTTTATTACAATTTTTGTTTTTTCTAAGAAGAAATTTGCTCAGGTAGACTCAAGTTCCCTAAAACAATGGCTATATAAAAGTGAACTCAAAGGAAAGAGATTTAAGAAGTTTGGTTTCGATAAGAAATATATTAGTTAATCTAAGATTTTGACTAAGATATTATCGTTACACAGGTGAAATTCCATCATATCTCTTCAGCATTTCTTCTTTGAGAGTAATTGATCTATCAACAAACCATTTACAAGGTAATCTCCAAAGATCAATTGGCAACTGGACATTGTTGAAAGAATTATATCTAAATGAAAATTTCTTCACAGGTATGGTTGATCTACCGATCTATTATTAGTTTTTTTTAATTAAAAGAAGCACTTTTATGTTTTAACAACAAATAACTTCTTAGTCACATGAATGAGTGGGTGTAAATAGAGCAATGTTATGTGAGAGACAAAAGTCTTGATTTTTTTTTGGACGGACAAAAGTCTTGATTTAAGTGACAAAGAAAGGCAGTGAAGCATTTTTGTCTGTATATATATAGACAGACACACACATATAAGCTGATCGACAATTATAGATTTATCTATAATTATTATTTTTAAATGAATTCTATCTTCAATTTCTCCATGTAATATGTAGGTGAAGTATTTTTTAAAAAAATGCAATTTTGATAGTTTCTGCATATTATCCCCACTATGGGCATGTCTCATCTACACTCATATAATGATTTGTAAGAGGGTGATTCGCCCATAAGCCAATAGAAAAACTAGATTCATTTTAGCCATGATTCCTTCAAATGTCATTCCAAAAATTAATGTTGAAAATTAATTAAACTAAAAAATAGACATTTTAAGTAATGTTTATATTATTTTAAAATTACAGGTCAGCTTATATATTATCACACCACTTTTCTAAGAGTGTAACTACTTCATGACCACATATACTTGATTAACATGATACGAGACTCAAAAGTGTTCATAATTTCAAAAGAAAGCTTGAAACATTATTAAGAACGTATATGTGTATTCAAACAAAAATTTGATAAAGTTTTCCCATAAAGTAGGTCCCCCTCTCAAATTTGTATAAGGGAACTACACTCAATTCATAAAGGAGCTGCACTTGACATAAAACAAAATAAATACAGTACGTTCACAACACATATACATACACTACACTTACAAAAACTATCACATAGATCCACTACACAAACTCTATTGTGACTACAAGCACATAGCCTCAAGATTGTTTCTCCAGGAATACCCTGTCATGGCTTGATTGGCAAGTTGATGGTGTGAGAGGTAGTTTCTAGCTATGCTTGGATCTGAAAGCATTAAGAGATGGATGAATTGATTACTTGGACTCAATGAACAGAAAATACATCAAAATGATATTAGGACAACATCCATTAAATAAGCCATATGTGTAATTATATATATTTTACACATATTCTAATGTGTAAATAAAGCAATGTTATGCAAGAGATAAATCAAAACACCATTAGTCCTAAAGTTATTAGGTGGGGTTACAACATATAGCATAAAGTAGATGGTGGGTATAACAAATTAAGTCAAGTTGGGGTCAGTTGCTATCAATTAGTACAAGGTGGATCTGACATTAGGTAGGATGCAAGAATTAATGGTATTAGACAAAGGACCAGATAGAGTTTTTTTGGAAACAGAATCACCATTGGGATTTAGCATTTAAGGAAAGGTCTAAGTAAGCATGCTTATGAATAGATTGAAAATATGAAAGAAACCAGATATGAATTACCCCATGACTACAACTATGTCTTGAGTTGTTTTTATGTCCTCGTTGATGGTTGAATTTATTTCTTTGAGTCTCAAAACCAGCGTTGGTGAAGGAAGAGTTTGCCATAATTGTAGGCGAATGTTTTCTGAGGTGGGAAAGACAGAGCTCTTGGAGGTATAAATATATTCTCATATCAACATGATATGCTAAAACTAGGAAGAAGGCGCACACAAAAAAATAGAGTGAAAGATAAACACACTCAAAAGAATGAAAAACTAAAATTTGATTAGTGATCAGAAATTTCTGAATGAAATACAAAAATAAGCTATTTCTATTATACTAACGAGATTCCTAATCAAATTAGGAAACATAATTAAACTAGAAAATTAAAAACAAAAAATTCAGAAAAGTAACTAAAAAATAGAAAAATGCACAAAACAGTGCCAAAATGATGGATTTTAGGCCTTGAAATGGCCTTAACTGGGTTTCTTAACTGAAGACAATATTGGGCTCAAAAAAGTTTGCCATTGATATCTCATGGAGCTTGTAACTTCATTCAAACTAAAAGTTTCAACTATTTGAAATTTAAATTGTAAAGAGTGGCTGGCAGGGGATATGAAATCTTTGATATCAAGCATACTTCAATTTTAAACATTGAGGTTGGTGAGATGTGAACTATCAATTCATTAACTTATTTATTTATTATATAAGTTGAACAAAGCTTAAAGTTAAGTTGTCAGCTCATTCACAATTTTGGATTTTGCAATAATATCTTCTTTGTCCAACTGTGATATATGTTATTTAATAAAAGAACATTTTCAAAATTAATGTTAAGTTATTAAGATCCAATATGAGAATTTATTAAGATCCAATATCTTATTCTCATAAGAAAGGATGTTAAAACCCAAAGATGTTTATGGGGAAATGGAGAGGATTGAAAACAGTGATGCTAATAGTATAAATTTAAAATTATATTAATGACAATTTTTCATATAATTATGAAATAGTTCACTGGTTATTTTAATTTTACAAATAATATTGAATTGATCATATAATTAATTAATTTCAATTCTTTGGTATACTAAAAAACTATTTAACTAAAATAATAATTTAATTATTATAATTGTGAAAAATGAACATTAATTAAAAACAAGATATTGATGAAAGTTGATAAAATTCATTTTTTAATAAAATTTGAGTTATAGTAAATAAAAAACTAAAATATAAGTAGAATAATAAAATTATAATATATTAGAATTGGAGTTATATTAAAGATAATGTTCATATCATAATATATTCTTATTTTATATTATGTGAGCTAGCTACTTCCAAAGGAAGAAGGCGTTGATTCTTTGAATCTGTTAGAAAAAATTATAATGTCAAATTATATATAATGTAAATAAATTATGATATATTTAATGTTGTATTCTTATTTTTACCTTTAGTTATGAAGAGTAATTAAATTTTCAAAATTTGCTCAATAATTAATGAATTTTAAATTAAATTGAAATTTATTTATTTATTATATAAGTGGTGCTCATTTACAATCTTATAGTAGTATTTTCTCTGTCTAATTAAAATGGAAAGAGCAGCAGAGAATGTGTAATTTTGTCTATATATGTACAAAGCAAAATCAGACTGACCCAAGGACACCATCTAGTTACCCGAACATTTTACTCCATCTTAAGTGTGATTTTGTCTACCGACCTGCAAATTCTCCATTAAAAGATTCATATATTCATAGCTAGTAATAATAAAAATTTAAAGTATGAGAGATAGGTAAGTTCACCAGAACATGGCATAATAATTGAAAAAAAAATCATAAACTTAAAAAATATTATCATATATAAGCACATAATTGAATAAAATAAAATAAACTACAACAACAACAACTAAGCCTTTTCCCACTAAGTGGGGTCGGCTACATGGTAAATAAAATAAACTACATCAAGGCTTTTATAGTTACCCTCCGCGAGTCATGATATTTTGTACTTAATGCCTTACTACCTCATTGGAAATAGTATCATACACATTGGTTGCTATGTAACATATAATAAGCATTCATTCAAAAGTTGTACAATGAAGATTGCTTAACGTTAGGAGTATAATTCAGCTTTTCTTCAAATGACAGGGCTTCTGTTTCAAATAATTCAACATACATATACCTAATTCAACGCAAGCAAAAATATCAAGCATTTAAATATGAAAAATTCTTCAAGTCCCTGTTGTTGTAGGAGGCTCTAATAAGTTTAAGCAAACCTTCCAATGCTCCTCATATTATTTCTTTAATGAAATAAGTAGATTGATGTCACGACCCTAATTTTAGGGCACGTGAAATCCATATACCATACACATATATTTTCCATAAATGTACATAATGCCATTCTTTATCATATAAACCAATACATATAAATTTCCATACACATATACAATATACAGTTTACGTCTATAAACACCAGAGTAACAGTAGAAGCGAGGATCCTGCCTGTGACGTTCAGAGCAACACTAGAGTACAAATATATTACAATATAATACACTGAGAGCCTAGAAACAAGTTAGGCTCACCACTGAAGTACGACCTCTAGTCGATCACATGGCTGTTGGACCAAACTCTATGTCTTTATCTGAAAAAATAGATCCACATCGTGTAGTGAGTTTTACAACTCAGTGAGCAGATAATACCTCCTATGACCTCTTAGGTCAACATATGGATGTACTCATATAATAAAATTTATGTTATCAAAAATTACATTTCAGAAGTACATCCACATGGGACCCGCATTTTCAAATTTTCTCTGTTCAAAACAATCATAATCATGTCTTTCAAACCGTATGCGGTACTGTATACACAATGCTCATGTCAAGTTCAAAATCATATTCAATACTATAAAATCATTAATCAAATTATGCTATGCATCAAAACATTTCTCATAAAATATTCGGAGGATCCCATATCAGAACCACCATACCAGAGTTTGACCCCTTCCGTACTTTGTTGGTATAGGATTTGCCTAAACTCAGCATCCCGCTGAGGTTTGCCCTACTACCATTCAAGAGGACACGCGAAGGGACTCTGTATGGGTCTTTCCCAAGCACACAGCAAGGGAAGGCAAATAACATCTCATATAACTGGCATCTCGCCATCATATAACTGGCATCTCGCCCATATATAGGAGGCATTCCGCTCTCCTTCACATATAATCTCCCGTGTGTTGGCCCTCACACGAGGCTAGCACCACCTCCCCTGCTAGCTGAGGCAATCAAGGTGCGCACCAAGGCTAACATCACCTGCTGTTAGCAGACAGTGTTTCCAATAGGATTCCTCCATAGATAATATCATATGCACATATGCCATATAATCCAGTATAAATTCTCAATATAATACAGACTTTCAGTCTCAAAATACTCATATGTCAAAACTTCTCATTCAGGGGAAACATGTATACATGCCCATATTCAAGGCAAACATATCACTGTAAAATCAATGTCACATATATAACATACTTTCTTTGACATATAATGCGAAATACATGTAAAAATCACATGTTCAATGTATTTCAAAATTCATCTGTTATAAATTACCCATTCAGGGTTTATCACATATATATGCCCTTTCTCTAGGCAATCATATATCTCTATAAATCAATGTCACGTGTATAATATTCACTTTATCATTTCATGAGAAATACATGTAAAATCATATACACCATAAGTTCATAAATCCATTTTCAAAACTATACTCTTCTTGAACTGTATTTCAAAATGTAAGCATATCAAATCGTTTTAATGCATTTCAGAAACATATCACAGTGTATATATCTCATAAACATAATCATATACATATTCAAGTATCAAGAAGAGTATAGGCAAGTCATAGGAAGAATCATCTACTCACAGGTAAGGGCTCCAGATTGGACAGCCCTAAAATCCTCGTTTCTGGTCTGAATTTGACCAAATAAGCTTCTAAAACGTGTCCGGAGGGTCCAAAAACCTTAAATGAGCTCGGGTACTGTTCACCGCCGGAAACACTATTCATCGTCACTATTCATCGCCGGAATTACTATTCATCCGCCACTATTCATGCCGGAAATTACTATTCACCGCCACATAAAAAGTTACCAAATGACCGAAAAAATTACATATTCTAATGTTTATCAAGCTTCTGAACCCATCTACGGTGTCAGATTTCTAATTTGAAGTCTTTAAGTAAGGTTTTTCAGAACTTACCTTTTACCGAGATTTTCTACTTCAGATCTACAGCGATTCAACGGTTGATTTGAAAAACTGATCGGTCAAAACTGAAGTACTCTTCGTCCTGAATTCAATAACATTTTCAGTTTTGAGATTGGAAGCCCTTAAACACTTCAAATCGAAAGATAAAATTTGAGATTACTATTCACTCACTATGCATGCACTATTCCTTTTCTCTTTTTTTTTTTTTTTTCTTTTTCCGCTTTCTGAACTTTCCTCCGGCTTCGTTTTATGATTTTGCTGATTTCGTTTTTTTTTTTTTTTTTTTTTAAATATAATAATATTTATTAAATAATTAATAATTGAATTTTCTTTTATAAAAATTCATAGAAATTCCATTTTTCATCATAAAATATCCCAAAAATTTCTAAAAATTTCCTTCCTCATAAATCTTTAGTTAAACTCTTAAATCATAATTTTTCTTGATAAAAATCATATTAAAACAAATTTCAAAATAAATATCTTTATTCATATTAAAAGAAAGAATATTTCTAAAAATACCATAAAAATTCAATAGAGGCCGGTATAATTATTTTAAGCAACACAATACTTCTTTTACTTAAAAGTCCACTTACTTTTAACAAATCATAATCATTTCTACATAAATAAAAATATATTTGTTTATAGCGCGCCAAAATATAAATTCTCATATTTCTTTTGTAATTCTTTAATCTATGTAATAAATATACATATTTTCTACGGTTCTTATCTCTATTGTCAAAATTCTCTCTTTTATTCTAAATTTCCTTTAATTGGAATTTTTGTTAAATTTTACGGTTATTACATTCTCCCCCCCTTAAAGAAATTCGGTCCCCGAATTTCATCACCACAGTTGCAGATAAACACTAATCTCATTGTTCAAACAAATACAGATATCTGACACATATATCATTTTTCCTTTTCCAAGTAGTTTCCTCAGTAGAGTGATTTTTGTTTTTGTCCATATCACCTTTACGGTAGGTATTTCTTTTGACCGTAACTTCTTTACTTATCTGTCCACTATTGCTACTGGTTGTTCCTCTTAACTTAAATCTTTCTGTAACTGAATCTATGGACACTGTATAACATGTGTAGAATCCGGTAAATATTTTCGTAGTATAGACACATGAAAAAAAACTGAATAAACATTATCCAATGCAAGTGGTAGACCGATCCTATCAAGAATTTCAAATGGTTCTATATACTGAGGGTGTAACTTTCCTTTCTTTCCAAATCTCATTACCTCTTTCATTGGTGAGTCCTTCAAGAATATGTGATCACCAATTGATAATTCCTAGTGCTCAACATTCATAGTCCTTATAAACTTTTGATTTGTATTGAGTTTTCAGTATTATTATTTTTTTAATCAATTTCACTTTATCAATGACATCTTATAATAAATCTAACTCCACTGAGTCATTTAACAGAACATTTGTAATACCTCTTACATAAGGCTTAAATATTCTAATATCATTTTATTATGGACAAAATTCTGTTAAGAAATCTCCTACCTATCTCAAAAACAGATGTTTGAAGCATGCTCTTCAAACTAGCATCATCAATTTAGATAATTCATATTCTATTTATTGTATGTTATTCCAAATTATATTTCCAAAGTTTAACTGTTCTCAATGCACTCACATATTAAGAAACCTATAATGTTAATGTAAAACTTCAAATGATGCCATTGTATATTGGCATGATAATTACTGCTATGAGCAAGTTCAACTAAGGACAATTAATTTCTCCCAACTTCTACCACAATAATATACAGATACTTAAAGCATAACTTCTAATGTATAAACACATCATTTAATTTTAGTATCATTCATACTATAATCTAATAAAGATCCTTAGACTTCCTGAATAACTCTCTTGAGATAATATATTCAATTTGTACTGCCAACATACCCGCCAATGAAAGATTCCACTTGTAACTTCTTTTTACCATTATACTAGTACTATATTTTTTTTATATCTCAGTATATCCTTATTACGTTGGATAATCCATATTCACAATCTATGACTTCTTCTGAGACCTCCGTCCTCAACAATTATCCATACGTGAATTTCCAATTTCAACATAATTTACATTCCAAATACTAGACTCAGTTTAATATGGTATAAATCTTTAACACAAATATCTTAATCACATACATTATTCTCAGAGATGATTCTCAAAATATTCTTCATATGTCCAAATTAAAAATTTCGAGATTATCTTAAATCTTACTTTTCATACTTTACTCTTCAAAAATTTTAATACCGTTAATTCCTTTGATTACATTCGTCAAAACACCATTACATCATCATCCATCTAGTCTTTTCAAAATTTCTATTACTTTAATCTACTAAGCAAAATCTTGCATTTAATGCCAAATATTAATGTAGGGCAATGCAGAAGGAAATGCAAAACACGTAATAGAGCATGGTGCCAAAATAGAAAGTCAGAAGTTTGAACAAAACATTGACAAAAAATTAAAATCGGTGGCCGTAATTTTTGAAAATCTGTAAACAAAATCTAGCTGCTATTTCGACAAAAATCGGTGGCCGCAATTTTTGAATATATGTGCCAATATTTAATACAAAGATATTGTTATTCGGCGGAAGCATATCGTATGAAAAAAAAAAAAAAAATATCTTTGAGTTTATAAAGTCTGTAATAAACAATAGCACATAGTTAACTGGTAGGATGCAGTTGATTGCTTCAGAATAGATGTAATCAATCAACTGTAAAATAACCAGTTCAAATTAAAATTTCTCAAAATAGCTAGTCAACTTATAAACCAATAGTCAACTGGTAAAAATATTGAGAAAAACAAGATAAATCTTTTACTTGTCCTTCTTCAACAACTAACTAGTTTGCATTTTTCTCAATTTTTTTTCCTTATGTGTTTAATATGGGTCACAGTCATAACTGCTGTATATATATATGCTTGCCGTCATTTTTGAAAATTTTATATTCAATTTAGCTGATATCCACCAATCACTCACATAGCTGTTCTAATAATATCCGGCCTATTCGCATAGCTATTATAAATATGCCCTTCTATAAGTTCTACATTAGTATCTTTATTTTCATACTCAGAGTTAAGGTGATAGAAATTATGGAAGGAACCGCATTCCGTCAGTTTCGAAATATTTGTGTCTTTTGTGGTTCCAGTCCTGGAAAAGATGGAGAATATGTGAAAGTAGCACAAAACCTGGGTATGGTGCTGGCCAGAAGAAAAATTCATCTAGTCTATGGTGGAGGTAACTGTGGGTTAATGGGGTGTGTGGCTACAGCTGCACATGTAGGAGGATGCCAAGTTCTAGGTATTCTTCCTACAGCTCTAGCTGCATCTAGCAACATAGGGAAAACAATTGGGGAAGAATATAGAGTAGCTTCCATGCATGAACGCATGGCTAGAATGATGAGCAATGCTGACGCCTTCATTGCCTTACCAGGTGGTTTTGGTACTTTAGAGGAGATTTTCCAAATCGTCTCTTGGGCACAACTAAATATGCATCACAAACCAATAGGTTTATTAAATGTTAATCACTTCTTTGATGGTTTGTTATCTTTCCTTGATCATGCTGTGGAACAAAGGTTTATCCCACACTCAGCACGACGAATTCTCATCTTAGCTTCAGATGCTGAGGAGTTGATTGATGCTTTACAAGCATATGTTCATATACCTGATCCAATCACAGCTCAAATAGAATGGACAACAGACCACAGTAGAAAGCGCAAATTAGACTTGGATCTTCATCTGTAACTGTAGCAAGATGTGGACATTGCTGTACCACTTTTACTTTCTTAGGGTTATCTTATATACCATCTTGCTAGCCACATACCTTAAGAAAGTACTATTACTAAGTCAAAATTCATATTTTGAAAACTTAGCATATAGCTGATACTCCTTTGGAGTTTGTAATACTATCTTTAAATATTGCTTATGATCATCTGCACTCTTGAAATATTCTAGTATATTATCAATAATTATAATAACAAATTAATTCAGAGATGGCTTCAATACTTTCTTTTTTTTTCAAGTCCATGAATGCAACTGGGCATTTGTCAACTAAATGACATCACCAAGAACTCATAATACCATAACGAGTCCTAAAAAAAAATTTTTTCGAATATCCTCTTCCCTTATCCTCAATTGATGAGATCCAAATATCAAATCAATTCAATTTTTTTTTTAAATGTTGAGCACCTTATAGCTGGTCAAACATATCATCTATATGAGGTAATGAGTATTTATTTCACATTGTCACTTTATTCAATTGTCTATTATCTATGCATAGTCATAGTAATCCATCTTTCTTTTTCACAGATAGAACTGAAGCACTCCAAGTAATAGTACTAGGGTATATAAATCCCTAATCTAACAAGTGTTTCAACTGATCCTTCAATTCCTTGAGTTCAGTCGGTGCCATTCTATATAGAGGTATAGACACTGGTTGGTTTCCAGAAAGTAAATCAATATCAAATTATATTTTACGTTTCGAGGTAATCTTGACAATTCTTCAAGAATTACATCAGAAAATTTTCTAACCACTAGAACTTAATTTACAGTGATATACTTTATATCAACATCTCTCACTACTGCCAACTATCCTTGGCACCTTTTTGTAGTCACTTATGGACTGCTAAGCAGAAATTAGATTACTGGGTATCTCATTACGATCCCCTTGTATCAAGAAAGAAAATTCCTCAATAATTGAATTTAATCACCATATAATGACATTTCAAAATGACATGACATAATGCCAACAAATTCATTCTCAATATCACATCACAGTCTACCATATCTAGACAACCGGTACAATGGATGTCACATTCAGAAACCATCATATTTCGTATCTTAAATTCTTTAAGACGCATATCTCTTTTACTTTCAAGCTGTAATTGATCCATAGATATCTCTTAAGATGTCACAATATTCAATCTATCTTATACAATAAACTTTAACAACTTCGAAATAGAAAGGAATTTGAAACCCTATAGAATCCCTCAGCAGCACCTGAAGTATAAATATGTCCGGCTCATATCGATACTAAAGGTCCTACTAAAGAATCCTTTGCTCTGATTGTCACAGGGAAACCTAATGCTCTGATACCAACTTGTCACGACCCTAATTTTAGGGCACGTGAAATCCATATACCATACACATATATTTTCCATAAATGTACATAATGCCATTCTTTATCATATAAACCAATACATATAAATTTCCATACACATATACAATATACAGTTTACGTCTATAAACACCAGAGTAACAGTAGAAGCAAGGATCCTGCCTGTGACGTTCAGAGCAACACTAGAGTACAAATATATTACAATATAATACACTGAGAGCCTAGAAACAAGTTAGGCTCACCACTGAAGTACGACCTCTAGTCGATCACATGGCTGTTGGACCAAACTCTATGTCTTTATCTGAAAAAATAGATCCACATCGTGTAGTGAGTTTTACAACTCAGTGAGCAGATAATACCTCCTATGACCTCTTAGGTCAACATATGGATGTACTCATATAATAAAATTTATGTTATCAAAAATTACATTTCAGAAGTACATCCACATGGGACCCGCATTTTCAAATTTTCTCTGTTCAAAACAATCATAATCATGTCTTTCAAACCGTATGCGGTACTGTATACACAATGCTCATGTCAAGTTCAAAATCATATTCAATACTATAAAATCATTAATCAAATTATGCTATGCATCAAAACATTTCTCATAAAATATTCGGAGGATCCCATATCAGAACCACCATACCAGAGT
Organism: Gleditsia sinensis; assembly: GCA_037074535.1. Taxonomy (NCBI): domain Eukaryota; kingdom Viridiplantae; phylum Streptophyta; class Magnoliopsida; order Fabales; family Fabaceae; genus Gleditsia; species Gleditsia sinensis. The sequence goes on from CM073465.1 coordinate 67,875,200, forward strand.
TTGACCCCTTCCGTACTTTGTTGGTATAGGATTTGCCTAAACTCAGCATCCCGCTGAGGTTTGCCCTACTACCATTCAAGAGGACACGCGAAGGGACTCTGTATGGGTCTTTCCCAAGCACACAGCAAGGGAAGGCAAATAACATCTCATATAACTGGCATCTCGCCATCATATAACTGGCATCTCGCCCATATATAGGAGGCATTCCGCTCTCCTTCACATATAATCTCCCGTGTGTTGGCCCTCACACGAGGCTAGCACCACCTCCCCTGCTAGCTGAGGCAATCAAGGTGCGCACCAAGGCTAACATCACCTGCTGTTAGCAGACAGTGTTTCCAATAGGATTCCTCCATAGATAATATCATATGCACATATGCCATATAATCCAGTATAAATTCTCAATATAATACAGACTTTCAGTCTCAAAATACTCATATGTCAAAACTTCTCATTCAGGGGAAACATGTATACATGCCCATATTCAAGGCAAACATATCACTGTAAAATCAATGTCACATATATAACATACTTTCTTTGACATATAATGCGAAATACATGTAAAAATCACATGTTCAATGTATTTCAAAATTCATCTGTTATAAATTACCCATTCAGGGTTTATCACATATATATGCCCTTTCTCTAGGCAATCATATATCTCTATAAATCAATGTCACGTGTATAATATTCACTTTATCATTTCATGAGAAATACATGTAAAATCATATACACCATAAGTTCATAAATCCATTTTCAAAACTATACTCTTCTTGAACTGTATTTCAAAATGTAAGCATATCAAATCGTTTTAATGCATTTCAGAAACATATCACAGTGTATATATCTCATAAACATAATCATATACATATTCAAGTATCAAGAAGAGTATAGGCAAGTCATAGGAAGAATCATCTACTCACAGGTAAGGGCTCCAGATTGGACAGCCCTAAAATCCTCGTTTCTGGTCTGAATTTGACCAAATAAGCTTCTAAAACGTGTCCGGAGGGTCCAAAAACCTTAAATGAGCTCGGGTACTGTTCACCGCCGGAAACACTATTCATCGTCACTATTCATCGCCGGAATTACTATTCATCCGCCACTATTCATGCCGGAAATTACTATTCACCGCCACATAAAAAGTTACCAAATGACCGAAAAAATTACATATTCTAATGTTTATCAAGCTTCTGAACCCATCTACGGTGTCAGATTTCTAATTTGAAGTCTTTAAGTAAGGTTTTTCAGAACTTACCTTTTACCGAGATTTTCTACTTCAGATCTACAGCGATTCAACGGTTGATTTGAAAAACTGATCGGTCAAAACTGAAGTACTCTTCGTCCTGAATTCAATAACATTTTCAGTTTTGAGATTGGAAGCCCTTAAACACTTCAAATCGAAAGATAAAATTTGAGATTACTATTCACTCACTATGCATGCACTATTCCTTTTCTCTTTTTTTTTTTTTTCTTTTTCCGCTTTCTGAACTTTCCTCCGGCTTCGTTTTATGATTTTGCTGATTTCGTTTTTTTTTTTTTTTTTTTAAATATAATAATATTTATTAAATAATTAATAATTGAATTTTCTTTTATAAAAATTCATAGAAATTCCATTTTTCATCATAAAATATCCCAAAAATTTCTAAAAATTTCCTTCCTCATAAATCTTTAGTTAAACTCTTAAATCATAATTTTTCTTGATAAAAATCATATTAAAACAAATTTCAAAATAAATATCTTTATTCATATTAAAAGAAAGAATATTTCTAAAAATACCATAAAAATTCAATAGAGGCCGGTATAATTATTTTAAGCAACACAATACTTCTTTTACTTAAAAGTCCACTTACTTTTAACAAATCATAATCATTTCTACATAAATAAAAATATATTTGTTTATAGCGCGCCAAAATATAAATTCTCATATTTCTTTTGTAATTCTTTAATCTATGTAATAAATATACATATTTTCTACGGTTCTTATCTCTATTGTCAAAATTCTCTCTTTTATTCTAAATTTCCTTTAATTGGAATTTTTGTTAAATTTTACGGTTATTACAATTGAGGTACCACATTAACCCAAAATTAGATAAGTGGAGTTATTAGATATACCTCCAAAGCACATATATGTGCATATTGAAGAAGTATTGGTGTTAGATGCATATTCAACACTAATACACCTAAATATATAGCTGAGTAGTATCAAGTTGGAACACGACTAGTTTTAAAATTTATAAAATACAATTGGAACATGACTAGTATTAAATTGATATGACTTAATACACTAAGATATAGCTAAGTGAAACTCATTGTATTAGAAATCGTAAATTTAGTAGATCTGAAGCCACCTCCTTTCCTAGTTGCCTTTGTCTGTGGTGCACCATTTGACTTCTATGATATTTCTTCTTTGGAATTAACTCTTCATCAAGGTTTTAGTGGTAGCAAATGGACCAAAAAATATTTTTTTTTGGTTTGATATTTGAAGCTTGTGAGCAACTCTGGTGCCATGCCCCAAATGGGGATGTGGCCTACAAGGAGCAGAGTAGAACCTTGACCTCATAAGCTTTCGACACATGCACCCTCCAACAAATCGGACCCAGTGCACTTGTAAATCTTCCCACAAAGATTTCCCTATGAAGCTTGGGTTTTGTCCACTTTTGTGCACATCGAACATCAAATCTTTCAAGCGATAGACGATGTTAGCTTCAAAGTTGCACTAAGGCGCATGTCAATTCATTTCTCAATTTATTTATATTTAATAATTAAAATAATTTAAAGAAAATGATTTATTATCTGTAAGTGTTATTACTCAAAAACTGAACTAATAGTTATTTTATCACTCAAAAACTGAATTGTTTACTTTTTAGTTTAAAAATCGAGGTATAGAATTTTAAGGGAGAAAAGAAAATACTTTATTAGATGAGTTTTTTTTGTTACCAGAGTAAAGTCACCAAATTTTTGCAAACAAATGCATAATATATTAAAAGATTCAAGAAATTAAAAAAAATGATAATAAGATATATAATTTTTTTTCATTTATATTACTAGATTATTCCTATATGTGAAGTATACTTTTAGAGAAAGCTTCCAATACGTTGGAAATCATTGGATATTTGTCTTCATGACTTTTTTAAGTCTTTTTCAGTTTTAGAATACTTCTTGATTATTGGAGATGCTCATAAATGTTTCAAGTTGTAGTTATGTCCATTTTGAGTGAATTTTGGCCTTCTGCTGATTTTCAATTAACTAAGAAGTTTTTAGTTAAATAAAAGCTGAAAACTTGCTTTATATAGCTTCATCCTCTCAGAATCTCATATGGCTTCATTTAGTCCCTTTAAATGCTCAAAATCTTCATGTCTAAAGGGCCAACCTTGATTTATTGTTGCATGTTTGATTCCATGAATTTAGGTAGCCAAACCTTCAGTCTATCCCTCCAATTCAAATTTTGTAGCACAATTTGAACTTTTAGGAGCCTCGAGTTTGGAACTAGCCATTGTAGTTTTAAATTGTTAAATCTTCCTTCCAAATTCTTTCCATAAACATCAAGAATCTGATTGCTTTATTTACCAGTCAAGGAGTTGATGCCTTAATAAGGCTTGATTGATTGATTCCTTAAATCTTGGGACATATGATTGAAAGAAATAAACGTAATAATCATATCTTTATATGTCATTTTAATCAATTAACTCAGCACTTTAAATAAGAAATATTAATCAAATAATTAGAATTTTAATTAGGAAATTTTATATATTTTGTTCTTCAATGGTTGTTATTAATCAACATCAACAAAAACAAAACAAACAAGTTAAACAAGGAATAGCTGTCCAGGACTTTTAATTTGCTAAACTAAACAAGACTTTTCATACCATCAGTCTCATTGAACTATTTATAACAAGATGTCAATGTATTAATCTTTTTAACTAATAGAACATAAAGGTATCAATTTTTTTCACTATTATCACAAGATATCAAAGTACCGGTCTTCTTCCTGACTATTCATCATAGAACATCTGGAACCATAGGTCTTGTTGGACTATATATTCATAGGAGATGATAAGCCCTATCAAACAAATACAAAGTATATAGACATTTCCTGACTATTTATATTCACATATATTCTGCTAGCTTTATCAAATAGATACAAAGCATACAAAAAGTTCACATTATGCATATTTCTCAAGATCACAAGTGAGTAGATAAATCACAAATTTCACAACTCTCAAGTTTGATTTCATAATATATAATATTTAACACCACAATCACTATACAGATTGTAGGTACTAAAACTATCAAAACACAATTCACTAAGTCACATTTGATCCTTTAGTTTACTAAGCACACTATCTTATTTAAATATATCCAAAACATTTGTCAACAAGGAACATATATAATTACATATAAGTTACAACTAGTAGCCATTAGATGTTATTTTTCACTCACTGATTCGATGAATTGCTGCTCATGGCACTAACTGATGTCACCAAGTCAAAAATTGAAAAGCATAATCAAGGGGTCATTCAAAGTTTTGTGAGTTACTTATCTTGAAACTTGAAGAGAATTTTGGTATTACGAAATCTTAAGTTTAGGAGCTTAGAAAATTAGAAACTTTGTTTAGGCATTTTACCGAACACTTGGTATGCATACTAGATTTCAAATTTGAGAAGAACAAAAAAATAGTGTGAAACTTCAGGCAACTAGAAATTCAAATATTGCATAAGAGATTTTATAACAAAAATTTATAGTTCACTATAGAGTTAATAAGATGCTAGAAAAGGCAAAAAAGTTTCAAAGAAGAATTCTGCAAAATGTGAATTCCTCCATGCACTTGGGGAACAAATCTGTGTTATTTTATACCCCGCCATGAAATCCTAATTATTGCTTCAAATGAATTCTATAAACCTCAAATTACTTTAATCATAGTCTATCTAAGGACTAAGTAAAAGGAAATCACTTGAAGTTGACAAAATGCATACTTCAAGAATTGGGTTAGTTTAAGGGGGCACTGTTTGTACGTAGTTGGTGGTTTCATGCAGTGTTTTGCCACAAGAGTTGCTGGACGACAATGGTTTTTGGCAAAAGAAGAGTGGCCTCGCGATGGATGATAATGGGCAAGGGTGGACAGTGGGTTAGCAGAAAAACTGTTGCGTTAGGAAACTTCAAAACAGAGGAGCTCGTGATTTGGCTTCCTTTTGGTCAAGCCATGCGTTTTCTCTCGTATAAGAAGGTTGACAGTTAAAAATATGACTAAATGATTCAAGGTGTCACTAGTTTTTAGTTTTATTATTAAGATATAGTCTTATTTTAATATATTAAATTTGTAGCAAAATTAAGTTTAGCCTATAATTTTTTTTAAAATTTAAATACATACGTCTCATAAGTTTTATCTTTTAATCTTTAGGATTAACTCTATTAAAAAAATTAATAAAAAATGTTAATATGTGAAATTTAATATATTAAATTTTTAATCTAAATAGTTAATTTAAACAAACCTTTTTTTATAACTTCAAAACGACGAAGTTTGACTATGCCTTTTAGACTAACACAGTTAAAACTCACAATTAAAGGTGGATTAATCAAATTTCATCATTTTGTGTTAATAAATAAGTTTTTAATTGAATCAACTATTTGGACAAAGTTTAACAAATTAAATGTCATGTATGTTTAAATTAATATTTTTTGTTAATTTGTTTTTACAAAATTAATCCTAAAGACTAAAAAGAGAAGCTTAAAAAATGTCATGGATATATTTAAACTAAAAAAAATTTAAAAATTAAATCAATTTCACTAAAAATCTAAAAGATTAAAATATGAATTTACCTTTTTATTATTTATTTGCATCATTTTTTTCCAAAATACCAAGAATTTTGTATTTCTTTTTTTACTATTCATTAAAGTATCCATGCCCATTATTTTTATTTGTGTATTTATTATTATTATTATTATTATTCAAAAAAGGATAACCATACAAAATCTGAATAATTTACAATAGTTACTATTCTCACTCTGTTAATTCTTAATCTTTTCTTTCTTTTTATCTACAATGAGATCTAATGGCCACAATATATCTAGAAAATTATATTTTCACTAATACAAATATTTATATATTTTTTATATGACATGGAATTATGACATATATAGTATTAAGTTGACCTAGATTGTTGGTTAGGTCAATAAGGTGGACCAAAATATAGTCCTAGATTAGCCTAGCCATGTTACAAATGAAGAAGCAAAAAATAAGAGGCCAATTAAATTCCTCCTAACATTGGAGTTAGATGTATAGATGCTTCAATTTTTGTAATTCTATACATTTGTGGATAATTGATATTGTAAATGTGTCATTTATAGGTAAAATTCCACAAGAGATGCAGTTTCCTTCACTTAAAGTTTTATCTGTTGTTGGAAATAAATTTAAGGGAAGCATTCCAAAATCAATCAGTAACTGCACATCTTTGGAAGAGTTATATTTAGATATCAACTCATTTACAGGTACGTATATCATATTTCATCCATATGTCTAGCTTTGAAATAGTTTTTTTCATTTTTTTAATTTCATTAAAATAAAAGCCACTTCTATGTTCTTTTAGAAAAATGTGGCTTATTCTATAATTTATCATCACATGCCATATGCTAATCCCTGCAACTGATGTATACAGAACCTTAATTTGAATATTTTGAATATCACAACTCAAACATGCAAATGTGGAAAGAAAATAATAGTAACCATCAAAGTTTACCTTTCAGATGCTTACACTTGAGTGATAATGTTGTGTTTATGATATTAGAATTTGTGACATGCATTGCTTCCCTATCCCATATCAATATCTATTCTTGTTTTCATATATATGCATGCATGTGCCACTTTTATATCCACTTAATGTTAAGTACTTAGAATGTTAGTAAAAAAATAATGTTTACATTCTAATACATTTGAAACACATACTAGGCTAATTACATGAGAAATATCATATTTTCAGAATTCATAATTAAGTATTCAATTTGAAAAATCATTTAATAGATTTCTTAAAGGCAAAAAATGTCCATCAATTGTAGCAATTTAGGATTCAAATTAATGAGTACTTATAAAAGTTGTTATTAAATTCTGGTTGTTGATACATCATACATGTAAATTATAGTTTGAGGATGTTATGTGCAAAGTATTTGAATTAAATAATTTTTTATTTTATAAAATTAGATCTTATAACTAATTGAAATACTTTATTGTATACACTTACAAAATGATTCGTTCATATTTTGTTTAGGATATTACACTTGTCAACAGTGATTTTTACATTCAACTGCTATTTCTCTCTCTCTCTCTCTCTCTCTCTCTCTCTCTCTCTCTCTCCCATCTACTAATTTTTGCAACTAAGCATCTAATTTATCTTCTCATTGTATTTATAGCTTTTTATTGTCTAAATTAGACATTAACATTAACATAACTATGTAATATTTTCAAAATACTTTTCTAATATGTCATTTTGTCATTATCTTTATGAAAAATATGTTTTGATAATTTCTCATAGTTTAAGTTAGACGAAAATACTTTCATCTCCTTTTATATTACTTTTAGGAAAATAATTTGTTCATCAGCGATGGACAATGTTTTTGTCCATCAGTGATGTCCATATCATGACACGTGACAAAAATAATATTTTTTTAAAAATTAATTTTGTCACATGTTACGATCTAGATACTACTAATGAAAAAAAAATTATTTACCGGCGATGGAAAAAATACCATCTCTTACTTTTATTATGCACCTGAACCTTTCCTCAAATTTTTAAAATACAATTCTCCTGTAAAATTAAAAGATGCTATTTTCTTATCTTTTTTGAACGTCCTCGTGTTCACGGCGGGCTTTCCTTTCTTTCGTGTTGGTTCATCTGCTTCAGCGTTCACGAGCTGCTTCATCATTTTGTGCTCCATTCTTCAGTCGTTCTATTTCATACAACAAAATGCCCAAGAGTTCTTCCCTTCCTCATTCTGCGTCTTCTTTTGCTCTTGCGTTATGCTTCTGTTCCTCGGTTTCTACCTCTATTTTTGCATTGATCTCCTCTGCCTTTCTACTCGCAAGCCAATGCTCTTCCGTCTGCATTCTTCTGCTTCTATTCGTTTGCTTCGTTCTCTACTTTAGCATCTCTAGTTTCACGTTCTGATTCCCATGCTCGTTGTCCCTCTCTCTACTTCTACAATGCATCACCTCTATTTTTTGCCTTTATCCCGCCAGCTGCTGCGTTCTGTTTCTTCTCTGTTCCTAGAAGTTTCGTTCTCCCTATGGACAGGCTCAATGGCACTGTTGCAGAATTAAAAATGCTTTACGTTTCATTGCTTTTCTCCTTAACTATGCAACAGTCCGTGGGTCTGTGCGTGCAAAATGATGGTGCTAAGCCTGGTGGTCCAGCTATGCAGGGGTGCTGAGTTGTGCAGAGTTGAAAGGGGCATGCGGACAGTTGAGGCCATTGTGGAGATTTCAAAAAAGAAAAATATTTTTTTAATAGTTAGGATAATTAAAGTTTTTTTTTGGAATATTCTTATCATAGTAAATTTAAATGGACTAAAGAGTATATTTTGAAAATAAAACAGAAGGAAGACATGTGTAATAAGATAAGGAGAGAGAAGAGTATTTTTCTTTTAAAGTTAATGCCTTTAGATGATAGTAGATAAATGCAATAGATAAGTTGGATTAAAGGCCAATTAAAAAAATTAATTATGGAAGAAATTGCAAATTGGCATGGGCTCAAAGATTCAGGTGAAAAAAATGTAACTTTTTTCTTTTTTTTTTCTTAAAAAAACTAAATTAAATTTGTATTAGCTAGAGTAATTATTTTTAAATATTTGATTGAGTTTTTCCATCGCTTCTTTGGTCAGCCTTAGAGGCAACTGTGTGGCTAACAAGTTTTTTGAAATACATATTGGGCTTGAAATTAGCATACCTTCGGCATTTAGATCTTGCTTTTAAATTGATGTCTTTTTTTTACCTGTATCATAAACAATTGTTTATCAAGTACTACAGTAAATTAAGAACTTTCAAATCATAAAATATTTTTTATGTGGTTTTATTATCGTTGTCAAAATAAAACAATTTAAACTAAGGAGATGGAGTTAACATTCTTGAGTAATATAAATAAATTTTTAATAAATAAAAATTAAGGAAAAGTCACTTTTTGTGTTAAATATAAAGAATATTAATATATTCTATTTACTGAATATTTAATATTATATAAATATATTCTGGCAATTATATGGTATTCCTCGCTAAAAGTTAAATCTCTCTTCAACTAAGTCTGTTTCTCCTTGTTTTGTGGAGAATGGCATCCAAGCATATCCAATCATAGCACGTATCTTATGTTTGTACTCAAATATCTTTACTGCTTCTTCTTTTTTTCTTTTTTCCTATATATATAGGGTTACATAGATGTTAAGCCATTTTACGAAAATTAGAGTTTTACAACTTAACCATAAACAAACTTTGATAAGCAACGGATATATGAGTGTTTATATAAGATAAAAAATAATACAAACTAGTTAGGATCAACGTAGACAAGATAACGTAGCAGCAATACACAACGAGATTATTTAGCCACTTAAACTGAAATGAAAACAAAAAAATTATAATTTAATTTTCATAATTAAATTATATTTAATTTTAGAGAAAGAGAAGTTCTTTTAGAGAGGGAGAATAATGCAGATCATAATTTATCTTATATTTAATTTTTATTTTAAATTAGTTATCTTATCTCATCTTTAGCTTTTATTTTGAATTATAATTTTTAATTTAGGGACTAGGTTTAGTTAGTTTATTTGTTTGAGTCTCAATTATCTATATCCATAAATAAACTATTATTTTATTTTTCTGAGTGTTTTAATTGATTTAGACTTCTACAGCTTGTATATATGGGTATGCTTGTTTATTGTTTTTTAAACTTTGATTATTGATTAATGGGACTTGATATTGAGTTTAGTTTAGAGAGGATTATCTAGTTCAGAGTGGATTCTCTGTAGTATTCTTTTAGTTCTAAACCATAAAGACTCAACGAGTACTCAAAATCAAGCTTGCATGTATTAGATATTTTTCTTCACGGCTTTTCATAGGCTTTCATAGTTTTAAAATACTTCTTGACTATTGGAGATGCTCATAAATGTTTTAACTAGTAGTTATGTTCATTTCAAGTAAATTTTAGCCTTCTAGTAGTTTTCAATAAACTAAACAGTTTTAGTTAACTAAAAGCTGATAACTTGCCTTATATAGCTTTATCCTTTCAGAATCTCATATTGCTTCATTTAATCCCTTTAAATGCTCAGAATTTCCATTTTGAGATTGTGAAATCCTCCTTGATTGTCTTCTACCAAAAGATCATTGACTAGTTACAAAAGGAAAGTGAGCAGATACCATTTAATTTGTAATAAATAAGCATAATAATCATGCCTTTATATGTCATTTTAATCAATGAACTTGACAATTTAAATAAGCAATATTAATCAAATAATTAAAATTTTAATTTAGGCAAATTTATATATTTTGTCCTTTAATGTTTGTAATTAATCGACATCGAAAAAAGCATAATGAAACTTTTGGGGCTAACAATATATGCAATATTAAAGTAATTGATGGTCAAGGAAAAAATAATAATGAATAGGGTATTTTGAAAGACTTGATGTTTTCTTGCGAAAACATTATATTCAAGTCTGAATTAGCTGAGGATTAGATTGTATAATAAGAAAGGTGAATATGAGTGAACTACATATACAATAAAGAACCAAAAGAGTGAAAGCAGATAAGAAATTATCAAGTGCAGAAGAGAGATAGCTCTTTTTCTTTTTTTTCTTTTTTTTAAACTATCATGATATCAACCAAAACGTCCTGGAAGCTTGTAAAGCAATTTGTAGTGTTCATGTGCTTATGGTCCCTTGGGATTTTAGCAACTAATAATCTTTTTATTGATCTCATTTACAATTGTCTACTTTGGTATCATTTGATCTATGTACCTGACCCCACTTAATAGAAAAATGCTTGGTTTGTTGTTGTTGTTTAAGCTATTTAACCCCGAACGTAAGTATTCTCCTCACGGCTTCCTCAGGTCCTCCTTGTGTTTTCCACAAAAAATACAATTCAAAAAAGACAATTTCTAAGATTTTAGAACTTCTACACCTCTAAGCCAAATTTCTGTCACTACAAGGGGATTTTACAACTTAAAAAAAAATACTCACGCATAGGACAATGTTTTATTACAATTTTTGTTTTTTTCTCAGAGAAGTCCTCCAAGGAAAGAGATTTAAGAAGTTTTGTTTTGATAAGAAATATATCATTTAATATATGCCATTATAACCAACCCTCACATGCCACAGCCACCTTTATCCACTACAACCCTTGTATTCAAAGCACCAACCAAGCAATTTTCCTTACCTGAAATGCAAGCATGAAAAGATAAAGGCCTTTGTCATAACTGTGATGACAAGTTTCACTGTGGGCACATTTACAAATGACAGTTCATGTTACTTGTGGCCGATCACGGATTCTCTAATATAGTAGAGCATGACTTGACAAACTTGATGATGAATGAAGAACCAGATCCACAGTAAGACCTTGACCTAGACTCATATCCAACACAAGCCTTTATAAGTCTTCATGATCTAATGGGCCATTCTGTACCTCAAACTTTGTGGGTTAAGGAGACTATTGCTAAAATATTAGTGTTACATAGGTGAAATTCCAACATCTCTTTTTAACATTTCTTCTTTGAGAGTAATTGATCTATCAATAAACCATTTACAAAGACATCTCTTAAGATCAATTGGAAAGTGGACATTGCTAGAAAAGTTATATCTAGCTGAGAACTACTTCATAAGTATGCCTGGTCTACCCATCTACCATTAGTTTTTCTTTTTTTCTTTTTAATTAAAAGAAGCACTTTTATGCTTTAGCAAAAATTCATTTCTAAGTTACGTGAATGAGTGGGTGTAAATAGAGCAATGTTAAGTGAGAGACAAAAGTCTTGAGTTAAGTGACAAAGAAAGGCAGTGAAGCTATCTTTTGTGTTTTCATTTTAAACATTTGAATCAACTTGAGATACACACACGCACAGATATGTAGACACACACACACACACACACACATACACATGGAAGCTGACAGACAATTATAGATTTATCCATAATTAGGTTTTTTTTAAAAATAAATGAATTCTATCTTCAACTTCTCCATGTAACATATAGGTGAAGTATTGAAAAAAATGCAATTTTGATAGTTTCTGCATATTGTCCACATGATGGGCATGTCTTATCTGCACTCCTATAACGGTTTGCAAGAAGGTGATTCACCCATAAGCCAATAGAAAAATTAGATTCATTCCAGCCCATTATTCCTTCAAATGTCATTCCGAAAATTATTGTTGATAATTAATTAAATTAAAAAATAGGTACTACAAGTAATATTTATATTCTTTAAAAATTATAGGCTAGCTTACATATTATCACACTCCTTATCTAGGAGTGTGACTGGCTTATGACCACTTATACTTGACTAACATGACACGAGACTCAAAAGTGTTCCTAACTTTAAAAGAAAGCTTGAAACTAAATTAAGAATATATATGTGTATTCTAACAAAAATTTGATAAAGTTTTCCCCTAAAGTGGGCCACCCTCAAATTTTAATAGAGAAACTACATTCAATTCATAAAGGAGCTCTGCTCCACGTAAAACAAAATATATACAGGATGTTCACAACACATATACATACACTACACTTACAAAAACTATCACATAGATCCACTGCACAAACTCTATTGTGACTACAAGCACATCCATAGCCTCAAGCTTGTTTCTTCAAGAATACCCTGTCATGACTTGATTGGCAAGTTCATGGTGTGAAAGGTAGATTCTACGGTATACTTGGATCTAAAAGCATTAAGAGAGGGTTTTTATATTCACTTAATGTTATGTACGTGGGATGTTAGTGAGAAAATAAGGTTTACTTTCTAATACATGTGAAACATATACATGAGAAATATCATATTTCAAGAATTGGTAATTAAGGATTCAAATTAAAAAATTCAATTAACAAATTTCTTGAAAGCCAAAACATTCCATCAATTGAAATAATTCCAAATTCAAATTAATGAGTACTTGTAAAAATTGTCGTTAAATTCTGGTCATTGATACATTATACATGTAAGTAATAGTTTGGGATGTTATTTCCAAAGTATTTTAGTTTAATAATTTTTAATTTTAAGAAATGAGATCTTATAGCTAATTGAAATACTTTATCGTATTAACAAACAAAGTACATATGCACTCAACTTTAGATGATAGTATATTAATGCAATGGGTAAGATACATTCGAGGGCCAATTGTAAAGATTAACTAATTATGGTAGAAATTGCAAATTGGGCTCAGAGATCTTGGAAAAATGTAATTTTCCCCCTTTTTTAAAAAAAAAATAATGCAACAGAAAAGAAAAAAAGTAAAATGCGATAGCACAAAATGAAAAAAAAAATTTTAATTAAAAAAATGACTTCTATAAGATTATGTATTCAAATAATTGATTATAAGACAAGGTTTATGAAAACAATAAAGAATTTAAATTATCAAATTGAAATATATGACGAAGCTTCAAGTTAATTATGATCCTCTCTAAAGAAGAGTAGGCCAATTCTAGCTTAGAATGAAGAAATACAAAACCACTAATGAAAATCATGCATGATTCTCTCTTTCTTTTCCTTTTTCCAATTTTTTGTCTTTTCATTAATACTTTTTACAATGATTTGGACTATTTTTTGATCGAATCAACCAAGAAATCTTGATATCCTTTATGTAATTTTAGTTTGTCACAATTTTTAGTTGTATAAAATAAATTTGGATTGGCTAGAACTCAACTTCTGAGGTTGCCCTTGCTCGTCCAAGGTTTTGTAGACAGATCCAACCACTTCTAATTAGCCAGAAATTGTGATAGACTTGAATTTTGATTAATTCCGAAGTTCCTTTAGCTAGAGTCATGGCTTTTGGGTAACTAGTCCACTTTTGATTAATTGTGATAGACTTAAGGCAATTGTGTGGCTAACTAATTTTGTGAAGTACATATTTGGCTTGAAATTATGATACCTTCAGCACTGCAGCTCTTGCTTAATCAAATTAATGTCTATCTTTTACATGTATTTTCTATCAAATTTGTGATAGCTCTTGCAAAGATAATTCTATTGTAAATAATTTTTTATCAAGTAATTGAATAGCTTAGGAACTTCGAATCATAATATACTTGTTTATGTGATTTTATTATCATTGAAATTAAAATAAAACAATTTAAACAATGTAGGCAGAGCTAACATTCTTGAGTAATGTAAATTAATTTTTAATGAATAAAAATTAAGGAAAGGCCAGTTTTTGTGTTAAATATAAAGAATATTAATATATTCTATTTAATGAATATTTAAAATAAATTAAAATAAGATAATTTTGATATTATGTAAATACATCAAGGCAGTTATATATATGATATTCCGAGCTAAAAATCAAATCTCTCTTCAACAAAGTCTGTTTCTCCTTGTTTATGCTCAAATATCTTTACTTCTTTTGTTTTTTTTTTCTTTCTAAATTGCTATATATTGGAATAATTACATATTGACATCAAGTAAGAAATATCCAGTGCATTGATAATTATATACAATTACCTCTAGAAGACTTTACTACAAAAAATACTAATTTGGAAGAAAGATATAATATTTTTTTCATTTTAATGTCTGTGTATAGATAAATTGACATAAGAAAAATATGAATATACACAGATTGTATAGTTTCTTGTAAATTAAATTTAAGCTTCCATGTATTGTACGCATATATATACCAAAATTGTTATCCTTTTATTCATTCCTTTCACTTTTTCATACCTTTATAGATGTTTATTTTAATTGGTTTGTGCTTTCAGGTTTTATACCCAAGGAGATAGGCAATCTAGAAAAACTTGAGATACTAGCTCTGGGGACTAACAATTTGAGTGGTCCTATTCCTTCAAATATTTTCAATATTTCAACATTGAGGGAATTGAATCTTATAAGTAATTCCCTGTCTGGGTTTCTTCCACCAAACATAGGATGTGGCCTTCCCAATCTAGAGCAACTTTGGCTGTCAGGAAATGAACTTGCTGGAAAAATTCCAAAGAGTATATCAAATGCTTCTAAGCTTGTTGCCTTAGGTTTAAATATGAATAGATTTAGCGGAGTTATACCCAATACAATTGGGAATTTAACCAACTTGTATGAATTAAATTTAAAAGGGAATGATTTGAAGGGATCCATTCCTATTACAATAAAAAAATTAAAACATCTTCAATATTTAGATCTTGGTGACAACAAATTGCAAGGATCCATCATAGATGAAATTTGCCAAATCAACAGTTTGGCTATGTTGTATCTAGCCAATAATGAGCTTTCTGGAATGGTGCCAATATGCCTTGGGAGTCTCACTTCTCTACGAAATCTTGACTTGAGCTCTAACAAATTGATCTCACAAATACCCCATTCTCTTTGGAGTCTTAGAGATATCTTGGAGGTAAACTTATCCTCAAATGCATTAAATGGATTTCTTCCACTTGAGATTTTGAACCTAAGAGCAATTATAGTATTGGACTTGTCAAGAAATCAAATTTTAAGAAACATTCCCACAACTATTGGTTTCTTGCAAACTTTGGTAAATCTATCTTTAGCGCATAACAAATTGCAAGGCCCTATTCCTGAATCACTTGGAAACATGATAAGCATAGAGTTTTTGGATCTTTCCCAAAATTATTTGTCTGGTGTGATTCCAAAATCCTTAGAGTCACTTGTCCATCTTAAGTATCTTAATCTGTCTTACAATGTCTTACATGGAGAGATTCCAAATGGTGGGCCTTTCATAATTTTTACAGCTAAATCTTTTATGATGAATGAAGATCTTTGTGGGAAGCCCCAACTACAAGTCAAACCATGTAGAAAGGGGAACAAGCATAGGTCAACTAAAGAGATGCTTTTGATCAAATGCTTATTGCCTATCTTGTTGGCAGCCATTTTGGTTGTTTCATGCTTATCTTTTCTAAAATGCAAGAGAAATCATGTTGGTGATTCAACAAATAAAGGTTTAGTAAATTTGGGGACACCAATCAGGATATCCTACTATGAAATTCTACAAGGAACAAATGGATTCGACGAGAGTAATTTTCTTGGTAAGGGAAGTTTTGGATCAGTATTCAAAGGAGTGCTTTCAAGTGGAAAGATAGTGGCAATTAAAATTTTTAATCTAGACTTGGAAGATGCAGCAAGGAGTTTTGATATTGAATGTGTAGCTTTGTGCAACTTGCGTCATCGAAATCTCATTAAGATTATCAGTTGTTGCTCAAATCCTGATTTTAAATCTTTAATAATGGAATTTATGCCAAATGGGAGCCTTGATAGATGGTTGTATTCTCATAACAATTGCTTAGATTTCTTGCAAAGATTGAACATAATGATCGATGTGGCATCTGCATTAAAGTATCTTCATCACGATTCTTCATCACCCATGGTTCATTGTGATGTGAAGCCGAGTAATGTTTTGTTGGATGAAGATATGGTGGCTCATCTTACTGATTTTGGCATTTCCAAACTATTGGGTATAGGACAATTTGAAATTCATACAAAGACCTTGGCAACTCTGGGTTACATTGCACCAGGTGATGATTTCTTTATCCTATTATTTTTAAAAAAATTTATTTCCCTTATATATTCTCATATACATATAATCATTCCTGCATGTTATTATTAAATATCTAAATGTATACAAAAACTGTAGATTATTTATTTAATTTTCATCTTTTCACATTTGAAGAAATCTAAAAGAGATTAGAAAATTTTCATCATAAGAATTATACTCAAATTGACATAAAACTTTTTTTACTAACACTTTAAATTGACATGTAGAGTATGGATCCAAAGGAATTGTTTCCATCAAAGGAGATGTGTACAGCTATGGTATTTTGCTAATGGAAATGTTTACAAGGAAAAAGCCAACAGATGACATGTTTACTGAAGGATTAAGCTTGAAAGATTGGATTAGCAAGTCAATATCGCATTCAATAATTCAGATTATAGATTCGAATTTGTTTCAAGGATACAATGAAAATATTGGTGATATATTACCACATATATCATCAATTTTGAAATTAGCCTTGAAATGTTGCACTGATTTGCCTGAAACACGAATCAATATGACATATATGATGGGGTCATTGAACAAAATTAAGGTCATGTTTATGAAAAATGGTCGGGACACCATGAATTTGAATAACCATCAAGTCATCCTGTAATAATTGTTTTCTTTATTTCTCTTTTGTATTTTTTGTTTCAATATGCCTAGTACTGTGGAATAAGGAGAAGAATTATATGATTATTGCAATAAATTATGATGCTTTTGGGTGGATATCTTGGACCTTATGTTTGAATTTATTGTTTGGTAAAATTATGTTTACTTGAATAGTTTCTATAAGATATTATTTCCTTTGACAATATTAAGTACTACAATTGAAGAGATTGGATTTTTAGTTTCAATGTTTAGTGTTGCAAAATAATTGTAATGAAAGAATTTGTTTTTATTAATCAACAAAAATTTTCACTAAATAATTCCTTTTCTCCTTTTTCTACATAAGTTTCAAAAATAAAAAATTTATGCTAATTTAGGTAATTAAATTTGAATAGATCATAATGGAGTTTGAATTAATAAAATAGTATCAATAGTGTCCTAACTCAAACTAGGCACAGGACCCGCACAGGGTAAAGAAGAACCTTGATTTGTAAGCCTCATATATATATGCACAAGACACTTGAATCCAAATTTTAAACACAATCCAAAGCCTTCAATGAAAATATTTCAAACAAAAATTTGACAAAATTCTCCCATAAAATTGGAACTCTTTTGAACGTATATACAAAGTAGCTCTGCTCCAATAGATACTAGAAACATAACATACAATCAAGAACATTTACGGAAGAGCTCAGCTCTCCAAAACATTAAATTATAAACACACAAGACCCATAGTCTAACACTAAACCTGGAGTTGAAAAAAAATAGAGTAATGATTGGTGTGAGGCACAGGGACTTAGAGAGTGGACACAAAAAATAATACATACATATAGAAATTTTGTTAGAGTAATTTAAATCATAATCATATAAAAATGCATGCTCATGAATAACCTTAATGCATATAATACACTTTCAAATTATTTTTATAAATCAATCATTCTTTAAAATTATAAATTTAATGTACGATAATGTTCAAGAACATTTCATTATCGAGACATTTAGAAATAGGCATATTGAGATTGGTCAACATTTAACGAGGTGAACCTTATACCAGCTTCATAACAAGAGTCAAGAGATTGCTCCATCTAACTAAACAAGAGCTGTAGGATTGCTCCACCTAACTAAACAGGAATCAGAAAATCAGTAATTCTAATTAAACAGGATTTAGGGAGTCAATCATCTTAATTGAACAGGATTCATGGAATTAGTTATCCTAACTAAAGACGAGTTGAGGAGTTGGCACTCTTGACTAATAAGCGTGTACTTAGAATTTTCATTCATTACAGAGATATATGAACTATTCATGTATGTCTAAAATTTTAAGAGTTTAGTTAAACATATTAATTATTCCAAGATCTACCAAGAGTTTCATACTCATAAACTCTTAAGAAAAATTTTCTTAAATAATAATTAAAATGGGACAACTTTGTAAACATGTGAATATTTAACAGAATAATTATAATGCAACTTAAAATATGCAAGACAATATCCACTCATATTTAACAAATAGGTACCCGCGTCCCTAACCAAGCCTCTCGATGGATATCACAGTCTAGATCGATCTGATAGAGACATAATCCAAGAGTTACTTAAGGTCCTACTATTTTAGATGATTTACCCCTAAACTCAAATATGGTTTCCAATAGCAAATACTGGATATGCGACTCCTAGTAAGGAGACTCTGGTACCTGACAAATTTAAATGATATATAATTTCAAACACCTAAGAATGGATCAACCAACTAGTAAATTTTCAATCAACTTAAGTTCATTGGAAAGGAGAAGATTTCGAGTATAATCTTGATTGCATTATGAATTTAAACTTGGTTTTGTTAAAATAAAAATGCAATCAAATCTTAAGTTGAAAATCGAGAATTTAAGAACTTAGACTGCTAGGAACGTCTCTTGGATATTTTATAGAAAATCAAATGGGCACATTTATATTCAGGTCTTCAACATACAACTTTGATTGATGAAAACCTCAAGTTTACTCAACACAAGAGTACCAAATTATCAAGAACATTTATCTATCCTGTTGCGAGTTAGGTACCCAAAAGCAATAGGAACAACAAACATATGAACATGTATTCATCAAATTCATAACTGAGAACTTATGTTATTCGATAATTTCATTGACCTATTCAAGGGAATCAAGGAACTTCTAAATCATCATGGGCAATAGGTACACAACTCAAATTAATCCAAAGCAGTAGGTATAAAAGTTTCTACTGTATTCAGAATTTCAAGGACTATCACCAAATTAAATCATCAGAATCAAATTACATGAGCACCCAATTCTATGAACCCAACATACAAAATCGCAACAAAAAACAAGGGAGAACAAACCTAAAAAGGAATGGCTCGCAATGGGTTTCACGACGTGGTGGCACAATGCAGTGGTGGATAGTGGTTCAGGATAGAGTCTCACGGTGGTTATGCAATAGTGGGTGTGTGGAAGATGGCAGGTTCGTGATAGGAAGCGTCTGATGATGTACGAAGCCAATGCTCTCACTTCTCTGCCTGAGTTCCTTTCGTTAAAAGAACTAATGGTCTTACTTAATTTTCCATATATATATATATATATATATATATATATATATATATATATATATATATATATATATATATATAGTGAAACTATTTGTAATGACCCAAAATTTTAAACATATAATTAAGGATAATTAGGATCCTTAGCCCAAAAAAAAAAGGAAACGAACATGATTAAAATTATTCCAAAAATGTGACAGTGAAAATTCCAAGATCCTTGATTATAAAAGAGATGTAGGAGAAAAGTCCTTTGAAAAACCATCAAGGCCATCAATGTGGTGTCATAAACCTTGTGGGTTAAGTTTTACTTCTTATTTTTCGCTTTCTTCAAATTCTCTTCATCTTCAGAAGTGCTCTCTGACTTTTTCTCTCTACACCTCTTTCTGTCTCTATCTAAAAGTGTACTAGTGTTCCGATTATTTAGCATCTAAAAAGCTAAATCAAAATCTGGAGTCGATAATCATGCTCATATGCCCTAAAACCCTCTATACCAATAAATGTTTCTCATAGGAGTTAGATTGAACCAAAAATCAACTACCTATAGTTAGAATTTATTGTAAAGTGAGATCTTTTATTTTTGCACTTCATGACTTGCATTATTGGCACCGTTGACACTGTTAAAACCAAAATAAGAAGATCTATAAATTTGGAGAATCACAACCACCCAAAATTGTAAAAAATCTGAAGAACCATGGAGGAGAAAGCCCAAATGGTTAATCGTAGAAGTTATGCTTAGGGTGTTTAAATCAAGAAACATACACCACAGCTGGATTCTTAAACTTATTTTTTAGGTTATTGTGGCCTAATTCATCTTTGAATTTGTCCTAGGGTGAAGGATAACTTCAAATAATTCGTTTTGTTAATAGATAATGCTTGCTATAACATGTTTTGTTGTCCTCTAAATTTTGAATTATATTTTATATGCATTATTCTAATTATAGGAACTATTTCTCATGAGTTGAGGAAAATTATTAATTATCTGTTAAATTGTAAAAGTTTATTAAATATCATACATATTTTAGCATTTCTAAACTCTAGAGACCTAGCTACTTTGAGACAAGACATTTGAATGGCTTCCTCCTTTGAGATAATGACATTGTAGTATATATGTAACTAATTTCTGAATGTAGTTTGGAATTGAAATGATATTTTTTTCTGTTGAAATGATTATTGATTTGATTAAATACATACATGAATCTTGACATGGTTCTTATATTCTGAATGAATGATATGTTTAATATAGAACCTCTGTTATGAATAATAGATTGAATTTGGACTATGGTATTAAAAACTGACTAGAAATGAGCAAGATGGAAATTGGTTTGATTGGTAAATGGTTATGGAGGGATTTTGAATGTGATCAAAATTCATTCTTTCTTAAACTTTTTGGAGAAAGCTTTACCATAACACTATAGCTAGCAGTAGTAGATATTAGTCTTGGTGTACTATAGATACTAACTAGTAGAGGCATTGCTAGCTTCATGTGTCTACCAGCACATGAGGATTTGATTACCAAATAGAATGAGCAAGATGCTTAATAGATCAATAAGCGGAATGCTTGATGGATTGATAAGAGAAAAATTTGACACACTAGTAATTTACCCTTTCTAGATGAAGTGCTCGAAAACATGTTGGTTCTAGTGTAAAATCCTTCTAACCAACCTTATTTCCTTGGAATTTCTATTTAAAGATTTATAGAAAGCTTCAAATTTAAATTTGCTTTTATTTTTTAATTAATCTATTCTAAATTATTATAAAACTTCTCATTTATTTTGTGTTTTTAAATTACAATTTACTTTATTTCTTATAAGTTCACATCTATTTCGACAATAGTTTCAAAAACTTATGAAAAACTTGTGCCCTAGCTTGTCTAGTTTTCTATTATAGTATGTATTATCTACTCACTGAGTAACAAAACTCATCTTGTCTAATTAGAATGTTTTTTATATAAAAGTTTAGAGCCTGGTCCATTGTTAGCAGCTTAGTATGAGAGAAGTTACTTTTGGGTAAGCCCAACACTCAATTCTAGTGGGCTACATTTTTTTTGTTTCAGTTACGTTAGTATAACTTTATATTCTACAAGTGCTCCATAATCTATAGGCAGAGTCTTTGTTTCTGATTGTGTAACTATTATGTCATGTTTTGATTATATAGATGCTGGAGAGCAGAGCTCTCATGATGAATATGCAGGTTCAGTTTAAGAGTACTTTATATGGAAACTGATTGATATGGATTTTGCTAATTCCTAATGTTTTCTAAATATCCATTTTATTTGAAAAAATGGGATTACATAATTGGAATTATTCTTTATTTTTGTGTTAGTTAAACCTCCTATATATTTTAGGGTCTTAACACACTACAAAAAATGGGTTTGGGAGAAAGAAATAGTTAGTATTTGTAATTGTTATAATAAAATTAAAAAAAAAGAAATGAAAACATATAATTCTTATTAGAAATATATAAAAATAAAAATTTTTGCAATAAAAATTATTTAGTATAGTTCTCATCCAGTTTAAACAATTTTAGAAGAAACTAAATAATTATTAAATTAATGTACATAAAAAATTAATAGAGGAAATGTAGTAAATTAATTGTTATGCATAAAATGTAATTATTATATAGGGACGAAGGATTAAAATAATTATTAACTTGGTATGTAAATTGAAAAAAAAAATTGGGTTAATAATTTTTTATTGTGCAATATACATTGAGATTAGATATACTCACAAATAGATGAAATAGATGAGAATGTATGGAATTTTTTTAAAAAAGAAAAAGAAAAAGAAAAATGGGCACATGACAGGAAGATGTCAATTTTAACTTGTTCAATTTCAATAGAAAATTGTACAAATAACATAATTTTATTTAGATTAATATGTTCATATTAAATTAGCGTAATTTGGCAAATTAGATTTTTCTAATTATTTTTTAAAAAAATATAAGAGCTAAAATTATAAATGGAAAGAAGGTAGGTTAGTGAACTGTAAAATATAAATACAAAATACAAAAATTACAAGTTATGAACATATTAATCAGAGTATTAATACATGAAATTTTTTTCTCCAAATTATTAATCCTCGGAGAATAATGAAGATGAATTAGTGAGTTTATTAGTGTATTAATTAGTTGATGTAATAATTAATGTTTTAAATTTATAATGATTTTAGACATGGATAAGTCTTGAATTCATAAACCCCAACACACTCATAAAATATTTGGATGGACTAGAGGGATTTTTAAACTTTGCAACTCGGGTGTGGAAGGTAGAGTAATATACCCATGTCCTAAGTATAGATTTAAGAAATGGTAGGCTAAAGAAGTTGTGCATCAGTACTAGATTGTTAAACCATTTCCATAAGGATATGATTTCTAGGGTATGCACGACAAAAAGTTAACAGAATAACCACATATAGAACATCATATAATACTACAAGTGAAACAAGAACCATTTAGTCAAGATAACCTTGTGCAAGACATGGTTTGTGATGCGTTCAAGATTTATCACGAAAATGAAAGTATCAATTCTGTAGAGATGCTAGTTCGACCGTCAGGAGCACAGGTGAATGACGGTGTGAAATATTTTTATGAGTTACTTAAGGATGGTCAACAAAACCTAACACATTTTTTTATTATAGCGATTTGATTTTGTACCTTTATTGACATTTGTACTTTTTCTTGTAGAAAAAATTCATAGTGTTGGCCATGCACAAGAAGCTTCTTTTGCAGTCACTTGTATAGAAGTGGAGAGTTGCATGTTACAATCTATATAGACTAAAAAATGATGGGACTAAAACTAGAGAAGAATTGCATAATGACATCCTAGATAACATCCCCCGTGATTAGTGGGCAACTTTCATAGACTAGCCTCTCGAGGTGAAATCCAAGGTAACTATATTTAGTTGTTGATATATATAAATTGACATATAGTTTGTATTATTAATTTGTTTATGCAATTGACTAGGAAGTGGCTGAGAAAAATAAATGAAACAGAAAACGTCAAATGATGTCCTATGCCACTGGCTCAAAAAGCTTTGCACATAAGAAGGCAGAGATGATAAGTTTGCATTTCTTAGCAGTTGATCTAGTTTAATTTATATTAAACATACACTACATTATTTGTTCAAATTTTTAGGAGGCTGAGGTTGGAGACTTGGTGACACGAGGATATGTATGGACTACAACCCATAAAAAGGCTGATGGAGCATACATTAATGATGAAGCCTGAGCAATCTATATAAATGTTTAAATTCTATTGAAATAAAGTATTCTGATCTTATTTGGTATAATAACACATTTTTGACAAGATTTATTTTTCTCTATTCGATTTTGTAGAAAAAACTGCCTTGATTCAGTATGAAGACTCTTCTTCTCAAGAGCTTTTAACTACTGATTCACTAGCTAAAACTCTAGGAACTAAAGAGCACTTGGGTTAGATGTTTTCCTTACCCAAAACTTTGGCCATGGCTCTACTGGGTCAAGTTTGCAATTTGAGCCTTCTTACCAAGAGTTGTAGATTAAGGTGACTTGCCTTAAAGCATCGATGAAGGAACAAAAGGTCAAACAATAGCGACGAGAGGTTGAACAAGTAGAAAGTGAGGTTGAATGAGAGTTGAATGAGCAGCACATGATGCTGAAATAGTTGCACGATAGCGATATATGGAAGCATATATGGCTTTCCTACTCTATAATTTTCAAGGTCAAGTGCCACATGAGATTGCATTTGTACCAAGTCCAGGTCCAAGGGTAATTTTCTAAAATAGTAGTTGAATTATGAAAACTAATATTCATACAATTTATTTTGTATAGGTTAATAACATATATATTTTTAGGCTCCAAGTGACCATGCCAATGGGCACCAACCCCCTCAAGACTCTCAAGACCCCATAAGTTACTTTAGAAGTGTATTGTATATTTTATGTTATTGTTATATGATATACATTGTAATTTAAATTTTCAATGAATATCATTTTTTATTGCAAAATTTGATTTGTACTTGTTAATTTGATTTACTTCTGAATATTTGTATTCTATTTTAATTAATGATAAAATTAGGGAGGAATTGAAGAGTAAAAAATATTTATATACAAAAATATAAAAATATAAAAAAGATATAAAATAAAATATGTAAAAATAGATATACAATACATAGAAATATATAAATAAAAATTATATTAAAAAATTGGCTTAACGATAGTTGTAGGAAACCGTCATTAAGACAATGTCTTAATGATGGTTAAAAATTGTCGTTATTTCATATCTTAACAATAGCTTTAAAAAATGTTGTTAAGAATTTTCACAACAATTTGACCAAACCGTAGTTGAGTTATGACGGTTACATGACAGCATGTAACGACGGTCAATGAACCGTCCTTAAGACAAGTTTTAGTGATGACTTTTCCACGGGTCAATAAAATCATTGCAATATCATGGACTCTACAACGGCTTGTTAAACTACCGTTAAGTGTTTTAGCAACGGTTAAAATCATCGCTAATAATGGTTATTCTGGTAGTGACAATATCACATAACTACTCTCAACCCTTATAGGGGTGTTTAGTTTACAAAATCTTTTTAGATTTCTGGGAATACATGATAATACTAGAATTCCAACTTTGATACAATTTTTAAAAAGAAATATCTTCAGTAGTGTTGCACTTTTGGCAATGCAACATTTTCACAAAATCTCCCATTTTCATCCTTACAGGGGAAGGTGGGAATATTTTAACATGGTGAAAATGCTATTTTTTCTGTCCTTATTTAAGTATGCTTTAAAAGCGAACAAAATAATAAAATAATATAAAAATAGTAATAAGAATAATAAAATAAAATAATAAAAACTAAAAATTATATTATATGTTAAATAAAAATATATTGAATAATATAAGAAACAAAATAAAATAATAGACAATAAGATATTATACATAAAATATAAATAAATAAAAATTAAATATAAATAGAATATAATATTTAAGATTTGAAATAATAAAAAAGATAAATATAATATTAAAATATAATTATATGTAACATTGTAACATTATAAATAATAAAAATATAATAATAAATAAAAACATAAATATGTAAAAAATTATATAGATTTTTTAAAAATTATAAAAAATTCTTGAAAAATGTAACAAAATATTTCAAGGAATATAAGTGATGAACCAAACATAATAATGTTATATTATTGAAATGTGATTTGCAAAGATCACATTCCCAAGAAAATGTTCTAGCATGGGAATCTTTGAATCCACAAACCAAGTGCTGCTTTTTATTTTTTTTCCTTCTCATATAGTTGATGGGTTTTATTGCCTTCATTTTTTACAAATAAAAAATTTTATAAAAAGAGTTAAAAAAATTAAAGACTAAAAAATAATTACTATCATATGTGTGTTAGGCCACATTTTGACACTGCTACTTCATGGATCTGCTCAATTATCATAACACTGCTCTGTGCTTTAATTATATTAAATCTCAAAT
Organism: Gleditsia sinensis; assembly: GCA_037074535.1. NCBI lineage: Eukaryota > Viridiplantae > Streptophyta > Magnoliopsida > Fabales > Fabaceae > Gleditsia > Gleditsia sinensis. The sequence goes on from CM073465.1 coordinate 67,901,521, forward strand.
CAAATCCCATATGATCTTCCACATTTTCCCAAACTCTTATGATTTCATATCAAAATCTCTATCCCATCTCTTCTCAACCGAACCTCGTAGTCCTCAAAAGCTCCCCCAATTACCCTGATTTCCATTTTAAAATCCCCAACCCATAGCTTCCCAGACAAGCCCCAGCTTAGATTCATGCCCCATCCCCAAATTCTTTCATAATTGTTAAATCTAACATCCTAAATTTTCTCAAATTTCTTCCAAATCTATCAGAACACATCTAATTTCTCTCTTCCCAACGTAGCCTCAGACTTTCTAAATTCTTTCCCCATCCCTTGATTCTTGTTTCAACCCCAAGCTCTTAATTAATTTCAATGTTTTTTTAGATGAAATTTGAGGAAATTAGATGGCATTTGAAAATTTCCATTTGAGATTTAACGAAACTAAAGTACAAAGCAGAATTGTGCTAGCAAAGAAAACGTTGAAATAATAGAATATCAATTTTAAACCACTAGGCAGTATAGCGAAAATGGCCTAAACTACAAAATAGTAAACTTTATTTAGATAAACTGAGTTTACTCAATAATTAATACTTTACTTAAACCCTTTTTTTTCTTTACCAGAAAGAGTTCATTTCATTAATAAACATGCTATGCCTAAAAATTATAAAAGCTTTAACAAGGCACAGTAGGAGAACTCTAAACATCAAGCCTCAACTTCTAAAGAATAGAGAAAATCACAAATTAAAAGGAAACATACCTCCTAATTTTTACTCACCAAAATACAAGAAAAAGTATAACATACATTCTAAATACAGCTGACAAAAAGCCACAATAACAGAAATAAAAGACTATCAAGAGAAGACAGTGCACCATCCAATCTTCTCTAGTATATACATGTGTTTTCCCATATTCTCTAGTATATACATGTTTTCCAGATCTAAGATGTTGGCTAGTTAAATAATTTATTATAGTATTTTTTTTTTTGTTAAAATGAAGTGTGCAAGGCCTTCAGAATAAGGAGTTGGGAAAGGAGGTGGTATAGAGATCAAACCCTTGACACCAAATTCAACTCAATATTAAGAACCAAGGCTGGTGACCTTTGAATTATAAGCTTATATTGACAATTAAATACTACTATTTGATGTAGTTGTAGCACAATCCTTGTGCATATGTGACTACGAGAGGTTGCTATTCTTATGGGCAATAATAATTTTATTTAAATTTAAAAAGGATAACATGTAAAAGGTTTTGTTTAATTTTAGACTCATGAACAACTTTGTGATTTTTTAATATTTAATTTCCATAAATTTTCAATATGTAACAAATAACTCAAATTATTTACTCAGAAGTAAATAGAAAAGTGTTCAATTGAATGAAAATTTCAAGAAATATGTTTTAGCTTTAGTTTTTCTAAGTTTGATAATTCTAAATAATTTTATTTTTAGTTAATAAATCTGAATTCTAAATAATTTTATTTGATGGTGAAAGATACATCTATGTAGGGAATGACAATAGGGCTATTGTTAAGGCCATTGGTGTTTTTAGGCTTAAATTAGGAACTAGTTTTTATTTAGATTTGGAAGACACTTTTATTGTACTGTCATTTAGACAAAATTTAATTTCAGTTTCATGTTTGGACAAATCAAGATATTTTTGTTCATTTGGTAATGAAACTTTGCTGATTTATGTCTTAGTTCGTCTGGTCGATGTAGGTTAGCCAGATTGCCGACTGAGGTAGGTTGTCAAAAAAAATTGTGCTATGGGGTAGCTTGTGATGTAACCCATATAGCTTGCATGAGGACGTGCATGCCAAAAAGAGTGGGCGAATGATGTGAGCTGTGCAATGGTGAGGGTGATTATCGAGTGACTATCAGCAAAGTTCCATATCGGTTAGAATACCACTAGGTGGAGGGGTTTATAAGACCTTAGGCACCCTCACCTCAATAGCCTGGATTTTGGGAATGATTACTCCCTAAGGCATTTCCTTTTTATCATTTGGTATCAGAGTCTTGGTTCACCTAGTTGGTGTAGGTTGGCCAGATCGCCGATTAAGGATATTACACATGACAACATTGAATTCTGCATCCAACTCCCATTCCTCTCTCTCCCACTCTCCCACTCTCCCATATACTAATTTTTGCAACTAAACATCTAATCTATCTACTCATTGTATTTATACATCTTTATTGTCTAAATTAGATATTAACATTATTGATAATTATATAATATTATTAAAATATCTTTCTATTTTATGACATGTCATTTTATCATTCTTTATAAAAAATATATTTGGATAATTTTTTATAGCTTAACTTAAAAAATAATACACTCATCTCCTTTTATATTATTTTATTATACGACTTGAACCCTTCTCTAAATTAAAGGATGTTGTTTTCTTATATTTTTTTAACACCTCGTGTTCACAAGCATCCTTTTCCTTTCCTTCGCATTGGTTCATCTGCTTCAGCGTTCACGAGTTGCTTCATCTTTTTGTGCCTCGTTCTTCAGTCGTTCTATTTCATACAAGAAAATGCCTAGGAGTTCTTCCCTTCCCCGTTCTACATATGCTTCTGTTCCTCTGTGTCTACCTCTATTTTTGCATTGCTCTCCTCTGCCTTTCTACTTGCAAGCCTATACTCTTCCATCTGCATTCTTCTGCTTTTGTTCGTCTGCTTTGTTCTCTACGTTAGCATATCTCCAGCTTCACATTTTGATTCCTCTGCTCGTCGTCCATCTTTCTACTTCTACTACGCATCACCACTATTTTTTGCCTTTATCCCCCTAGCTACTTCTTGTTCTTTCTGTCACTCTCCAGTTGCTGTGTTCTGTTTCTTCTCTATTCCTAACAGTTTCGTTCTCCCTCTGCACAGGCTCTGATGTCACTGTTGCAGAATTAAGAATGCTTTACGTTTCATTGCTTTTCTCCTGAACTCTGCACAATCCGTGGGTCTATGTTCTAAGTGCGGCGATCCAGATATGCAGGGGTGCTGAATTGAAAGGGGCATGTGCACAGTTGAGGGCATTGTGGAGATTTCAAAAAAGAAAAATAATTTTTTTAATTAATAAGATAATTAAAGTATTTTTTTGAAATATTCTTATGAGAGTTAAATTAAATAAATTAAAATATATATTTTGAAAATAAAATAGAAGCGAGGAATATGTAATAAGATCAATATATAAGAGAGAGAAAATTATTTTTCTTTAAAAGTTAATATCTAATTTAGATGATAGTAAATAAATGCAATAGATAAAATAGATTAAATGTCAATTACAAAAGTTAATTACGGAAGAAATTGCAAATTAGGCTCAAGATTCAGGTAAAAAAAATATAATTTTTCTTTTTATCTTAAAAAAACTAAATTAAATTTGTATTAGCAAGAGTCATAATTTCTAAATCTTTGATTGACCTTTTCCATTGCATCTTGGTTAGCCTCGGAGGCAATTGTGTGGCTAACAAGTTTTGTGAAGTACATATTGGACTTGAAATTATCATACCTTCAGCATTCAGCTCTTGCTTTCAAATTGATGCCCCTTTTTTTACCTGTTTCGTAAATAATTGTTTATCAGGTGTTTCAGTAAATTAGGAGCTTCGAATCATAAAATGATTTTTATGTGTTTTTATTATCATTGTTAAAAGAAAATAATTTAAAGTGTGGAAGCGAAGCTAACATTCTCAAGTAATGTAAATTAGTTTTTAATAAATAAAAATTAAGGAAAAGTCACTTTTGTGCTAAATATAAAGAATATTAAAATATTATATTTAATGGATATTTAAATAAATAAAAAGAATATAATTTTGATATTATGTAAATATATCATGGCAATAATATGGTATTCCATGCTAAATATCAAATCTCTCCGACTAAAAATCAAATATCTTTACTGCTTTTGTTTTTTTTTTCTTTTTAAATTTGTTATATACTAAAATCATATAAGAAATATCCACTGCATTGATAATCATATATAATTACTTCTAGAAGACCTTAATGCATACATTTTTTAACATTTGAAAATATAATTACTACAAAAATACTAATTTGGAAGATAGATATAATTTTTTTTGCTCTGTTTTAATGTTTATGTATGGATAAATTTACATAAGAAAAATATGAATATACACATATTGTATAGTTTCTTGTAAATTAAATTTAAACTTCCTTGTATTATATGCATATGTATATATACCAAAGTTGTTATCTTTTTACTCTTTCTTTTCAATTTTCCATACTCTATTAGTGTTAGTGTTCATTTGTTTGTGCTTCCAGGTTTTATACCCAAGGAGATAGGCAATCTAGAAAAACTTGAAATCTTAGATCTGGGTGGTAACATATTGAGTGGACCTATTCCTTCACCTATTTTCAATATTTCAACATTGACGATATTGAATCTTAATGTCAATTCCTTGTCTGGCCTTCTTCCACCAAATATAGGATGTAGTCATCCCAATCTAAGGCAACTTCGGCTTTCAAAAAATGAACTTACTGGAAACATTCCAAAGAGTATATCAAATGCCTCGGAGCTTGCTAACCTACAGCTAGATATGAATAGATTTGGGGGAGTTATACCCAATGCAATTGGGAATTTAGCCAACTTGTACGAATTAAATTTAGAAGGGAATGATTTGAATGGATCCATTCCTATTACAATTAAAAAATTAAAAGGTCTCCAATATTTGAATCTTGGTGACAACAAATTGCAAGGATCCGTCATAGACGAAATTTGTGAAATCAAAAGTTTGACTGTGTTGGGTCTTGCCAATAACGAGCTTTCTTGATTGGTGCCAGTATGCTTAGGGAACCTTACTCTTCTATGACAGCTTGACTTGAGTTTTAAAAAAATTGATTTCACAAATACCCCACTCTCTTTGGAGTCTTAGAGATGTCTTGTTGGTAAACTTATCCTCAAACACATTGAGTGGATTTCTTCCATTTGAAATTTCAAGTTTAAAAGCAATTGTATCTCTAGACTTGTCAAGAAATCAGATTTCAGGAGACATTCCTACAGCGATTGGTGGCTTGCAAACTTTGGAAATGCTATCTTTAGCACATAACAGATTGCAAGGTCGTATTCTTGAATCACTTGGCAACATGATAAGCATAGAGTTTTTGGATCTTTCCCAAAATAATTTGTCTGGTGTGATTCCAAAATCCTTAGAGTCACTTATCCATCTTAATTATCTTAATCTGTCTTTCAATGTCTTGTATGGAGAGATTCCAATTGGTGGGCCTTTTATAAATTTTATAGCTGAGTCTTTTATGATGAATGAAGATCTTTGTGGGAAGCCCCAATTACGAGTCCAACCATGTAGAAAGGGAAGAAAGCATAGATCAACTAAGGAGATGATTTTGATCAAATGCTTATTGCCTATCTCGTTGGCAACTATATTGGTTGTTTCATGCTTAGCCTTTTCAAATGTAAGAGAGATCATGTTGATGATTCAACTAATAAAGTTTTAGAAAATTTGGGGACACCAATCAGAATATCTATTATGAAATTCTACAAGGAACAAATGGATTCGATGAGACTAATTTTCTCGGTAGGGGAAGTTTTGGATCTGTATTCAAAGGAGTGCTTTCAAGTGGAGAGATAGTTGCAATTAAAAATTTTAATTTAGACTTAGAAGAAGCAGCAAGGAGTTTTGATACTGAATGTGCAACTTGCGTCATCAAAATCTTACTAAGATCATTAGTAGTTGCTCAAATCCTGATTTTAAATCTTTAATAATCGAATTTATGCCAAATGGGAGCCTTGATAGATGGTTGTATTCTCATAACTATTGCTTAGATTTCTTGCAAAGATTAAACATAATGATTGATGTGGCATCCGCATTGGAGTATCTTCATCATGGTTCTTCAACACTAGTGGTTCATTGTGATATGAAGCCGAGTAATGTTTTGTTGGATGAAGATATGGTGGCTCATTTTACTGATTTTGGTATTGCCAAACTATTGGGTGAAGGGGAATTTGAAATTAATACAAAGACCTTGGCAACTCTTGGCGACATTGCACCAGGTGATGATTTCCTCATCTTATTATTTTTTATAAATTTTATTTTCCTTATATTCTTACATACTTATATATTGTTAAATTTCTAAATCTATACAAAAACCTTAGATTATTCAATTACTCTTCATCTTTTCATATTTGAAGAAATCTAAAAGAGATTAGAAAATTTTCATCATAAAATAATAATCAAATTGACAATTTTTTGACTTACACTTCAAATTCACATGTAGAATATGGATCTAAAGGAATTGTTTCCATGAAAGGAGATGTATACAGCTATGGTATTTTGCTAATTGAAGTGTTTACAAGGAAAAAGCCAACAGATGACATGTTTGTTGAAGGATTAAGTTTGAAAGATTGGGTTAGCAAGTCAATACCACATTCAACAATTCATATTATAGATTCCAATTTGTTTCAAGGATACCATCAAAATATTGGTGATCTATTGCCACATATAACATCAATTTTGGAATTAGCCTTGAATTGTTGCGTTGAATTACCTAAAACACGCATCAATATGATAGAGATTGTGGTGTCATTGAACAAAATTAAGGCCATGGTCATGTAAAATGGTAGGGGCCCCACAGCTTTGAATAGCTATTAAATCATCTTGTACTAATTGTTTTATTTACTTCTCTTTTATATTTTCTGTGTTGAACATCAATTTGTTGCAATATGTATAAATACATTCCCAAGAGTTGAAAAAGGTAGCCTAGTATTGTGGTTTGAGGAGATGAATTATATGATTATTGTAATAATTTGTAATGTTTTTGGAATTTGAGAATTGGGGGTTTTGTTGTTTTAAACTTTGATATCTTGGATCCTATGTTTGGATTTATTGTTTAGTAAAATTGTGTTTATTGGAGCAGTTTCTATAAGACATTATTTCTTTGTCACATTTCAAGTGTTACAATCCAATCTGAAAGGAAAATGGCGCCATTAGAAATTGAATTTTCAATTTTGATGTTAGTCTTGTAAAATAATGGTAATGAACGAATTTACTTTTTTAAATCAACCAAATTTTTTCCTACATTATTCCTTCTCTCTTTTCTCGACTTCTTAAGTTCCGAAGATCAAAATTTTATTCTAGTGTGCATGTGCGTGCACATACACAAAACACACAGATGATAAATTAAGCTTTCCTGGTTTGATTGCTTCTATACAATCACTTTGTAATTTAAAATTTCTTATGAGTTTTGTTCCTTGTTCCTGTATCACATAACTACTTTCAACTCTATAGTTTGTCTTTCTCATCTAGTTGGTGTCATATATGGCCTTCATTTTGAGCAAATGGACAATCTTAATTAAATAAAAAGAGTTAAAAAAGTTAACAAGCAAAGTATAATTTACTATCATGTGCATTTAAGCCTTATTTTGACATTGCTATTCTATGGTTCAAAAGTTGATATTATGTTAACTTGAGGTCTACTCTATTATCATAACACTTACTTGTATTTCAATTCGTTAAATCTCAAATAGAAATTCTCAGATCCCATAAACTCTCTTAACTTCATCTTAAAATCCCCAACGCTCAACCGAACCTCAGACCCCTCAAATTATTGTCTAATCATTCAATTTTATTTTCTCAAATTTTCCAAATTACTTTCAATTTCATTTCAAAAACCTTTTCAATGGAGCCTCACACACCACACTTTCTTGTCTATCTCATAATCATTCAATCTAACATCGTAAATTTTTCCAAATTTATCCCAAATGCATCTCAAAATTCCTAATTTCACTCTTTCCAATTAAGCATCACACTCTGCAGATTCTTGCCCCTTCCTCAAATTCTTATCTTAACCCAAGTTCTTAATTAGTTTCAATTTTTTTAGATTAAATTTAGGGTAATTAGATGGCATTTGTAAATTTTCAATTGATATTTAATGAAATTAAAGCATAGGAATTATTGTGCTAATGAATCAAACATTAAAGTTGAATAATATCAATTCTTGAACCACAAGGTACTAAAATGAAAATAACCTCATAGTAGTAACTTAATTTTACTCAACAAAAAAGTATAGAACTGAAGGAGTATAATAATATATGGTTGTTCTTCATTTGTTTAGATAATATATTTAAATAAAGTAAATTTACTCAATAATTGACTAATAGAATAATTTATTGTAATATATTTTTTGTGTTACTATAGAGCGCACAAGGCAAATTTAACTCAATTTTAAAAGCTAAGGTTAATGACATGTAAATTATAAGCTCATATTGATAATTAAATACTACAATTTGATGTAGTTATAGCACAACCCTTGTACTTTTATTGCCATGAGAGGTTGTAATTCTTAAGTATGAAAATAATAATCTTGTTTAAATTTGAGAAGGCCAGCTTGTAAAAAGTTTTGTTTAATTTGTAGACTCATAAAAATTTGTGATTTATATTTCAATATTTAATTTGCATAAAATTTAAATACATAACAAATAATTCACATTATTCACTTAGAAGTAAACAAAAAAGATTTAAATTGAGGGAAAGTTTCAACAGGTATGTTTTTTCCTTTGGTTTTTCTAAGTTTTGATAGTTTTAAATGATTTTAATTTTAGTTAATAAACATTATAATATTTCAAATAAAATATAATTAGAAAATATTAAAATTTTATATAATTAATATTCCATAAAATATTTATAGAGTTGGTAGGTATTCAATATTTGAATAAGAAAAAAAAACTATGGTTATCATCGAGGGATAAGTAAAAAAATTAAGAGAAACCAATTAGTAGTACAAATGAGTTAGGTCATCTAAGACTTAAAGAGCTTTAAAATTGGTGGACTGAGTTGGGTTATGCTCAATGAACAAAAAATGTCACAATTCCAAATTAAGAGTATGTAACTGTGACAAGAATAATATCATCCTATAAGTCTCTAATTTTACACCAATACAATATGAATATTTGATATTTCATAATAGTAATCCATGCAGCATTATTTATATATTCACATACATTGGAGAGCTCTGTTCTCTATACTGTATTGAATAAATTATCACAAAATAAATATAATCATTATATAGATGGAAGCAGGGATTATATCCATCATATATGGAACACTTCTATAATACAAATTTAGCAATACAATAAATGACAAAAGAAGCCTAGTGAAACAAGATTGAGCTTACCACTAGCAACTTATAACTCACTTCTCTCATGGAGTTCAACCAAACTCTCTATCTCTATATGAAAATATTAATATTAATGGAGTAGGTTTCACAATTTAGTGAGTAAATCACAAACTTATTGGATAGATAATACATGTTATAACAGAAAGAGATAAGTTAAGGGCACGAATTTTTCACAATTATATTATAATCTAAGATAAAGAATTATATTCAACGTATAAAATTATCAATAACAATTTAATAGAAACCAAGAATTTACATAATAAAAATATAAACCAAGAAAAGGATTGCAGTTAGAAATATGAATATTAACAAATACAATTTAATATAAATTAAATAAATCAAGAACTTACAATTTATATGAAATACAGTTAAATAATCATTAGAGTAAATTTAAAAAAATTTCAAAAAAATATTTCATATAAAAATAATATAAATTAATTTAAAAGGTAGTGGTTAGGAGGATTCCACAGTAAAATTATAATTTATTCATAAGCACATAGCAATAGAGGATAAATCACTAGTCCATCAGGCACACAGCCTATAAATCTGATCTCAAGTACACAACATAGGAGAATAGTCACAAATCCATTAGGTAAAAAAAAGGAAAAAGTAATCAATAACCAAAATAACAGAGGCAAGAATATTACATACTAAGTAAACATTGCTGCCTAATTGTGGCAGCAACCCTCCTTCTCTTAATTTTTTCTGTTGTCTTCTTCTTTTTCTCTTTTTTATCTCTTTTTTTCTTTTCTCTTTTTGTAAATAAATCTTTTGAATTTATCTTTTACAGTAAATCTAAGAAAGTCTTTCAACATGTCTTCTCCTAAGTAGATATGAAAGTTTTTAACTTTTTTTTGGTCCCACTCTTGTTAGAGTGGGTGTTCTTAGCCCTATCAAATTTCGGTTTTAGTGATTTTTTTAGTTTAGGTTTTATGATATTCTAAAATTTTTTTATTTGATTCAACAAGTGAATAGAAGTAATTATTTTGTTGCAGCGTCAGTGATAATGACGATTTTTCATCCCAAAGACAATGGATAAGCAAAGTTATTATTCATTTTCTTGTTTAATAATAAAATTATAGACATTCATTTATTGTTAAATCTAAAAAAATTATTATTATTGTAAGTGCCACTCAACTTTATTTTAAATAAAATATTACCATCTTGTAAAAAAAAATCAAGTAACCACTTATTTTCCTTTCTCTTTAGCCAAGATCAATTTTGAATGCACGTGACATACCATTATCTTTATGGAGTGTTAATTCAGGAAAATAAGAACTATCGATTTACATGTTGATGCACACTAATAAGGTCGATGTATATAACTTATATTAACTTTCAATAGCATGATTGAGAACTAAAATCTAATTCCAAGGACAATTGAAACTTCTCTGCCCTTGCAGCAGCATGCTTTGTCATCGCCAAGATTAGAAAAGTGCTTTTGTGTTTTCTCGACAAAGAAAGAGATTGAACAAAGCAATTAGTACTTCTCAACGATGAAAGAGAAAGAACAGAGTAATTACCCTCTATTTTTTTTACGGGGTAAAGTGCTTATTTGTTTTGGGTTATTTCTCTTTCTTTAATTTAAGCATTTTGTCTATAAGAAATTATTTTAATGATATAAATTATTACATGAGTCAGTAGAAGCATGCTGCCTCTTTTAAGTTAATTACATCAAATGCAGAAAAAAAAAGTTAGTAACATATTTTCTTACATTAAATATTTTATTAACAATAATCTTTTTATCATTATTCCTTTACATCAAACTAAGAATCATAAAAAAAATCTCAATTAAATTTTTTGGCTAATGCGTCAATTAATATGCTTTCTTTTATCGTTCTCATATATATTATAATATTTTTAATTTTGGGCAGGGGTTGTTAAATTTTTTATATTATATTATATTTATATATATATATATATATATATATATATATATATATATATATACAGAGAGAGAGAGAGAGAGAGAGAGAGAGAGAGATAGATTTTTTTTTAAAATTTGTCTATAATGATTCTGTTTTTTTATGTCATTGGATTATTTATAAAATATAAAATATCACTTTAAATTTTAATAATATGAATTAATTTTATAAAAAATATAATATATAGAATAGTATGCCACATGTCATTTATACACTAATTAGGTTTTGGAGAAAAAAATTCATGAGGAGCAGTGGTGTATATATATTCATCTTTAAAAATTTTAAAATAATACAAGATATTTGAAAATTATACTTTTGAGGACGTGTTTAAAATTTTTCTTAGATTGTTGTTTAATGGAAAAAAAGTGAAAACAGCTCTATCATGTTTTCAAAAATACTCTTTTTTAAGTACACTTGTTTTTAAGGTGACAATTTTGTAATAAGATAAAATCATTAATAAAATCTTAGTAAATATTTTATTATCATCGTCGTTCGTTCAAGATAAAACCATTTTGACTTTCTTATTATGTGGGTTAAGAAAATTGTTTGGACACTATTTTTATGTTTATGTATGTTGACTGGGTTAGTTTATTTTATTCTAGTTTTTATTGAATATTTTTATTTTTTTATTATTTCTTGTATATTCAAAAAATAGAAATATTTTACCTATAAAAAAGGCATGGTAACAGTGGTGCCAAGTATTTAACATTTTAAAATTAAGTTTATTTATTAAAATATAATAAAATTATATATTTATTTTAAATCAAATTTTATTTTGCAAAATTTTTTTTCTTTCATGTATTAAAAATTAATGAAAAATATATTAAATTAAATTTATTATAGTTAACTTAAAATTTGAATAAAATGTATAACTTTGTATGTGATTTTTATTGTTCGTAATACTTTAATCTATTCTATTTAGTTGTAACTTAACTTTATATTTTAATTTATTTTTTAACATATAACAATTATTTTTTATTTAATAAGAAAATAGTTCAACTAGTTTAATTGAACCAATATACTGTGAACTCAAATGCCTTCAATAGTTCAACTGATCCAATTTTATAACTATGGTTTTACATTTTATTGAAAAATATTGTTACGTTTTCAAATTTTTATGTCACTATATTTCTAAGACAATGAATAATGTGTAAAAATAAGAGGCTGACAAAACTTTAAATTAATTCACATTTTTAGTTAGACAAAGGTAGAATAAATATTTTCTAAAGTAAAAACTAATAAAGCAGTATTATTTATGTCTAAATCTTGTATAAACATTTTCTTTGAAAACTTATAATGGATATTATTTTATTTAAAATTATAAAAAGTGCATATTTACTATTAAATTTGACCGGCATAATTACTTTATTTATTTTTAAAAATTTTTATTTAATTGTTTTATTGTATTAAATATATGAAAGAAATTATATGAAAACATTTTTATGGCAAATAAATAATTTTTTTTTTGAAAAAAACAGATACCCAAAAATTTTTTAAATATTTTTAAATTTCTTTTTTTATAAAATTTTCTAAACAATTTTTTTACTCTTCAAAACTGTATAGTTGTTTTATAAAATTGTTTTTATTCTTCTAATTAAGTTCAAATTCTTAAGTGTTAATTAGGACAAAGCATACATATTTTATATATATATATATATATATATATATATATATATATATATATATATATATATATATATATATATATATATATATATAGAACGTCATATCAAAAAGAAATAGCTAAGTTTGTCCTTCATTTAAAAAGTCACGTGCTAAAGAAGTTGCTCAACTACCTCACCGCCATGTGGTAGTGCCATCTAATACTGCAATGCCACATGTCAATTCTCAATTCAGTGCCCACTGCCTTGAATGGCAGGTGAAGAATTCCACTTTTGAAGAAGAAAACGTTCAGAAATCAAAAACCCTCCTTCTCTGCATTATTGTTAATGTGCTTTCTACTGTGCAATCCTTCAAACATGGATCTGACGTATGTTATTTTTTCTCTCTCCTTTTTTGCAACACTTTTTTTTTTAAGTTTGTAATGCTAATCCTTGTTAGACTCCATTTTCCTTAATATGTTTTTTACTGTTTCTTTCTTGTTGGTGTGAGTGGATCTTAGATTTTCGATGACATAATTCGATGTTATGACGTCTTGATAGCTTGTTTTGTAGTTCTGACCGAAACAGAATGGGGTTTCATCATTAAGTTTTGCCAAGTTCATTTTCTTAATTAAGGGTCCTCATATGTTTTAGTTTAATTTTTCAGCTTGGTGATTAATTTGCTTCTTATTTTTTAATGGTCATTAGAATGGTGTGGGTTGGTTTTTGGATTACTCTTTGCTCTGGTCATTGTATATATTGTTTCATTGTTTGATTGTTTCCACAGTCTAAGTATATTTTTCAGTATTTTACAGGTATTGGAGTATTAGGCAGGCATAGGTATGCTACAAATCTTGTATATATGTGTTTGTTTTAGTTAGAATTATTGTGTTTTCTCCCTGTATATTCCGATTTTCCTAAGTTCATCTAGTCACTAACACTTTAAAAAACTATGTATAAGTTACCAACTTATAAAAGTAATCACATGACATGGATTGTACATGTTGAGTTGGTAAATTCAAGATGGGTAATGCCAAATTTATTATAGAGTAGTTGTGGCCACAAATACATGCTATAATAATAACTATGTTGGTTAAGTTATTAATTGAGTGATAGTATTTAGAATGTAGGCAAATGTTGCAAGAATAGCTAACCTGGCATAAAATTAGGACCAGTTATTCTAGTATCATGATACATAGACCTCCTTGTTTTGTTCCTGAATCATGGTCTACTTTCTTCAGTGTTACAATAATGACAAGGGCTTTCCCCGACCATAGTGGGGAGAAAAAGGAGCTTGTTCTGCTTCAGAACACAGCATGCTATATGCCTCTTGCTTGTGGTGTAGTTATGTTGTTTCGGTACGATAACTGAATAAGTAAACCATTCAGTTAATAGAGTCTACATGAATTTTGCTTCCGTTTGTATGCCACATTTTTTGTTCGTAACTACCTATAAAAACATATATGGTTTATATTATACAAGGATGCATTTCACCACAATCTGAATTGCTTCGGCAGTGTTGGTTCTTGTTCTTTTTTTTTTTTAGAAAATAGTCATTCACTCCTTCTTTTTCACTCTAACCATAACCTCATTTTTTTCCCTCCTCAAATTAATAAAAAAATGAATAAAGCTTTTCATTTGGCCATAGTTAATATGTAGTTGTGTGTCAGCATATTAGTTGTTTACAGACTTATTGGCCTTCCACTGGTCAATTGATCTCAATGGCAAGCACACCATAGTCACTTATTAGTGAAACATTAGGCTCCTTAGTCAGATTCGCATTTAATGATTGGTATTGTCACGTCCGTACTTTACGAACGCGAATACCGTTACTATCCGAAAAACTTTTCATTACACATGTGCAAATGATCTCACGATAACACATATTCAAGTATTATTCAACGTTCACAAGTTTACAAAAAACCCAATAATTATACATGCCAAATCTATAAACATCAAGTTTACAGCGGAAACAAGGATCCTGCCTGTGACTTTCAGAGCAACACTAGAGTACAAATATATTACAATATCATACACTGAGAGCCTAGAAACAAGTTAGGCTCACCACTGAGGCACGACACCTAGTCGGTCAAGTAGCTGCGGGACCAAATTCTGGGTCTTTATCTGAAAAATATGTCAACCACGTGTAGTGAGTTTTACAACTCAGTGAGCAGATAACACCTCCTATGACTTCTCAGGTCAACATAAGGATGTACTCATATTGTAAAACTTATCATATCAAAATATACCGTTCAGAAGTACATTCTTATGGGACCCGCATTTTCAAATATTCTCTGTTCAAAAATCATAATCAAGTCTTTTAAACTGTATGCGATACTGTATAAACAATGCTCATATCAAGTTCAAAATCATACTCAATACTGTAAATTTATTAATCAAATTATGCTATGCATCAAAACATTTCTGTTACAATATTCGGAGGATCCCATATCAGAACCACCATAAGAGTTTGACCCCTTCCGTACTTTGGTGGTATAGGATTTGCCTAAACTCAGCATCCCGCTGAGGTTTGCCCTACTACCATTCAAGAGGACACGCGAAGGAACTCTGTATGGGTCTTTCCCAAGCACACAGCAAGGGAAGGCAAAATAACATCTCATAACTGGCATCTCGCCCATATATAGGAGGCATTCCGCTCTCCTTCACATATAATCTCCCGTGTGTTGGCCCTCACACGAGGCTAGCACCACCCCCCTGCTAGCTGAGGCAATCAAGGTGCGCACCAAGGCTAACATCACCTGCTGTTAGCAGACAGTGTTTCCAATAGGATTCCTCCACAGAAAATACCATATGCACATATGCCATATAATACAGTATAAATTCTCAATATAATACAGACTTTCAGTCTCAAAATATTCATCTGTCAAAACTTCCCATTCAGGGGAATCATGTATACATGCCCATATTCGAGGCAAACATTTTATTGTATAAACCAATGTCATGTACATAACATATTTCATTTCCCATATAATGAAAAATATATGTAAAAATCACATGTTCAATGCATTTCAAAATTCATCTATTATAAATTACCCATTCAGGGTTTATCACATATATATGCCTTTTCTCGAGGCAACCATATATCTTTATAAATCAATGCCACGTGTAATAATATTCAATTTATCATTTAATGAGAAATACATATAAAATCAGATATTCCATGGATTCAGAAATCTAGTTTCAAAACTATACTCTTCTTGAACTGTATTTCAAAATGTAAGCATATCATATCATTTTAATGCATTTTAGAAACATATCAAAGTGTGAATATATCATAAACATAATCATATACATATTCAAGTATCAAGAAGAGTATAAGTAAGCCATAGGAAGAATTATCTACTCACCTCTTTGAAGCACAAAGTTGGACACCCTTAAAATCCTATTTTCTGATCCGAATTCAGTGAAATAAACCCCAAAATCGAGTCCGGAACGTCCGAAAACCTTGAAAACGACTCCGGATTTGCGAAATTTGGCCTCCGGGAGCTCGGTCAACGCAGGTCAACGCGAGAAGGTCCGGCTGCCACGCGCTACACGCGCCGCCCGAGGAGCTGCGCGTGGGCGTCACTCGCCGAAGGAGAAACGGCGCGTGGGGGCGCGTGCGGTGGTGGATAGGCCTGAAATTTGAGATCCAAAGGTTTCGGTGCCTTCTGGATCGATCTACGGTGTTAGTTTTGGCGTTTGAGAACTAAAAGTAGGAGTTTCGGAGGTTACCTTTTTGGCCGTTTTTCCCTTCAATTTTCCGACCAATTTCCGGCCAATTCTCCAGAAACCAATCGGATGGATTCGAAGAACTCTTCGTCCTGAGTCCGTTGGTGGTGGTGGTGTCGAAATCCGAGGTCCGTAGGCGAAGAAATCTTAGAGAGAAGTTAGAGGGTTTTCGGGGAGAGTTTTCTGAAGAGAGATGGAAAAATCTGCGAATGATTGCTTCCGGAGTGATTGAGGCCCTTAAAATATCTCGGGGGACCTTTCTGCAAAATTTCACTTTTAGCGGAAAGTCCTTGCAAATTTTTCTTATTTATATGTTAACCCCGAAACTTTTAAGAAATTGCATTTTTTGCCCCGAAACGTAAATTCTTAACATTTCTTTTATAATTCTTTAATCCATATAAATAATAACTTATTTTCACCGTGTCCTAATTCCATTTTTGAAATCCTTTGTTTAAATTCCAAATTTTCCTTAATTAAAATCTCCATTTTCCAAAATTGTCACTTTTATTCTAAATTCCTTTAGTTGAACTTTCTCGTTAACTTTACGGCTATTACATTCTTCCCCCCTTAAAGAAATTCGGTCCCCGAATTTCATCACCATAGTAGCAGATAAATACTAACCTCGTTGTTCAAATAAATGCGGATATCTGGCGCGGATGTCATCTTCTCTTTCCCACGTAGCTTCCTTAGACGAGTGATTTTGCCATATCACCTTAACCATAGAAATATCTCGTGACCGCAACTTTTTTACTTGTCGATCAGCTATAGATATCGGCTTTTCCTCTTAAGTTAGATCCTTATCCAATTGAATTTTCTGGGGTTGAATGACATGAGTAGGATCTGGTAAATATTTCCGTAACATAGACACATGAAATACTGGATGAACATTCAGTTCTGGTGGCAGAGCTATGCGATATGCCACTGCACCTATTCTGTCCAATATTTCAAAAGGGCCTATATACCGAGGGCTTAACTTCCCTTTCTTTCCAAATCTCATCACTCCTTTCATGGGTGAGACTTTCAGGAATACTTGTTCACCCACTGAAAATTCTAACTTCCTTCGTCTATTGTCAACATATGCCTTTTGTCTGCTCTGAGCTGCTTGCAGCCTTTCTCTTATCAACTTTACCTTGTTCAATGCTTCTTGTACAAGATCTGGCCCTATAAGTTTAGCCTCGCCCACTTCGAACCATCCAATGGGAGATCTGCACCGTCTACCATACAAAGCTTCAAATGGGGCCATCTGTATACTAGTCTGGTAGCTATTATTATATGCAAATTCAGCCAAAGGCAAATACATATCCCAACTTCCACCAAAATCAAAAATACAGGCTCGAAGCATGTCTTCTAAAATCTGAATCGTACGCTCAGACTGACCATCAGTTTGCGGATGGAAAGCTGTGCTCAAGTCCAATCTCGTTCCTAATGCTTCTTGAAAAGCTTTCCAAAATCGTGCCGTGAACTGCGGCCCTCGATCAGATATAATTGATATAGGAACTCCATGTAGCCTAACTATTTCATTTAAATAGAGCCTGGCATACTGAGCTACATTGTAGGTTGTTTTCACAGGCAGAAAGTGTGCTGACTTGGTCATGCGGTCTATAATGACCCAGATAGAATCATTTCCCTTGGAAGTTCTTGGTAATCCAGTGATAAAATCCATAGTAATTCTCTCCCACTTCCATTCTGGTATCTCTATTCGCTGATGTAAACCTGCAGGTCGTTGATGTTCAGCTTTTACCTGCTGGCACGTCAAACAATGGGAAACATATTCCGCAATATCCCTCTTCATACCATCCCACCAATACAATTCCTTTATGTCTTGGTACATCTTTGTCATTTCTGGGTGTATGGTATATGTAGATCGATGTGCTTCCTCCAAAACTTGTTTTCTCAAATCATGAACATTTGGAACACACAATCGTCTACCGTATCTTAATATCCCTTCAGTATCCACCGAGAATTCAGAATCCTTACTATCCTTCATTTCACTCTTAATCTTGAGCAAATTAGCATCCTTGTCTTGATCGGCTTTGATTTGCTCAACTAAGGAAGATTGGAGCTGCACATGAGCCAATAATATTCCTGGTTCTTTTATTTCAAACCTTATTCCCTTACTTTCTAACTTATGGATGTCTTCTAACAATGGTCGTCGCACCTCTGCTATATGAGCCAAACTTCCCATTGACTTTCTGCTTAGAGCATCAGCTACTACATTTGCTTTACCTGGATGATACAAAATCGTACAGTCATAGTCTTTCAGTAGCTCCATCCATCTTCTTTGCCTCAAATTAAGATCCTTCTGTTGAAAAATATACTTGAGGCTCTTGTGATCTGTATAAATCTCACAAGTTCTTCCATACAGGTAATGTCTCCAAATCTTTAGAGCAAATACTACAGCTGCCATCTCTAAATCATGGGTGGGATAATTCTGTTCATGCGTCTTCAACTGTCTAGATGCATAAGCAACTACTCTTCCATTTTGCATTAACACACAGCCTAAGCCCACTCTAGATGCATCACAGTATACTACGTAATCTCCTGTATCCGTAGGAATGGTAAGGATTGGGGCTGTAGTTAAGCACTCCTTTAATTTTTGAAAACTCTTTTCACAAGCATCAGACCACTCAAATTTTATTCCTTTCCTAGTCAACCTGGTCAAAGGAGCAGCTATCTTTGAAAAATCTTTAACAAATCTACGATAATATCCTGCTAACCCAAGAAAGCTACGAATTTCTGTAACTGTCGTGGGGCGTGGCCATTGCTGTACTGCTTCTATCTTTTTGGGATCAACATGAATACCCTCTTTGGTAACCACATGCCCTAGGAATGTAACATTACTAAGCCAAAATTCACACTTTGAAAACTTAGCATACAATTGATGTTCTCTTAGGGTTTGCAAAGCTATCCTTAAATGTCGCTCATGCTCCTCTGAACTCTTTGAATACACCAGAATATCATCGATAAATACAATAATAAACTGGTCTAGGAAAGGTTTAAATACCCTATTCATTAAATCCATAAATGCAGCTGGGGCATTCGTTAAACCAAATGGCATTACTAAGAACTCGTAGTGCCCATATCGAGTCCTAAAAGCAGTTTTTGAAATATCTTCCTTCTTTATTTTCAGTTGGTGATACCCAGATCTCAAATCAATTTTTGAAAACCATTGAGCACCCTGTAACTGATCAAACAAATCATCTATTCTGGGTAAGGGATATTTGTTTCTTATAGTCACCTTGTTCAACTGCCTATAATCAATACATAGACGTAATGATCCATCCTTTTTCTTCACAAAAAGAACAGGAGCACCCCAGGGAGATGTACTGGGTCGAATAAAACCTTTATCTAATAAATCTTGTAGTTGTTCCTTCAATTCCTTAAGTTCTGCAGGTGCCATCCGATAAGGAGGTATGGATATTGGTTGTGTTTCAGGGAGAAGGTCAATACTAAACTCAATCTCTCGGTCTGGTGGTAAACCTGGCAACTCTTCAGGAAACACATCAGGAAATTCTTTAACTATTGGAACTTGCTCTAAACTTGTATACTTCATATCAACATCCTTGACTATTGCCAGATATCCCTGACACCCTCTTCGTAACAGTTTATGAGCTGTTAAGGCGGAAATTAAATTACTAGACTTCTTACTACAATCTCCTTGTATCATAAAGGAGGATTCTCCAGGTACATTAAACTTAATCACCTTATGATGACAGTCTAGAATGGCATGGCATGATGCCAACCAATCCATTCCCAAAATCACGTCAAAGTCTATCATATTTAGAACTATCAAATCTATAAGAGTCTCCTTGCCTTCTATCGAAATCTCACATGATTTATACACATCATTTACTACTAGAAGTTCTCCCATAGGAGTAGCAACCATGAAAGAACAATGCAAGCTAGCAGGATCTCTATCCAAGTTCTTAGCAAAGCATGGTGATATATAAGAATGAGTAGAACCAGGATCGAACAGAACATATGCTTTATGGGAACATACTGATAATGTACCTGTCATAACTGCATTTGAGGCCTGAGCATCCTGTCGTGTCAAGGCAAAAACACGAGCTGGTTCTCGCCCTCGATTTCCTGATCCTCTACCAGGACCCACACTACTTGCTTGGACCGAGGCTGCTCGAATAGGTCGTGCTGGCACAGATGCAGGGGGTAAAGCTGGTTGCACTGTTGCTTGACTAAAACTTCGCGGTTGTGGACAATTCCTCATCAGATGACCCATTTGTCCACACTTAAAACATGCACCCGTTTCTCTGTGACATTGTCCAGTATGGGACCTACCACAATGTGGACATAGTGGAATAGATCTTGAGTCTTGCTGACTCGGGGGTCTCATATCTCTTTGGAACATTCTCTGCTTGTTAATATTAACTGATGGCTGGTTAGAACTACCAGCTCCTGCTTGATTAAAACGCTGTGGATTTTGAAATCTTGACCCACTAACAATAGGATTAGATCTAGTCTGGACATTACTATCTCGATCTCTCTTCCTTCTCTTAAAACTTTCTATGTCAGCTTGCTCTCGTGTTTCCATCATCCTAGCACAGTTCACAGCTGCTGAATAAGTTGAAAAATGATCCATCTGAGGACCCACTGACTTAAACAAGGGGCGTATCAATCCCAAAACAAACCTCTTAATTCTATCCTTTTCAGTTGGGACCAGGTATGGTGCATATCTGGACAATCGGGTAAAACGAATGTCATATTCAGAAACTGACATGTTTGGTGTTTGTTTCAATTCCTCAAACTCTCTGGCCCTCTTGTCTCTTTCACTTGTTGGTAGAAAGCGATTCATAAATGCTTCCTTAAATTCGTTCCACTCCATTGGTGGTAAAACAGCTGCCCGTCCTTGTACAAATGTCTCAAACCAAACTTGGGCCACATCAGATAGTTGAAAAGACACCAACTCCACGGATCTTCTACTAGAGCACCCCAAAGCTCTGAAAATTCGTTCCACAGCATCAATAAAAATCTGTGGATCTTCCTGAACATCTGACCCAGAAAAAGTCGGAGGTTTTAACTTAAGGAATTGCGGTAATGACACCTCAATCCCTCTCAGCTTATCCTCTTGGTCAGCTGTTCTTCCCAGTTCTTGCACTTCAGGATCATGTTCTGCTGGCTGGCCTTCCCTTCTACCCTGTTCCACTATAAATCCAGCCAATGTTTCTAAACTTCTATGGATACCAGCAATCATATCAGCGTTTCTATCAGGTGGCTCCTGAGGGGTTTCTACTCTTTCCTCAGGAACTCTATCAGGTACAGGAGTCTGTTCTCCTTGTCTTGGGGTTCTCAAACCCCGTGCACGTCCTCTACCTCTACCTCTTCCTCTTCCTCTAGGTCGGCCTCTACCACGGCCTCTTTGTACTGGTATTGTAGATTGTGCAGACTCTTCTGTAGAGGGTGCACGATCTACAGCTTCTTCTCTAGTGACCGCTCTAGTTCTTGGCGGCATCATTAACTATACAGAATAAAACACCTCTTTAAGACACATGTATTCAAACTTTACTCAAGGAATTTAAAGACACTTGGAAAGGAAGTGAATATCCTATAGATTCTCTCAGCAGCACCTGAAGTATAAATATGTCCGGCTCATATCGATACTAAAGGTCCTACTAAAGAATCCCTTGCTCTGATTGTCACAGGGAAACCTAATGCTCTGATACCAACTTGTCACGTCCGTACTTTACGAACGCGAATACCGTTACTATCCGAAAAACTTTTCATTACACATGTGCAAATGATCTCACGATAACACATATTCAAGTATTATTCAACGTTCACAAGTTTACAAAAAACCCAATAATTATACATGCCAAATCTATAAACATCAAGTTTACAGCGGAAACAAGGATCCTGCCTGTGACTTTCAGAGCAACACTAGAGTACAAATATATTACAATATCATACACTGAGAGCCTAGAAACAAGTTAGGCTCACCACTGAGGCACGACACCTAGTCGGTCAAGTAGCTGCGGGACCAAATTCTGGGTCTTTATCTGAAAAATATGTCAACCACGTGTAGTGAGTTTTACAACTCAGTGAGCAGATAACACCTCCTATGACTTCTCAGGTCAACATAAGGATGTACTCATATTGTAAAACTTATCATATCAAAATATACCGTTCAGAAGTACATTCTTATGGGACCCGCATTTTCAAATATTCTCTGTTCAAAAATCATAATCAAGTCTTTTAAACTGTATGCGATACTGTATAAACAATGCTCATATCAAGTTCAAAATCATACTCAATACTGTAAATTTATTAATCAAATTATGCTATGCATCAAAACATTTCTGTTACAATATTCGGAGGATCCCATATCAGAACCACCATAAGAGTTTGACCCCTTCCGTACTTTGGTGGTATAGGATTTGCCTAAACTCAGCATCCCGCTGAGGTTTGCCCTACTACCATTCAAGAGGACACGCGAAGGAACTCTGTATGGGTCTTTCCCAAGCACACAGCAAGGGAAGGCAAAATAACATCTCATAACTGGCATCTCGCCCATATATAGGAGGCATTCCGCTCTCCTTCACATATAATCTCCCGTGTGTTGGCCCTCACACGAGGCTAGCACCACCCCCCTGCTAGCTGAGGCAATCAAGGTGCGCACCAAGGCTAACATCACCTGCTGTTAGCAGACAGTGTTTCCAATAGGATTCCTCCACAGAAAATACCATATGCACATATGCCATATAATACAGTATAAATTCTCAATATAATACAGACTTTCAGTCTCAAAATATTCATCTGTCAAAACTTCCCATTCAGGGGAATCATGTATACATGCCCATATTCGAGGCAAACATTTTATTGTATAAACCAATGTCATGTACATAACATATTTCATTTCCCATATAATGAAAAATATATGTAAAAATCACATGTTCAATGCATTTCAAAATTCATCTATTATAAATTACCCATTCAGGGTTTATCACATATATATGCCTTTTCTCGAGGCAACCATATATCTTTATAAATCAATGCCACGTGTAATAATATTCAATTTATCATTTAATGAGAAATACATATAAAATCAGATATTCCATGGATTCAGAAATCTAGTTTCAAAACTATACTCTTCTTGAACTGTATTTCAAAATGTAAGCATATCATATCATTTTAATGCATTTTAGAAACATATCAAAGTGTGAATATATCATAAACATAATCATATACATATTCAAGTATCAAGAAGAGTATAAGTAAGCCATAGGAAGAATTATCTACTCACCTCTTTGAAGCACAAAGTTGGACACCCTTAAAATCCTATTTTCTGATCCGAATTCAGTGAAATAAACCCCAAAATCGAGTCCGGAACGTCCGAAAACCTTGAAAACGACTCCGGATTTGCGAAATTTGGCCTCCGGGAGCTCGGTCAACGCAGGTCAACGCGAGAAGGTCCGGCTGCCACGCGCTACACGCGCCGCCCGAGGAGCTGCGCGTGGGCGTCACTCGCCGAAGGAGAAACGGCGCGTGGGGGCGCGTGCGGTGGTGGATAGGCCTGAAATTTGAGATCCAAAGGTTTCGGTGCCTTCTGGATCGATCTACGGTGTTAGTTTTGG
The DNA here is from genome assembly GCA_037074535.1 of Gleditsia sinensis. Classification (NCBI taxonomy): domain Eukaryota; kingdom Viridiplantae; phylum Streptophyta; class Magnoliopsida; order Fabales; family Fabaceae; genus Gleditsia; species Gleditsia sinensis. The sequence goes on from CM073465.1 coordinate 67,925,480, forward strand.
CGTTTGAGAACTAAAAGTAGGAGTTTCGGAGGTTACCTTTTTGGCCGTTTTTCCCTTCAATTTTCCGACCAATTTCCGGCCAATTCTCCAGAAACCAATCGGATGGATTCGAAGAACTCTTCGTCCTGAGTCCGTTGGTGGTGGTGGTGTCGAAATCCGAGGTCCGTAGGCGAAGAAATCTTAGAGAGAAGTTAGAGGGTTTTCGGGGAGAGTTTTCTGAAGAGAGATGGAAAAATCTGCGAATGATTGCTTCCGGAGTGATTGAGGCCCTTAAAATATCTCGGGGGACCTTTCTGCAAAATTTCACTTTTAGCGGAAAGTCCTTGCAAATTTTTCTTATTTATATGTTAACCCCGAAACTTTTAAGAAATTGCATTTTTTGCCCCGAAACGTAAATTCTTAACATTTCTTTTATAATTCTTTAATCCATATAAATAATAACTTATTTTCACCGTGTCCTAATTCCATTTTTGAAATCCTTTGTTTAAATTCCAAATTTTCCTTAATTAAAATCTCCATTTTCCAAAATTGTCACTTTTATTCTAAATTCCTTTAGTTGAACTTTCTCGTTAACTTTACGGCTATTACAGGTATGGAACAACAGGACAATTTGATGTAAGTAGTATCTATTCTTTCGTAATCATTCAATTTAGCATTCTAAATTTTTTTTTTGGGACAAGTCATTCTAAATTTTTTCAAATTTCTTACAAATCCATCACAAAATTCTTAATTTCTCTCTTCCCAATTAAGCCCCACATCTCTAAGTTCTTGCCACATCCTCTTTTATCTCAACCTCAAGTTCTTAATTAGTTCTAGTGTTTTTTAAAATTAAATTTGGGGGAATTAGATGGCATTTGAAAACGTCCATTTGAGATTTAATGAAACTAAAGTATAGACAGTGTTGTGCTAACAAAGCAAATCTCAAAGTAATATGATATCAACTCTTAAATCAGAAGTTAGAAAGTGAAAATAGGATAAACTACAAATTAGTACACCTTATTTTACTCAAAACAAAAAATTAGAGAAATGGAGGAGTATATTAATATACGGTTGTTCTTTATTTGTTTAGATAATATATTTAAATAAATTGAATTAACTCGATAATTTCTTCTATGCTTTAACCCTCTCAAATTCCATACTGTCTATTGCATGTACCAAATGGGCCACAAATCCTATAAATATTGTCCTATTTTTTGCTAAACCTTTCGCCCTCAATTCAATCAAGTTGCTAAACATTTTGCCCTCATTTCCAATATCGTTGTCCTACATTTTGCATCAAGTATCCAACAAAAACATTAGCATATTTTACCCCCCAAAAAATTAGCATATCAATTCATCTATTTGCAAAAGTTTCGGTGAGGGGAAACCAACTGAAAGTGAAAGGATGAGGATTTAAAATATGGTGGAGTAAAGTGTTTATTTGCTTTGGGTTATTTCTCTTTCTTTAATTTAAACTTTCCACCTATAAAAATTTATTTTTAATGGTATAAATTATTACGTGAGCCTGTAGCATCACGCGACCTCTTTCAAGTTAATTACATCAAATGCAAAAAAAAAGTGACAGCACTAATTTTGTTTTTCCAAAAACAAAAAGGTTATAAGAAAATAACATATAACATTGACAATGGTTGTTTATATATATATATATATGTGTGTGTGTGCGCGCGCGTGCGCGCATTTTAAGTACACTCGTTTTTTAAGTGGCAATTTGGTAATTAGATAAATTCTTTAATAAAACTTTAGTAAATATCTTACTAACATTATCTTTCATTCGACATACTCCATTTTGCCTTTTCCATGACGTGGGAATTAAGTAATATATTTGGACACTATTTTTATGTTTATGTATGTTGATTGGGTTGGTTTATTTTACTCTATGTTTTTCTGAATATTTTTCTTTTTTATTATTTCTTGCATATTTGAGAAATAGAAATATTTTACTGTAAAAAAAGATAGCAACAGTCTAAAATTACGTTTTGTTATTAAAAATATTAAAATTATATATTCATTTCAAATCAAAATTTATTTTGCAAATTATTTTCCTTTCGTTTGCTCAAAATTAATGATAAATATATTAGATTGAATCTATTTAGTTACTAACTAACTTTATGTTTTAGTATATAAAAATTATTTTTTATTAATTAAAAAATAATTCAAGTAGTTTAATTGAACCAATAAACTTTGAACTCAGTACTTTTAATAGTTCAATGAATGATGCAATTTTATTAGCTATAGTTTTACATTTTTATTGGAATATATCATTATGTTTTCAAATTTTTATGTCTATATAATTTTAAGATAATGAATAATATGTAAAAATAAGAGGCTGACATGACTTAATATAACATCAGAAAATGTGATAAGATAATATAAATATTGTCTAAAATAAAAACTAATAAGGCCAGTGTTATTGAAGTCTTTTAATTTTCCTTTGAAATTTTACATAAACTTTTTCTATGAAGGCTTCTAATGGTTATTATTTCATGAAAAATATAGAAAACTATTTAATCTTATGAGTATCTTACTATTAATTAAATTTGACTTGCATAATTACTTTATTTATTTATTTAACCAAATATTATTTATTTATTTTAATTTTTTAAATATACGAAAGAAATCATATGTAAACATTTTTATGCCAAATAAATATTTTTTAATACAGAAAATTTCTTTTTAAAAAAAAATACCCAAATAAATTTTATAGCTTTTCAAAATTTCTATTTTAAAAAATTTTCTAAAATTCTTAAGTGTTTGTCAAATAGAGTTGATAATACGATTGTTATTTTGTTTTTCTAAAGATAAGAATTTTATTTTTCAATAATAATAGAAATAACTCAAGTACATTATAAAAAGAATATTGTAATGTTCAAAAAAACACAATTTCAATGTTTAAAGGACCAAATGCATAAGTTTAACTTAGAGATTGCATTATCTCTCATAATTCTAACTATTTGTACAATTGTATGAGATTTCAATTGATGTTATTGAATATTTTGTCATTCCTGCTTTTCTGCAAATAGCACAATATGTAAAGTTATAACTTTTTATTATGTGCTGAATTGACTTCTATCTTCTGTATTAAATTGGTCCTGAGGCAAAGTTTTGATGTGCTACTATGCCCATGATATCAGATAATGATAATATGAAACTTAGTCAAAACAAAAGCTTTTATACATATTATATAATATTATTTTAGAACCTTGTAGCAAATATAAAAGAAATTTTATGTAAATCTCTTTTCTTAATATTTATTATCATATTTTTAGTTGAGTTGTGACGCAAAGATTTTTTAACAAAAAGTATCTTTCAGCTGGGAAAGCTCAAGAAATATGAGAAAGAGTTGTGACTGCCAAAGCTCAAATAAATGCCGAGAGACATTGAAGGAGAAATGCACCTAGAGCTTCTTCAAGCACCAAGCTCAGAGCCAGATCGGACCTATTATTGGTAGTGTGTAGGTGCTTAAGCTTCGTGACCAGTTTGGCTGGCCTTTTTTTGCACTGGCGACAATGTCATGGATCTAACATATGTTACTTTTTACTTCTCCCTATTTTTGTCATTTTTTTTTTTTAGTTTTCAATGCTAATGGTTGTTATACTCCATTTTCCTTAACCTGTTGTTTACTGGTTCTTTCTCATTGGTGTGAGTGGATTTTAGATTTTCGATGGTATAATTCGGTGTTATGCCGTCTTAATAGCATGTTTTGTGGTTCTGGTTGAAACGGAATGGGGTTTCATCATCAAGTCATGGCAAGTTCGTTTCTAGATTTACAGCATACTCTTTCTCATTGTTTGATTATTTATAGTTTTTTATAATTTACATGTATTAAAGTACTAAGCAGGCAAGAGTATGCTGTAAGTCTTGTATGTGTTCATTTTAGTGAGAATTATTGTGCCTTCACCTGGCGCATTCTGCTTTTCCTAAACTCATATACACTTTAAATAACTTTGTATTAGTTACTAATTTATACTATAAAAAATAATAATTTTTAATTATAATTTTTTAATATTTATTTAAAAAATCGTCACTGAAAAAGTCTTTCATGTGTCGATTCAAGAGAAACATCACTAAAAAATATACTTTCAGAGTGATGATCTGTGTAAATATCATTAAAAGACATTCTTTTAATGATGACTGTTATTAAATCGTCCAAAAGCTTAAATTTTTGTGTGATAATCTTTAATGGTTGTCAGGGACGGCCCGAATGGTCACTAAAACGATTTTTGGGTGACAACTTAGTTGTCACGGAAAGGTGAAAAGATTAAAAAAAAACAAAAACAAAAAAAGCAACCCCTGCGATATTACTTCATTCTTCCGTGCTCAAAACTCTCAGAAGTCTTCCCTAGGCTTTTTTGTTTTCCTCTGACCTTCGTCTTTCCTCTCTTCCTTTAAGAGCTCTTAGGACTCCCAAAATCCCACCACGAAGCATTGAGACGTGAACCACTGCGTGGGTGGCTACCGTGAACAGCATTCTTCCTGAGTTCATTGTAGTGCTGTCGTGAAGCATCTCAGGTGACTATCCTGTCAACATTCTTCTTTATATTTTGAGTAACCTTTGATTCAGTTTGGGTATTTCTCTTTTCTTTTTGGAATTGATGTTTTTTCAGGGATTTCTTTGGATTTGAGCTGACAATTTGGTAAGCTCAGTTCCAATTACGGAGGTTGGGGGAAATAGATTCCTTCATCCTTTTGCGCTCAAAATCTCAGAACTCTTCCCCAACTTTGTACTCGTCCTCTGACCTTTGTTTTTCATCTCTTCCTATAAGAACTCTTAGGACTCTCAAAACCCCACTGCGAAGCACTGAAACGCGAACCACTGTGTGCGTGGTTGTCGTAAAGAGCATTCTTCCTAAGTTCATTGTAGCACCGTCATGAAGCATCTCATGTGACTATCCTATCAAATTCTTCTTTGCATTTTGAGTAGCCCTTGATTCGATTTGGGTATTTCTGTATTTTGTTTAGAATAAATGCTTTTCATGGATTTTTGTGGATCTGAGCTGACCATTTTGTAAGTTAAGTTTCAATTACATAGGTTAGGGGAAATGGCTGAAGGGTTGATAGGAATAATTTATGCTTCCAATACTATTATTTCTTCCCCTAATTCTTCATTCCTAGCTGTTACAGAAAGGGTAAATATTCTGCAATCTGCATTGGATTATTGGTTTAACTGCTTGATGCCAAGCTTAGTCGCTTGGTCTCCTAATATTCTCACAGCAAAAATTTGCATGTATGTAGTTTTGGTGGAGTCCAATGTCTATACTTCCTATTGAAATTTGAGTTAAATTAAGGTTCATGGAGCATGACAACAAGAGCCATCTAACAGTTAGTATTTTTCATATCTTGATTGACATCTAGCCTTACAGCAGAGCATTCTAGCTTGTTCCGTGTCTCTCTGTTTAATATTTAGTTTTAGCTCAATTCATGTCAATTCATATCTTGATATGTATCAACTTTTCTGTCCATACCTGAATGAGCTAGAATGAGTATTTATGTTATATTTTTTAGGTAAGTATGATATCAGTCCTTTGGTGCCTTATTGGATATGTGATTTGTGTTTTCTTTAATTGATATGTTTATTTATCATTGAAATATTTAGAGTAATAATACAAACCATTTCTAAGCCTTCTAACAGCCTAAGTTTTGGATGTTTTCTCCTGACTTAATGTGCAAATGGCTTTTTATTAAGGGGATGCGTGAGAGATAATTATAAAACTTATTCATTCCAAACATATTGAGTAAGCTTTTCAAATAATTGGTCCTTGACAATAATGTTATTTTGAACCATGTTAATTACGTTTAATGAATAGAATAAGAGATATAGCAATGATGGATCAACCTATACACATATTGGAAATCACTTAGGATTCTTCTGCTCTCACTAGATGTTGCTTGGTCTCCTAATATTCTCACAGCATTAGAAGCATGTGCAGCCATTATGCATTCATCGTAGGTTTCTTAAGAAGCATTATCACAGAGCACAACACATCTTGCAGCTATTCTTCTAAAACTTGTTACTGCAAAAATCAATATATTACTATTTACCTGCCCTCCTTTGCTCCTCATTCTATATCCCTTTAACATTTGATAGCTAATATAAGGCATTACCTAATAATTATATTTCCATCCATCATGGTTAGAGTTTTACTAGGGTCTTGGAAGAAAAACCTAGTTGGATGAGGTTTGTGAAAGCTTGTTGAGCTTGTCTTGGAAAAGGTTTGTAAAGGCTTGAGTTTCCTCCCTGTTTTAAATGGTCTGGATGGGTTTTTGATTTAGAAAAACTCAATATGGGCAGTTTTGTAAAAGCTTAGTGAAACTTTCCCAAGGTTGGGTTAGTAAAGGCTAGAATGTCTTTTTGCATTATTATTGTCTATTCTTTATAAAATTCTTTCGTTTTGTGTTTAAGGAGAGAATGCAGGATTTGATTTTTGGATCCAAATCTTTGTACATTGTTGCTCTTTAATTCTCATAAACTTAGATGTTTGGTCTGGTTAATCATATTGGTACTATTCTGTTTAGAAAATAACTTTGTTTTGAAAAAGAAATTTACTAATTTCAGAGGAGCAGCCAAACCGTATGTTTCTAATATAATTTTGAAATCTGCAGTTTGATAATAGAACTTGTGTTGTAGACAAGCAAACAAGTGCACTGTTTGTGATATTGTTGTCAACAGGAATAAAGCATTGATAACCAGAGAAAATTATGATGATTTGATTGTTAGAAGCATTAAAATAATATGGCCTTGTCCACTTTGTAATTTTCAGTTTCCTTCTTTTAATTATTGGTTTGCTGTAAACTATGCTGACTTTGCTTTACATTGAAGTACTGCAAAATTTGCTTTTATTTTCTTGTTAGGATTTGGCTCTTTGAAAGTGATCTCTTTCAAAAATTGGGGTTGGAATTCTTGCTTATATTACTATATTTGTTGGTTTTCTCTGGTTAGATCTACTTTTTGGTGGTTGCTTTTGTTTGAATGAGCAACTTGGTTTTGTAAGATTTTGAATTCTTACTTATTGGAATTCTTGCAGCTTGGTTTTGATGATGAAACTGTGAAACTAAAACCTGTAGATCTGTGATGGGGTATTTAGCTGTGCACATCTATATGTTTGTATTTTAAACACCGAGCACCCTTTTGAGGTCTGATCAATTATTAGGCCAATTTTGCTTTTTTCTTTTTTATATTGATTGTTGATTGATTACATTTAACTTTTTAGCTTATTGCAATATTTTGTCCTATATTGACTATTATTTTCTTTGTTTCTATTCAGGATTTGTTCTAAATATGACTTTTTCCTTTGCAATCCGCATGTTAGTTTTGGTCTCTTGGGAGGTTAATTTTTGAGGAAGAAAAATTATTTCCTGTTGGAAATTATATAACATTAGTAAATGTGGTATACAATTTCTAGATTATTAACTATAAAACGAATGGAAAGTTGTATGATGTATTGTGAAACTAGACTATCATTTTTCAGCCAGAATAAAGAGCTATGAGACAAGGGTTTAGCTCTATGACATCCATCAAATAATCATAGCAAATTTAATGCATTTGTTGGGTGAATTTAATGTGTTGTCCATGTTTGAGATGATTTGTATTTTAAAATATATAATAATTGTAGAAAATTTATTATTTCTTATAGAATGGCTCAAGCATTTATAACATTAAACTATGGGAATATTCATTTTGTTCTTGATTATTGTGTTCTTTCATATTTTTCTTTTTTTTTTTTACATTCAAACATTGCCAAGATAAATTCAACAGCCTTTGTATATGTTGAATCAATGTATATATATATTTTTTCATATCGTTTTTATTGTTAGAAATTACTGAACTATATATATAATAATTGTTATTATTTAATTAGCTTATACTTTGTATTACTTTTTGAGTCTTAATTTGTTTTTATGTGTTATAAATAGGGACAAATTTCAATACCTCCAATGGGGAGTGTTGTACCAAATTTTACAACTAATGTAACATCAGCAACTTCAAGAGAACTATAGACTTGATGCTTTTTAATTTTTCAATATTTTATTATTTGTATTTTTATTTTCTGTTAACTGACATTTGGTTTCTATCTATCAACAAATTTTGTAGTTGAAATTATTTTAATATATATTATTCCATTAAACTTTTTGGTTCTAATTGTATATCATAATGCAGGCTTTTATTTTTAAAGCAAACAAAATTATTAAAAAAAATTAATACAAATTATTTGGTGATGACTTTGGTTGTCACTAAATGAATTTTTAATAACGACTAATGGCAGTTGTCACTGTAAACACTTGCAGTAACAACTTTTGTTGTCACTAAAATTGAAAATGTATACTACTTTTAGTAAAAACACTTTCAAGAATTATAATACTTTTAGTGGTGACTTTTATCGTCACCGAAACTGTTAACGTACAAGATTTTTAGTGACAATTTTTCCAAATTGTCATTAAAAATACTTTCAGTGACGACTTTTATTGTTATTGAAGCTTCAAAATTGCGATATCCGCTAAAAATACATTTATTGACAACCAAAGTTGTCACAAAAGGTTGTCACAAAAGCCCTTGACAGTTTCACTTTTTGATTATTATGTGACGATTTTATTCTTTTAATGACAACTTTTCTTTGTTTCAGTAACGAGTTTAGTTGTCATTAAAAGATCAGTTTTAGTAATGATTTCACAAGTTGTCAAAAAAATCCTTTAGTGATATCATTTTTTGCAGCTAAGGGGCGACGACAAAAAGTCGTCACTGAATATTTTTTTGTGACAGCTTTTCAGCCTTCTGTGATGACTTTAGTTGTCACGAAAGCCCTTTTTTCTTGTAGTGTTATAAAAGGAATTACATGATATCGACAATACATGTTGAGTTGGTAAGTTCATGCCGGGTAATGCCAAATTTATTATATATTGTGTAGCTGTGGCCACAAATAAATGCTATAATATTGGCTAATGCTAATCAAGTTATTAATTAAGTGCTAGTATTTAGAATGCTGGGAAATGTTGCCAGAGTAGCTAACTTGGCATAGAATTAGGAGCAGTGTATTAGTATAATGATACATAGACCTTGTTCAGTTTCTGAATCATGATCTGCTTTCTATAGGTGTTTCAGTAATGACAAGGGTTTTCCCTGACTATAGCAAGGAGAGAAAGGAGCTTGTTCTTCTTTAGAACATAGCATGCTATATGCTCCTTGCTTGTGGTGTAGTTTATGTTGTTTCACTAAGATAATTGAATACAACAAACCATTCAGTCAATAGTGTCTGCATGACTTTTACTTCTATATGTATGCTATGCTGTTTGTTGTTAACTACCTGGGAAAACATGTATAGTTCATGCTATACAAAACAGTTTGATGTTTATATTTTTTTATAGTGAAAAATCATATTTATTTGACACTCTTTTAATTGACTTGGGAAACTTGGTTAGTCCAGGCTATCTAGGCAAATTGAGGACAAACTACGTAATTAAAGTATGACCTCATTTATTTTGGGCATATATTATGAAACCTTTCTATTAAAAGATTTTAACTTGCATATTTTGTTCTATTTCCAATCATAAATGGCGTTATATTTTTGTTCCCATGTCAAATAGCCTTCTTTGAACATAATCAAAATTAATTCTAATTAAAACTTTCTTGCTTTGTACTTGTTTCTAGGATCTTACTCACTGAACCTTCTATACTTTCTTCTCTATCTGAGGACATTAATAATGCTTATGTTTTTTCCTTGCTTACATTGTTATACCAAATTAAGGGAATATTATGCATTGGTTTTCTGAAACATTCTCGCCAGCAGTAGGAAATCACAAGAGAGCAAGCAGTCAAGGATCTAGAGGTAAGCTATTTCATTGACTTGTTATTTCAAATTCCTTGGTTGCCTTCTGTTTGCATGTATGTACCTGTAATTGTCTATCTTTTCTATACACAGAAGATGTTGATAAACGTCTTAAATAAATTGTGATTCTGATGAACTAGGGAGCTCTAAGATTGTCTTTAGTTATATTTAAGCAGGCAACGGAACATGGATGCATTTGATCACAATCTGAATTGACTCTTGGCATCTTCTACATTGCATTGTTATGACCAAATCCTTGGTTGCTTTCTGTTTGAATGTCAGTATCTATAATTGTCCATCTTTCCTATATGCAGAAGATGATCATAGACATCTTGCACAAATTTTGATGCTGATGTACTAGAGAGCTCCAAAGATTTTATTTCCTTTTATTTAAGCCTGGAAACTGAGCAAGGATGCATTTTACCACAATCTGAAATGAATTATGGCATTTTCTAAATGCTGGAATGTTATGACTCATTGACTATAATTATGCCAGAATCTCTGTCCTTGTTTATGGATTGTTATTCCTTTCAAGTCCATCATTGTTGGTAGAAATCAAGATCAAAGATTGAGAGCATAGACTGCGTACATCTTCCCCTCCCCAGACCCCACTAGGTGGGAGCCTCGTGCACTGGGCCGCCCTTTTTTTTTTTTAATTGCATTGATAAAACTTGGACTGTTTTATCTATCCTTGAGACCTTTTATCTCCATTTAATAAAAGGCAAAAAAATTAGCTGTAATCCCTTGTGTGTTTGTTTTGGGATTCTTCAATAAAAGCATCATGCCTCAATATTTTTTACAACTCAGTATCACATAATTGACTCTTTGAAAAACAAAATTATTTCTCTGTATGCCATAATTCTATTGAAGAACCTTGTAACAAACACTAAAGAAACCGCGCCTTGAGTTTTATCCTTAATAAACAAAAGAAATTACTTTCATTAGAAAAGGTACATGCTTCTATGGACATTAACCAGGAATTAGAACGTGGTAGAGAGGAACTTGAACAACTTCTCTTGCCAAAAAGGGTTTGAAACTTTGAAGCAAATAGTACCAAATTTTCTCACTGCATGGTTTGAAGGTACCACCAAAGACAAAAAGCTGAGTCTTAGTTTTTGTTATTGTTGTTTCATACAATATTGTTTGTTCATTCTTTGTAGCACCTGAATTACGTTCCATAAGTTGGGCAATTGGCACTTGCCTATTTTGTGTAAATATGTAAATGTTATATTCAGACTTTTGTTTTGATTTCTGTTTTGATGTTTGAATTCAATATAACTGATGTTAGATAAGCTTGTTAATTTTAAAGAACTTTGAAATATAATTTCTCAGAACAATTTCTGTAGCAAAAATCACAATCAGATACTGTGCTTTTAAATTTAGAGATAGTAATTCCCATTAACGAATGCTGAAACTTTGTCATGATTGTAAATCACAACTTGAGAAGATTATTTGGTAAAGAGAATTACAATTCCAAAAGAAAAAAAATGAACACTTGATGTATTGCAAGAAGGGCAGATAAAATAAAAGAAATGCAGCTGCCTGAGTAATTTGAGCACGTATCATACATTCCTATGTTCTTGTAGAGAATTTTGAACTTCAAGATGTTTTTGTTTGGTCCATTTTATGTGGATTGTACATGAGAGGTAAGTTTCTCTCTTTGTTCAAATTGTGTCCTAGTGAAGGCAAGATTTGATTACAATTTCTTAAACTCACTGAATGATTTTATTAACTGAGCCATTTGATATATTCTAATTTTTTTTGTAATTCTTTAATCTTTATGTGAAAAATATTTTTAATATATACTGAAAATAATTTAAATATGTTTCTAAACTTAAAACAATATATTCAGATCAATCAAATGCAGAATTAGAAAGGATTAAACTAACCTTCTGCCATTGCTACTCTTCATAAGTTTTTTAGCTCTTTCTCTAATTTTGATTCTTCTAAGCCTTATTTCCCTCATTGTGCAAAATTTGGTGGCAGCTTTGAGACCAAAACTATCTTATATAGTTGTAACCAATTGAATGCGCCAGTGGCAATGTATTAGAAGTCAGTATAGTCTCCACCTCAACCCTATTCCCTTGTCACGTGCACATGCTCCCTCTTTTTCTTTTTCTTGTTCATTTTGTAACTACAAGCTTCAGCCATCCAAACTTATTAAAACTTTCTCCATTGCACTGGATGGCACCACATGCCCCCAACTCCGACAATGACCAACGACTTCATGACATCGACTTCATATTCCACCACCCTTTCTAACTTAGTATTTGAAGCTGGTGTCTTGGAATCAATGGTTGTTGTCGGAGTTGAGAGTATGTGGTCAAAATTGAATTGAGTGAGGTGAGGGTTCCATTGAGTGCAATAGAGGAAGTTTTAGTATATTTGTTATAGTTAAAGCTTGAAGTTATAAAAATGAACCCAAAAAAAAAATGAAGAAAGAAGAAGAGCAGCTAGCACATGCAAAGCACGAAAGGATTGGATTGTGGTGGGGCCTGAGTTGGTTCTTGACATGCTGTAATTAACTTTTTTTTAATGTAATTGTAAGACATGAATCTTTTAAGAACAGAATTTTATGGGCCTGTCTCAGATAAATTACTGTTATCCTTTTCAATGCGAGAAAGTAATAATGATTTCTTAGAGGTAGAGAGCAAAATGTTGAACTGATATGCCTATTGATTACATCTTAAAAATTAAATAAAAAAATCATTGACTAGTACTAAGTCTCATCAATGCAATTTCGTAAAGGTAACTCTCATTCAATATCTGTAAAAAAGGTCACTTTATTTGCACTTCACTAATTATTCATTCATGTTTTCAGTAGGCCCTTGTCTTCCTCTTGTTTGTTTGCCAATAAACTGATTCACATTTTCAAAATTTGTCATCTCTCACTTGCCTATTACTAAGAAGTGAGATCTAATCAAGATTTGGTTTATCTTTACTTGTGAATCTGAATCTTCTGCTATGAATCTGCTGGAAAAACAGACAGAAAAGCTTCAAAATATTTCTACATCCTGATATGAATTTAAATCTGATCTGCACTCTCATCTTTCTAGTAAAATTCAACCTATTTGTTGATCTTCGTCCAAGTTTCTGCATGTAATTTAAACAAAAAATACTTAATAAAGTACAAAATTGGAGATTTGACCTCAAATTTGGATGATGATTACTAAGACCTCACCCTCTTTTAATGTAGGGTTTTAGGTATATGTGTGCAAGAAAAATTGCATTTTAATGTTTTTTTAAGTCTCACATTGTTATAGTTTCTTTTCAATTTTGGCGCTTAGCATTTTTTGCTGTAAGTTTTTTCTGTGGTCATACAAATTTTAAGAGAATCCATCTTGGATGTAATTTTGAAGTGCAGGAAGAGCGTGTTTCAATATCTAACCATCTCTCTTGAGTACTTGTTTTTGGTGCTTTGCTTTGTTCTTTATTTTCTAAAGCTTAGAAAAAGTGAGTTTTTTCAATACCTATTCAACCCTTATTTCACGACATTTTAGTCTATTCTGATATTTGAAGAAGTAATGCCTTATCTCCACCAATGTGGCCTCTTTGATCAAATCCTCCTTATTAATCGCTGCTGGTGTTGGGTTTAAATAAATTGACAGCTAAAAACAGTGAGTTGGAGCAAAATGGTTGTTTCAGCTCTAAGGAAATTTCGGGCCTCAGAGCACTCCTGTCGGCTACAAAGAAGAAGTATCTTGAAGCAGAGGATAAAGCCCAGAAAACTAACAGGTTGAGACATAGAGATGATGTGGTACTGCAACTGGAGGAAGAAAACAAAAGTATGCAAAGATAAAATAAAATGGAAAAGTGAACAGTTTAAACATCTTGAGGAAGCTCGCAAAAAGCTTCAAGGCATGTTCCAATTGGACAGGGAGGAGTGGGAGATGGAGAAAACTGCACTTCTTGAAGAGATCAATTCCTTGAAGATCAGCAGCAGATTGCTTTATTAGAAATGCACAATGTGAAGAAAATGAAGGAGGCAGATACATTTAAGGAAGAGAAAGAGAGTCTTGTCCCAATTTCTGAGGGGAAGGAGTGTCGCATAAAAGATCTTCAGAAAGATAGAGATGTGGCTTTCTTGCAGTAAGAGTCCTTTGAGAAAAGAATTAGCTGCTGCAATTCTTGCACAATTGGACGCAGAGAAAACTCTTAAGCAGGAGAAAGAGACTTTTGAAATTGAAGGACAGGGAACTAGCTACATCTTTGGAGCAAGATTTGGTAGATGCTCTGTGTTTCTCTTTCTCAAAACAGGTGGAAAAGTGGGTTGAGGTTAGCGTGCTTACTGAAGCCTTTAAAAATGCGTAATACCTAACAGAGCAAGAAATTGAAGAAAAGAGTATGAGAATAGCGAAATCAGAATTTGAAGTTAATAATTTGCCAGAGAAGGTTGCATATAAGGAAGACTTGTTCTTCCTTTTGAAACATGAATCAGAGCAGCTTCAAGCATCATTAGAAGCCAAGAAGCTGGAATATGAAAATCAGAGACAGAGAGACAGAGGACCATGGAAAGCATAATTAGAGAGCTTGAGTTTGAGAAGGGAATTTTGTTCCAAGACATCATGAAACTAACAACAGAAAGGGAAGGTACGCTGGTATATATTGAAGGCATCTGTAACAGGATTGGAGAGCTGTCCAGCGAGGATATGCAATTGATGAAGAATCTGGGAAATATGTTGAATACTTCTGTAGATGAAGATGAAAGGGCAACAGATCCAGTAGTGTGTGATAAGCTACATGATTCTACAATAAACAGTGTAGATGGTTCTTTTGTTGCTACAAAGAAACATGAAGCAAATTTTGATGGACGACCACTACTGGGAGGGGTTAACAGTTTGCATATGGAGACACAGAAGAAATTTGAGCTCTTGCTGAAGAAATGTGCCATAACGCTTATTTGGTGTCTTTATGTGTGTTCAAACATAAGGAAGTAAAGAGGCTATGGTGCATTAGACTTGTAATAACGCTTTTTTTGAACTTTATTCCATATCTTTCTCAGCAAAACTTTTTTTACCGATAATATTATCAAGAATAAAAGAGCCATATGGTGCTTCCAGTTATATGTAACTTTCTATCCATTTGATATGAGTGGGCAAAACATGTATGGAAGGTGGTTCTTGATTTTCTCACTCAGTGCAGTTGTTATTTTGTTGAAGATCATACCAATCAGTAAAATGACTAAAATTGACTGATATTTCAATTATTTTCAAGTAGTGTTGCACTCTTATTTGCCATGATAAGTCATTTAAGATATTTTTCATTTTTGAAAAATGCAGGGCTTGGTCATTTTGCAAGCAAGCTGAAGCACTGTATTAGAACTTTATCCGCTGGTTTGTATGGACGAAACATCTGCATCTTTTTACCTATGGAATATATGAATGGAAAAACATGAGGGAAGTTTTTTTAATTCATTATATAGTTTATAAAGAAATTTCATTCTTCTAAGATATTTGAGAAAATTGTATTTATATTTTTTTAAATTTTAAATTGAGATAAGAACATCTAAATTTTATAAAGCTTATATCCATAATTCTTTAAATTTTAAAATAACTACATTAGTATTTTTCGTTTTAAATTTTTATAAATATTAATTTGAGTATGATGATTTATATTACATTAAATTAGATTATTTATAAGTTTTTAGATGAAAAAATATATAAAATTTAAGTTTCATGAGCAATTTTTTAAATAAAAAGGACATTTTTGTATATATATTAAAATTTAAAAAATATAAATGTAAGTCTTAATAGTTTTTTAAAAAATAAATATAATTTACTTTAATTTATATAATTGATGAAGAAACCATAATTTTCTATTTAGTGAATGTATTTTCTTGATGAGCCTCGACCCAACTTTAAATTCAACTTTAACTACTTTGAATGCTAATAAATACCCACAATGTCGGTAGTCAATTATTAACCTCTTTTTAATTTATTACTGATTTAAGCAACTTCTATCAATTTTAGTATGTAAAAAAATTAGATGTTTTTGGTGTTTGTCATTCAATTTTTCAGTAAAATTATAATAAGTAAATAATTAGGTGATTTAAAATAAATATTTATATATTATGTTTTTATTAAAAAATCTAATAATAAATTCTTAAAAAAATTTCAATTGGATTACATACTTGACTTTTGTTAACTTTTAAGACTCTGAATTTAAAATTTTTTTAAAATATATATATAAAATAAAACTTGTGATTTGGACTATGGAGGCATAGGTTCCTCAAGTGAGTATAGCACAGATTGATGCAGAATATTGGGCACTGACTAATGGTAATATCACAACTTTGAGAACATGCAAAAAAACAATGTTTTGGGTAAAAAACACAGACTTTCAATTGGATACTCAATTTCATGCTTCACTTTGGAAATGTCTGGCTTTTAAGAGTACTTGGTGAGTTAATAATTCAGCACATTTAAGACTACCATTCAACTAAGATTTACATGTAAACTTACTATAAGTCCAGGTATTCCCCCATGTTTTTTTTATGGGAAATAATTGTTACAATGTATTTTATCAATATATATGGTTATAAATAAAATTTAGAGAAATTTCAATTCATATTCAATTTCATCAACCATTGTTGAAAAAATCGGCCTTATTAAAGTACTTGGTCATCCATTTCTGCTTGTTCTTCTCTGATGCATTCTATTTTTGAGAAAATATTGTAAGCTCTTCTCTTAATACTCCCAAATACACTCCATTTCCAACCAAAATGCTTATTACTCCCAGTTGAGATATGTGATCCATTTGCCACTATGAAGAATTCAAAATAGTATTTTGAAAATATGGAAGGTAACCCTTCTTGCACCCAAAGAAGGAAGATGAACAAATAGGCACATAATTCTATGTTCAAATCCTATGAAGAATCAATATTTCAAAGATAAAGACGTATCATATTCAATATGTGTATGATACTTGTATCCGATACGACACCTCATGACACTTCAAATTATGTATAAATATTATATGTTTTTATTGTATCTCCGTATCTATATCTTGTTGTATCTCAAATTTATCCTGAACAATCAAAAACAAGAATTAATTTGGTAAACATAAATATGCCATTACCACTATTTAGCTTATGTTTTGTATAATGAAGTTTAGAAATCCATGGAATTTGGAATGTAAGGGAATTAATTGCTGCAATTCAATTTCTGTCATTTGAAAAATCCATTATTAATTGGTTTATCATTACAAAAGAATTTTCATTTTTGTTTCTTTTTTCATAATTTTTTTATAACCATCTAGTGCTGGGATCTGAGTCTAGTTCGGTGGCCAATTCCAAAATCTGAGGGAAAGTGAAGTAAATGAAATTCTTTATTTGATAAAACAATTGCATACTTGAAATTTCTGATATTCTTTGATTAATTATCTCAAATATTCTCTATAATTACTTTCCCCTCAGTTATTTCATCCAAACTTCATCCAAAAACACACTAGGATTCCATTGATGACCTTTATTTCATTTTGAGGAACAATCTTTTTTATTTTTTTATTTTTTGGGTATGAGATCCATTCTCTATAAGGTAGAGGGAGACATTTAGATCCATAAACATAAGCATGCTCTAGAAGTCAACTATCCGGCTTGAATCTAGCTTATAATTGCTGAGAGAGAGAGAGAGAGAGAGAGAGAGAGACAGAGAGAGACAGAGAGGATGAGAGAAGGATTTTTCTTGTGGGGGTGTAGAAGTGACTGTGATTCAGCTGCAATGAGTTCTGAAAAACACTTCGACTTTTGACTTAACTACTAATAATACTGTCTATCTCCTATTACAAAAGCAAGTACTAAACTCTCATTTTTTTCAAAGCATCAAGAGCATGATATAGTATTAGTAATGAACATAACAATAAGGGAAATAAGATTAGAATATGATTCAATTACACACCTGGGTGACAAACATTGACCTAATGCGCATTTTACCAAGAGCTGTTTTTGCTATATCAGTAATAGGCGATCTGGAAGCAATCGCAACATCAATCCCTCTGTCTTTGAGTGCATATAAGATGCCTTTAGCATGATAATACAAAGATGGCATTTCACGCTTGGAGCAATACTCACTGAAATTTGCTTAGATGTGATGTAAGACACTGACTGAATTGAACATCAAAATTAACAAGCTTTTGCAGGACAAACAATTTGAGTTATACTATTGAGAAAATTCATTTTTTCCATTTTCACGTAGAGGATTTGAGTTTGAAAGATGTAATTCCATAACAGCATGAATATAGAACAAAGTAAATTACAGTTTTGTTCCTGTAGTTCAGCCTGAAATCAATATGCCTCCAACGGTTTACTTTAAAGTATGTTATTCAGCCCCTGTAGTTTATCTGATACCACTTATTCTTTCAATTCATTAAAGGTCTAAAAATTGATGCTCCTCAATCTCCACAGTTGATGAAACACTTTTTTTTATAGAAGCACAACATTTTCCTTGAAGTTAAAAAAAAATTCATGTCCAACAAAGGAGAAAGGTAGCAGTAGATTCAACCAACTAACTAAACGAAAAAATGAACACAAAAAATTCCAAGAGAAGGAGCTCAGTATCAATAAAAAACAATAACCAAACGGATATCCAGAGGAAAAAATGAAAAATGACCAAGAAAAACAATTATTTTTGATAAAATAAAAAAAATTAATGTTATTCTCAACGAAGTATTATTGAATCATGTGCATAATTGATTCGTTCTTGGTTCTCTAAAACAAGTGAGATAGAGAACATGGTCACAGAAAGATAACAAATTTGGAAATTTTATGATTTTTTCTCTTTTTTTTTCCTAGAAAACAAGAAAGAGATGAGAGAAATATGGAGAATGTACCGGTAGAAAGGCCAAAGAGAGTAATTGAGACCGAAAACCACTAGTCTTGGGATCACTTGAAACACCCTCTTACACTTGAATGAGCTAACGAGAAATGCTCTGTTTTGTTACTAGGCTAGCAACAGAAAACAGTTGTTTAGCTTAGTTTTCTTAGTTAGTTTTGTTAGTTAGAGTTGGTTAAAGAGTTCAGAAGTGTGACTATAAAATGAGAGGAGAAGGAACATTTCATCATCTAAATATTTTCATTTATCGTGTAATAGTTTTCTTTAGCAATAAGAAAAATCTATTGTTGATGCTCTCTTAGGTTGCTTACTCTTTCGGTATAACAAAAACCAGTGTTTCAATGGTATCAGAACTGGTTATTGATCTAAGAATGGGAGAGAGGGTTACGGTGAAAGATGTTCAGCAGAGGTCGACGAAAGTGAAGAGGAGGACTGATGGAGTGGAAGGAAAGATGGATAGTATGAGAGAGGATATTTGAGAGCTGAAGGAAAATGTGAAGAAGATCTTGATGTTAATGAGAGAAATCTTGAACTAGAGGTACTCCAGTATTGAAGAAAATCCAAAGAAAGGAAGTGCAGGTGGTTGAAATGCCTAAAGAAGCTGGATTTGGATACCCACTGAGATATCATGATAGAAGGAAAGATATTAGAACAAGTGGGGCCAGGAAATCTCATAACCAGTTGAAGAAGCTCCTCTTGGTACCAAATTTCAGCTGGTCAAAATTACTGAAGAAGTTGCTCTGCATTTGCCATCGCATGGTGAAAAACAAATAATTCTTGCGAAGAGTACAAAGTTTCAGCCATACTAGATTGCTAGCTCTTGTTATGAGCATGGGAACTCAACACATGGAATACAAAATATTGGAAACAAGTGCATGGGTACTGTCTATCTCATTTCCCTTCCAGCGGAATCCTTGAATAAACAATTGCTGAAGGAATCTGTCAAGATTACAAACAAGAAAATTCTTGCAGAGAATCGACGAAAAAAAATCCAACCTTATGTACTATTTAGTCAAGAAGAGGTAAAGCCGCCAGCGTTCCTCAGGTTCTATGCAGCAAGAGTAGAGTCAAGAGCACAGCTGATGTTGACACTGAAGTTAATATGAGCAATTAGAAGGAGATAAAGAATAAAACAATATCAAAGGAACTTTTGTCTATTTTAGGAAACTAGGATTTGGCACTGCTCATTCAACCAATGGTTATGCTTGGCATCAGCATTGGAGTGGATTTCAATGTTGTATTCGCTCATTGGAAAGTCACTGCACTGCTTATTATTCTAATTCTAGGGACGTCAACAAAAGAATTCTTTTAAGGGTGTTGACACATGGATTAAGGAAGTTGCCAAGCAAAAAAGGTCACATGGGCCAGGGGGTGAACCGAATGTTGGAATTGAAGCAGCAAGAGTGGAGGAGGACGATTTAATTCTGGAAGATCCTCCCTTGTTTGTCAGTTGTGCAACAAAACTGGCCATGCTGTTTGGAATTGTTATTACAGATTCGATCACTCATTCCAGGGGTTCAATAATCACAATGTTGCAACTGCTCAGGCTCAACCTTTTAGACCAAAAGGACAAGTAGCAGCAATGATGGCAACTCCAGAAATAGTCCAAGATGACAATTGGTATCCAGACTATGGAGCAACCAATCATATCACGTCTAATTCTGACAATCTCATGCACAAGTCAAACTATCATGGATCAGAACAGGTTCATGTTGCAAATGGTACAGGTTTGTATATAAAACATATAGGTTTGTCTAAAGTTCAATCATCTATTAATAATTCAACGTCACAACTTTTCTTGAAAAATTTATTACATGTGCCAACGGTTATAAAGAACTTGTTAAGTGTGTCAAGGTTTGCTAAAGATAATGGGGTGTTTTTTGAGTTTCACCCGGATTTCTGCTGTGTGAAGACTCAGGATACCAAGGAGGTTCTTTTAGAAGGGAAGATTGAAGGAGGACTGTATGCGTTTAAAGACTTCAAACTATCTCATCTACGAGACCGGTGTAATCCAGCAGAAGATTGTAAACAAATTTCCTGCAATGAAGTGTGTAAAGTTCATATAAAAGAGTGTAATAATGGATCAACAGCATGCAAAATTCCTATTGAAAAATGTAGTGAATCTATGACTTCTTTTTCTCTATGGCATAAAAGACTTGGACATCCCTCCAAGCATACTGTTATGTCTGTACTAAAATCTTGTAATATTCCTATAAACAATAAAACTAATGATTTTTGTTCTGCTTGCTGTATGGGGAAAAATCATAAAAATCCGTTTCCCTCATCTAGCACAATATATCATGAACCTTTGCAACTCATCTACACTGATTTATGGGGTCCAGTGCCTATCAAATCAGCTGAAAATTATTCATATTATATATCGTTTGTAGATGCATATACTAGGTACACTTGGATTGCCATGTTGAGATATAAGTCTGAAGCTATAGATGCGTTCATGAAATTTAAAGCTTTAGTAGAATTACAATTTGGATATAAAATAAAGTGCCTACAGTCAGATGGAGGAGGTGAGTTTAAATCATTTACGTCTTTATTATCTAAACAAGGCATTATTCACAGATTTAGTTGTCCTCATATACATGAACAGAATGGAACCGTGGAAAGGAAACACAGGCATATCACTGAGACAGGGTTAACATTGTTAGCAGATGCCTCTCTTCCTTCAAAATTCTGGACTGATGCATTCTATGCTGCAGTTCATCTCATCAATAGGATGCCAACACAGGTATTAAATGGTAAGACACCATATGAATTGCTTTACTCCAAAAAGCCTGATTATTCTGTCCTACGAATATTTGGATGTTCATGTTTTCCTTTACTTAGACCATATATGCAACATAAGTTGTCCTTCAAGTCAGAAGAATGTGTATTTTTGGGCTACAGCACAAAACACAAAGGATACAAATGTATGAATTCAAAAGGCAGAATTTATATATGCAGAGATGTCAAGTTTAATGAAATGAAATTTCCTTATAAAGGTTTTACAAAAGAAATGTCTCATCCATCCAAAATCTCTTCACAATCGGTTCTGGAGTGTCCTCCACTAATCTCAAAGGACGTATATTCTCACAAGTCAGCTGGAACAAATACTCACAATGCTAGCCCTCACATAAGGTCTTCGAATGGGTCCAGTACTAGAGATACTACCAACAGTCCTATCATCAGATCTTCAAATGGTGTGATTGAATCTACATCTCGTCCTGATTCAAATTTCAGCTTAGCTCAATCCAGTTCTACAAGTCCATGTGGTGTTTCTGTATCTCAGCCTCAGCCACCAATATTATCTACTCACCCCATGACAACTAGAGGAAAATCAGGTATTTTCAAACCAAAAGCACTTGTAGTTTATGAAGAGCCAAAAACTGTGGCAGAAGCACTACATATTCCAAAGTGGAAAACAACTATGCTAGATGAATACTCAGCCCTTCAACGAAATGGTACTTGGGAATTGGTTGAGCTACCTCCAGACAGGTCTCAGGTTGGCTGCAAGTGGGTGTTCAAAGTGAAGAAAAATGCAGATGGAACGCTTCAAAAATATAAAGCGAGGCTAGTAGCAAAAGGCTTTCATCAACAAGAGGGCTTTGATTATTCAGAAACATTCAGCCCTGTAATTAAGCCCACTACCATTCGGATAATACTCACCCTGGCTCTCACTCATGATTGGAAAATCCATCAACTAGACGTCAACAACGCATTTCTTAATGGAGATCTACGTGAAGAAGTATTTATGCAGCAGCCGCCAGGATTTGAAGATCCTAATCGCAGGTTGGTATGTAAACTCAAAAGGCTCTCTATGGCCTTAAGCAAGCTCCCAGAGCATGGTTTGACAAACTCACCTCAACACTGCGCAAGTTACAGTTCCGTTCCAGCAAATGTGACTCCTCGTTGTTCATTAAGGTTACACCAGAACATACCACATACTTACTAGTATATGTGGATGATATCCTAATTACTGGCACTTCTTCATCATATATTACAGAACTAGTGGCAAGCCTGAATTGTGAATTTGCTTTAAAGGATCTGGGTCTCGTTAATTATTTTTTGGGTGTGGAGATAAAACAACTTAAAGATGGCTCCATGCATCTTTCGCAAGATAAATACATCAGAGAATTATTGGCTAAAGCAAACATGACAAACGCTAAGCCACTGCCCACTCCTATGGCAGTGTCACAGAAGATAAGTCACTCGGACAATGAGCCATTCTCTGATCCTCTTCATTACAGATCTATAGTGGGAGCTCTCCAATATGCTACTATAACTAGGCCTGAAATATCTTTCAGCGTAAATAAGGTGTGTCAGTTCATGCACAAACCTTTAGAGATTCACTGGAAAACTGTCAAAAGAATACTACGGTATCTATGTGGTTCCCTGTCTTATGGTTTACATCTTCAGAAAATAAGTCAACTAGCTGTTGTAGGATATTCAGATGCAGACTAGGCAACAGATGTGGAAGATAGGAGATCTGTCTCTGGCTCGTGTGTCTTTCTCGGGAAAAATCTTATCAGTTGGTCATCTAAGAAACAAAACATGGTGTCTAGGTCCAGTACAGAAGCTGAGTATCGGAGCCTAGCAAATACCGTAGCAGATATAATGTGGATCAATTCTCTCTTAAGTGAATTAAAAGTATCTGTGTCAGCTCCTCCCACTATCTTCTGCGACAATAGAAGCACAGTTCTAATGACGGCAAATCCCATACTCCATGCAAGGACGAAGCACATTGAGCTAGACCTGTTCTTCGTTAGAGAAAAGGTGCAGCAAAAAGAAATAGTCGTGAAACACATTAGCTCAGAACATCAGTCAGCCGATCTACTAACTAAACCACTGACCAAGCCTCACTTCTGCACTCTCAGAACATCCATAGGCGTCAAATCAGTGGTGAATGACTGTTTAGAGCAAGACAAAACAGGAGACAATGAGTCGTCTCAGATTAAGGGAAGGTGTTGTAACAATGAGTCAAAGGTGATGTTAAATAAAAATAGGAACGTAGAACCTTCTGTTTAAGGGAAGGTATTGAATGCATGCACGAAGAACTAATACATGCACGTAGAACCCCACGTAGAACCTTCTGTTTAAGGGAAGGTGTTGAATGCATGCACGAAGAACTAATGCATGCACGTAGAACCTTCTGTTTAAGGGAAGGTATTGAATGCATGTACGTAGGTTTAATAATACATGCACGTAGGCTTCATAGCTTGGTTAACAGAAACGGTTATTAGTTATCAGTTGTAAGTGAATTATATAAACGCTGTATCCCATTAACGAAATAACAGATTGATTACGTTTTCTTTCTTCTTCTTCTTCTTCTATTCTCTCTTTCTCTCTCTCTCTCTGGTGCTTAAGAAATCTTTCAAGCCATACTAGAATGCTGGCTCTTGTTATGAGCAAGGAACTCAACGGATGGAATACAAGATATTGGAAACAAGTGCATGGGTACACTCTATCTCATTTCCCTTCCAGCGGAATCCTTGAATAAACAATTGCCGGAGGAATCTGTCAAAGATTACAAACAAGAAAATTCTTGCAGAGAATCGACGGAAAAAAATTCAACCTTACGCAATATTTAGTCAAGAAGAGGTAAAGCCGCTAGCGTTCCTCAAGTTAGAAGCAGCAAGAGTGGAGTCAAGAGCACAGCTAATGTTGACACTGAAGTTAATATGAGCAATTAGAAAGAGATAAAGAATAAAACAATATCAAAGGATCTTTTGCCTATTTTAGGCAACAACTAGGATTTGGCACTGCTCATTCAACCAATGCGTATGCTTGCCATCGGCGTTGGAGTGGCTTGGAACCTTGTATTCGCTTACTGGAAAGTCACTGCACTACTTATTATTCTCATTCTAGGGACGTAAACAAGAGCATTCTTTTAAGGGTGTTGACACATGGATTAAGGAAGTTGCCAAGCAAAAACGGTCAAATGGGCTAGGGGGTGAAGTAGAATGCAAACCTCTTCCTAGTGGACCAAATGTTGGTATTGAAAAGGACACTAGGGAACTTGAGGTGACTATTCTTGAAGGAACTTGGACTCCTTGTTTTTCGTTTGGGTTGCATTCCTGGCACTACAGATTGCCAAGAATCATATAGCAACTTGTTCAACAGCATATTGGGCTCTGAACTTGTTACATATTCCGGTGTCAGTTGGGGTATCCATGTATAAGGCAGTTGCTTGACGTAATGGTAATGGGCAGAGACCTTTAGTTCCTTGAGGACAAGGAACATCTCACGGGGAGAATTTTGTTTCACTTGAATAAGGAAATGACAAATGCTCTGTTTTGTTAATAGACTAGCAATAGAAAAACAATATTTATTCAGGTTAGTTTTGTTAGTTGGGTAACAAGTTCAGAAGTGTGAGTATAAAATGAGAGAGAAAGGAAGATTTCATAATCTGAATATTTTCATTGATCTTGTAATAGTTTTCCTTAGCAATAAGAGGAATTTATTGTTGACGCTTACTTACTATTTCGGTATAACAAAAACCAAATTTTCACACCCTCATTATCTGTAGTGCCTCTGCTTTCACTTTGTCGTCTCCCATCTCCTTCCCTCTCCCAAGCGTCAAAGATGAATTCGGATGATGGCCGTTAAATATTCTTAGAGGAGGATAGAACTAGAGAGACTTTTAATATAAAGAAATAAATAATAAGAAAAAAATTACAAAAAGAACTATGTGTTTTTTTTTTTGTGGAATTTAATATTTGTATTTTGATAAATATTTATATTTAATTATTTTCCTTTAATTTTTCTTTGACCTATTCCCGGTGATTATTTTTATTATGGTTAGAGTATTTTTAAAATTTTGCTTGAATTAAATTTCTTTCTTCAACAATTTTATGATCACATCTCTCACATCTATAAAATAAATTTTATCATATTTTAATATCGTATTATTTTATTACAAACATGTTTCACTATTCATAATTATTGTGATTAGATAAATTTGTATTAACACAAGAGAAACGTGCTTTATAATTATTTATGGACAAATAGATTTTTTATTATTATTATTTAAGTCAAAAATTATATTATGTGATATATGATTTTTTATTCTGGTTGACTACTATTATTTTCTTCAAAAAAAATTGTAAGTTATGAGAGCCCTTTGCCTCCCCCCCCCCCCCCCTTTTTCACTGGCCCTTTTGCCCAATCCAATTCAGTTCACTTTGATAAATCTTTTTTTAAAAAAAAAAAAATTGACCTCCAGGCCCTTTGGTTACAGGCCTTTTAATGTCAAAATGCCAAGCTCTCTTTATTAAACTTTAAGAGTTAGATGAGTTGGCCCAATATTAAAAGTTAAATGTCACTTAAAGCTAACTCAAATAGTTGAGAGGGGCAGGATTTGAGTATATCATAGTACGTTCGATCTTCTTCATATAAGATTAAAAAAAATTTGAAAATTAAATTAAAGTCATATAATATGAAATCTAAGAAATTTTTAAAAAATATATAACCAAAAGACTTTAAAATTATATGTGTTAAAGAGTGAAGATAATAGACTTTAAAAATATTATCATGTCATATTTTTATTGTGAAATTTAATAATAAATATTTTAAAAATTGTACCTAAATTTTGTCTTGAAATAGTTAGTACCACTCCTTTAAACTGTAAATACCTAATTATGCAATAATGCACCAATAAGAAGAAAAAGCTTAGCAACTACAATATATACATGGTGACCTAATCATTAGCATTCATTCAAATTGCATGTATTCACAATCATCAATACACGTCCCGAGCAAAAAATCAAGCATTATAGGTCACGTCTCCTAAACATGTTTTTTTGAACTTAATCCATTGTTTCTTGTTTCCTCGCCTGCTCAACATCTTGCGTTTATTATTATTTTCTAAAAAAAAAAGTGTTTTTCAGGTTTTTATGTTATAGTTTAGAAGTTCTGTGTCAGAGAGGCTAGTTTCTCGCTTTTCTTATCAAGTACCAACTGTTTCTCTGAATTAAAAAAAAAACAATAAACACCTCTTGCACAGACAAACAGTGAATTTAGACCTTTTAATTACTTTTTTTTATAGAAAAAAAATTATTTTAAAAAAGAGAAATAATACAAAAAGTTAGAGAATATGATATCTTCACACCGAAGGAAATGGTATAAAAACCATTAGAGTCAAAGAAAACAAAAACCCTAGGAAACAAAATAGTGCATAAATAGGGCATTTTAATTGTAACAGTGGCTCCCTCAAATAAATGTATTTTAATTATAACAAAAAACAAATTTCACCTAATGGAAAATGATCTTCCAAAGAATGAGGGACAATAAAGCCATTTCCTACAGGATCGCAAATATTAAAATTTGTCTTCTTTTTCATCTAGAAACTAAAGTACTTTATACTCAATTGAAATGCAAAATTTAATAATCAAATTATGCCATTACCATAAGAAACCCATGAGTTCTAGGCAAAATGATACTACTTCTGTGACTAAATGCCCATTATACTTAGGGAAAAATGAAAAATGAAATTCCTAATACATATTACTTATCCACTTATTTAGAAAGAAAAATTTTGATATGACCAAAAAAAACAGCTCTTATCACATTCCTATTCCTCTTCTATCTGTCCTCTGCAATAAGGTTTAGGATGTCTATTTTCAAATATTAACAATTAGAGTTGCCTATAACCATCAAGCTGCTACCACTATAACAAAACCGTGGCATTACGGCGGTTTTTTAGTAGGTTTAACGACGGTTCCGACCGTCGTTAAACCCATTAACGACGGTTTGTAAACCGTCGTAGAACTCTAGGTCTAACGACGGTTTTATCAACCGTGGGAATAATCGTCGCTATGTCTGGTTTAACGACGGTTGTTATAACCGTCGTTAAACCAGACATAGCGACGGTTCTAAACCGCCGTTAATAACTATTTTTAATTAATAAAATTAAATATAACGACAGTTTTTACCAAAAAACCGTCGTTATTTCCTTTTTTTTTAATTATAACGACGGTTTTGAGCTAAAACCATCGTTATTTCTATTTATTTTTTAATTTTTTATTATTAAGATTAATTAAAATTTTTATAACAATTTTATTTATAATTTAAAATATAATATTTTATATTATTCATAAAACTACTAATGCTGTTTTGATTATTAAATTTTTATGTAAAATAAAAATTAATTTATAATTTTAATATTTTCTAAATTAATTTTCATATATTTTATTATATAATAATTAAACGTTTGAATTATTAACTAAATACTAAAGATGCATAAATTATTGAATTATAATGAATCTTCATATACAAAAAAATTTATATACAGAAAATTAATAGTAACAAAAGTGACGAAATTACATATACAAATATAATAACTAAATCAAGTTTCTGGACCCTACGGATGTTGATCACGCTGATGTCCACTACCACGATCGCTGGGGTCCTGAAAAATCAATTTTGTTTGTTAAAATTTTGAATGTTATTAAAATAAACAAAATTATACCAACAATTTTTATGTATTAAAATGTTACCCTGGGTGCGGGACTATGAAGTCCTGAAATTTCAGGTGGCAGCTGACCCTGAAATTTTTGTAGCAGGAACGTCATAGCAGCCTCCATCTGTGCTTGGCGTGTTGCGAGCTCAGCATCTCGTCGTTGGAGGTCAGCGTCTCACTCCTGCATAGCTGTCTTCAGGCGCTGCTGCTCGACGTCCCGCTCCTGCATAGCTGTCTTCAGGCACTGCTGCTCGACGTCCCGCTCCTGCATAGCTGTCTTCAGGCGCTCCACCTCACTCTGTAAGTCGTGGTACGACGGCCTAGACTGTGAGCTCGACCCAGACGAACTATGGCCGAAGACTTGAGTTGGGCAAACACCCAACCCAAATCCTCGAACGCGGCCGGAGTGCTCCTTAGTGCCAAGAGCTCTCGCAAGTGAATCGGCCGTCGAGAGCTCTTGGGACGAGCTGTCCTCCTGCTGGATCGAAGCAATTTTCTCCTAACATTCAATAACAGGAAATTAATAATATTAAACATTATTAAAAATTAAATAATTATCCACTTAAGGTTGATAAGATTTTATTACTCACCGCAATAGCCCGAGCTTCGTCGTTGATGTACGATCCGTCAGCTCTTTTATGAGCTGCCGTCCATACATCACCACGAGTCACTGGACCCTGAAGCTCAATCTCCTGAATATTAAAATGATTAATCAATCAATTTATGATTATAGTCTTATAAACATTTTAAAAAACAAAATATTTATATCAGATTTAAACTTACCATCTCCGCCTTTTTGCGTGCAAGGCTCTTCGATCCAGTAGTGTGTAGCATTGTTAGCTGTCTTCTATTCCGTTTATTCTTCGCAGCCACATCCTAATTAATCACATAGGAAAAATAATTAGTGACAATATTTAAAAGTTAAATTTTAAAAATATATATATTAACAACTTACCCTAGACTTCGCGTCTAGGCGATAGTCTACGAAAGTAGCCCACTGATCAGGTGGGATGCCTGTCGGGACTTCACTCCGCAACTGATCTCTGGTCTTCGTACCATCGTACGCCAGGCGAAATGTATTGTATCGTGCTGCTCTCCATTTCGCTCCTAGCGACTGCATGATCAGTTTCTTGTGTTGATCCGTCACAATAAAATGTGTCTGCAAACGAAATGAAAAAAATAGTTACACATAAATAATATATAAATTACGAATATCTATAATTAATTGCAAAAGATATATGTTTTCATACCTGAATATTATTTACGAAGACATTCGTCTTCGACTGCTGAGGAATGCTCCTCCAATCCCTGTAAGAGATCGGGAATAACCGAAAGTTATCTCCGATGGTGCCGAGGAAGACACCGAGCAAACCGCCACTGTCTCCGATAGGCTGGTGGTTGTCGTTGAACTGGACAACCACCTTTGACTGCTCAGGCAGGGCCCATACGTCGTGGACAGTCAACTGTCTGGACGTCGTGTGCCCGGTCCCGTCTATCAAAATAATTAGTGACAATTATATATTTATATTACTAAGACAAAATTATTAAGCGCATAAAGTGTACATGATTACAATACTCACCGACTACATCAACTGTCCAACTCCTCCTGCGTCTGCGCTCCTGCTCACCGGGCTGATGCTCCGCCTCTACACCGCCAAAGATCGTCTCAAAATCGAACGAATAATCGTCATCCGGTGCCTGAGCGTCGGGTGGGGGGAGTGTGTAGGGGACGGCCTGCGAATCCAGTGGCTGGGAGTCGCTAAGAGGGATTGATGATGCGGTAGCCTCTGACTCCATAATGGGCTCTCCGCCCTCACTGATCGCCCCACGGGGCGTGGGAGTCTGAGAACTGGACGCCCCTGCCATGTCTGATCTAGCCTTCTTCATCGTCACTGCTACTGGCAAAATGAATGTAATAAAACAATTATAAAATAAATTTTGCCTAATAAAAGTGATGGAAATAAATAAAATAGTATAGTAATTATAAGTAGTCTAATATATATATAAATAGGCGGCAACAACAAAACTAATACCGTAACAAGCATAAATTAACTTCTTCTGGAAACAATCTTTCTAAATTTTGCGTGTGTAACGGATCGCTCTCGTATATAAGATTTTCATCTTCATCGCCCATCTCGTATAAGTCACGGGGTTTTAAATGCATCACTATACTCCAGTTCTTGTCCAACTCATCTTGTACATAGTATACTTGATGAGCCTCAGATGCCTGGATGTATGGTTCGTCATCATCATTTTCACCAGTGTGAATCAACCGAGAAAAATCAACCGATGTCACCCCGAAGTCATCAATTGCAATTCCTCTCGTTGTAGTTGTGTTGGCCCACATACACTTAAATAATACGACTGTAAAATGGCCATGGTAGTTTAACTCGACAATGTCCAACAGTTTTTCATAATACGGGACGCCACCAAATTGCATATTCGTATCACTAGTACTTGCATAACTCCTCGTCCCGAAAGTACCGTAAACTCCACTATTTTGAGATGTCATCCCTTGGTCTCGCTCTAAAGTTCAAAATTTGAATCCATTGACATTGTAAGCACTATATCGACGTGCTCTATCTAGTGGACCAAGTGCGAGATATTTTAAATCAGCACACTGCGATCCATCAGCATCATTTGCGATCTGGAAAACGAATACAGGATGAGTTGTACTCATATTTGACATATGAATTAAATGTGACCATGTTGAAATACTTACACGACGCGAAAACCAAGAGACAAATTCTCTGTGGACTTTTTTGTCTATCTCGGTAGATGATCGCGTCCGACTTCTTAAACTATGCCGTACATAGTCTCTAAATTCCCTGTTGAGAAAACATTGTCTAAACACTTAATGCTACACAGGAAGAAAAATTGTATAATCATGTAGCTAAGTGTGAGTTAACTTACTGTAAGTAAGGATCAACTTCTTTGCAGTTTGTTAAGACATGCCGATGAGCCTGCAATT
Source organism: Gleditsia sinensis (assembly GCA_037074535.1). Lineage (NCBI taxonomy): Eukaryota > Viridiplantae > Streptophyta > Magnoliopsida > Fabales > Fabaceae > Gleditsia > Gleditsia sinensis. The sequence continues at coordinate 67,956,548 of CM073465.1, forward strand.
TTTCCCGGGGAGAAATGGTGAAATAATCAAATCCACCAACTGGTCTTCCTATTGGTGGGAACAAACTCCTGTCAGAAGTCCCAACATCGGGTCGATCATCCACACGAGGAGGACGATTGAAGACAGTGTCAACACCATCTATGTATCTGGAACAGAATAACAAAACTTCTCCTGCAATATACGACTCTGCTATTGAGCCTTCTGGCCTTGCTCTATTCCGCACGAAAGATTTAAGTTTACCCAAGTATCTAGAGAACATAGATTAAATGAATAAAATTAGATTAACAATAATGCAAGAAATTGGACAGACTGTGTTTTTAATGTTTTACCTTTCGACGGGATACATCCAACGATATTGGACTGGTCCTCCTAACTTCGCTTCCATGACCAAATGTACAGTCAAGTGCACCATGACTGTAAAGAAAGACGGCGGAAATAACATTTCAAAATAGCACAGCGTCATAATGATTCGATTTTGAAGTTGATCAAGTTCATTAACATTCAAAAATCTGGAGCACAGTTGCCGGAAGAATGAACAAAACTCGATCAGAACTGCAGATACCGGCTTCGGCAGTGTCTTTCTTATGGCTAATGGTAACACTTGTTCCATAAGGATATGACAGTCGTGACTTTTTAGTCCTCCGATCTTACGTTGTCTTACATCAATACATCTGGAGATATTACTGCAATAACCGTCAGGCACAGATACATTCTTAAGTGTTTTCAGAAATACTTCCTTGCCTGCATTTGTCAACGTGAACAAAGCAGGTGGATATTTACCGCCATCATCAGGCCACAGCTCAGGCCTCACACCAAACTCCTTTAAGTCTTTCCGCGCGTTTACGTGATCCTTTGAACGGCCGAAATCATTAAGTAAAGTGTAAATGATGTTATCGCAGACATTTTTCTCAATATGCATTACGTCAAGATTATAACGCAACATATTATTTATCCAATACGGAAGTTTGAAAAATATACTTTTCTTACGCCATTGTTGAGTTCCAGCATCAACCGAACCCTGACTTCGGGAACGCCGTTGTTGAGTCCCAACATCAGTTTCCACATTTTTTCCAAAGACAACTTCAATATCATTGACTTGTCGGAAAATGTCTACACCACTCAGTTGCGGAGGAGGGTTTCTTCTTTCCTCTTTTCCGTCAAACTTATTGCGGGCCAGCCTGAATTTGTGACCCGGAGATAAGAAGCGGCGATGTCCCGTAAAACACCACTTCCGACTGTGAGGGAGACGGACTGGAGTAGAGTCAAAGTTACAGTACGGACAGGCTAATCCAGTATGAGTATTCCAGCCTGATAAACATCCAAGGCCAGGAAAATCACTGATTGTCCACAAAAGAGCTGCATGCATATTGAACATTTCTTTACCAAATGCATCGTACGTCTTAACACCTTCAACCCACAACTCCTTCAGCTCTTCAATTAGTGGCTGTAAAAACACATCTATATCATTCCCCGGTGCTTTTTTCCCTGGAATTATCATTGACAACATGAATGAACTCTGTTTCATAGACATCCAAGGAGGAAGATTGTACGGAATCAGCAGAACTGGCCATATACTGTAACTTGTAGATAGGTTTCCAAATGGATTGAAACCATCTGTTGCAAGGCCCAAACGAATATTTCTCGGATCTGATGCAAATTGAGGATTCAGAAGATCAAATCTCTTCCATGCCTCAGAATCCTTTGGATGCCTCATGATGCCGTCAGAAATTTTGGCTTCAGAATGCCATCTCATAAATTCAGCAGTTTTAGAAGACATGAACAACCTCTGCAATCTTGGCTTAACTGGAAAGTATCTAAGAATTTTATTAGGCACCTTTTTTCGCTTCTCCCCCTTTTGTTTCGGTTTCCACCTTGGTGCTGAGCACTTACAACAAGTTTCTCTACTTTCATGCTCACCCCAGTATAACATACAATCATTCTGACATGCGTGAATTTTTTTGTAGTTCAACCCCAACTTATTAATGATTTTTTTAGCCTCGTAAAATGAAGGCGGAATCTTGGCATCTGGGAATACATCGACAAGCAACTCAAGTACCATCGACATTGCTTTGTCGCTTAGGCCGCACAAACACTTGATGTGATACAACTTCACCAAGAAAGACAGTTTTGAATACTTTTCATACCCTTCATAGAGCGGTTGTTCACCATCTTTCAGTAACTCATAAAAATATTTGACACTATCATCCATCCTTTCTGCTGACTACGGATCTGGCATATCCACAGAAGCGATGCTCTCATTTTCGGGGTGAATCCCGAATGCATCACGGACTATGTTCTGGACATGGTCATCTCGAACTATGGGTTCTGAGACCTCAATTGGCATTATAGCATGTCCTACAGCAGGTTCTTCTGTAATCATTTCTCCGTGCAAACTCCAAAAAGTGTATCCCTCCGGAAATGGTTTGACGATCAAATGTTGGCGCACGACCTCGATGAGTTGCCATTTTTTGAATCTACACTTTGGGCATGGGCATATTATTCTACCTTCGACCCCAGAGTTAGCATTTGCGAATTCCAAAAATCCGTCTAAACCATTTAGGTACTCTATTGAATGTCGAGGTTTATTGATCCAAGATTTATCCATTTCTGAAATATTTATGAATTTAGATATCAATTAACTTAAATAACTCTTAATCTGAACTAAAAGAAAACATGACTATTTTACATGAGAAGGGATTTGCAATTGATTGTGCATAAAACACAACACATTTTGAAGAGGTGTAAAATGTTTTACATGTAAAACATTTTTGACAAATTTTATGATAATAGACATTTAATGAAGCACTAAATAAAAAATCTTCGTTATTGTCATTAATTAAAAGGATGAGTTTCATGATCAAATCTCTACGAATCTGAATTTTTTGGAAAAGACAGCTACTAGCAGGAAAAAAATTGAATTATGATTTTACATCTGCCGTTACAATTTTTATTATAGTATTTACATGGTAAAATTTCTAACGAACTCTTAAAGGGAATTGAAATTTCCAATTCCCTATCTGAAAAAGTAAAATCAGTGGCCCACACAAGGGCTATATATTGAAGAATAATTCTACTCAATTACATTTAAGATATTGTTTGTTCCTTAATAGAGAATCTAGTGTAATTAATTAAAATAATGAGTTTCATGATCGAATTTCTACGAATGTAAATTTTTTGCAAAGGAAAAACCACTAGCAGCAAAAAATTAAAATATTATTTTACAGCTGCCGCAAAAATTTCAATTATAGTATTTACATGGTAAACATTCTAACTAATTCAGATAAGGAATTGAAATTTCAATTCCCTATTTAAAAAATTAAAATCTGTGGCCCATATAAGGGCCATATATTCAAGAATAATTCTACTCAATTACATATAAAATCTTGTTAGTTCTTTTAGAGAATCTAGTGTAACAACAAAGTGCATTCAAAATTATTACACTACTAGCATACATATTAAAATTATGTTATTATAAATTTATTTCCATTTTTTAAAAATTATGTGTTTTTTTAAATGAGTTTTATTTTTTTAAAACTAATTCATAATACTAATTTTGTCTATTTATTAACATTTATTATTTTATCTCATCACCTGAATAAATATTTTAATATTTTATTAACAACTGTAATATAATTTGACTATTATTAATTTATGAATATTAATTAAATACGTTTATCAATATAATAACTACTTTCAATTTATGTTATTATTAATTCATTAAAAATTATTACACTATTAGCATACATATTAAAATTATGTTATTGTAAATTTGTTTTCATGTTTTAAAAATTATGTGTATTTTTAAATGAGTTTTATTTTTTTAAAACTAATTCCTAATACTAATTTTGTCTATTATTAATATTTATTATTTTATCTCATCACCTAAATAAATATTTTACTATTTTATTAACAACTGTAATATAATTTGACTATTTTTAATTGATGTACATTATTTAAATACGTTTATCAATATAATAACTACTTTCAATTTATTTACATTAATTTTAATAATATTTGAAAAACAGTAAATAACTTGTATTTAGAACAAAATTCACTATCATTTTATACTAAATTAATAATATTATATATATTTCTTAAATTTTTATTAAAACATATGTATATTATAATATTAAACATCATAAATATCACAAAAATAACACAAAATTTAAAATTGATTCATACAATAATGTACATCACAATGACAAATAAATTTATAACAAAAGTAGTAAGTAAATAAAACATCTAATATTATCTCAATCTAACATATAATAATTTGAAATAAATTCATTCAAAATCTAATTAATTAAATTACATACATTCAAAATGATTCTAAATAAATAACGCACAAAAATCAAAATTAAAGTGTCGTCCCAACGTCACAATATCTTCACAAAATAAAATAAAAAAAATATAAGAAAATATTTTGAACATACAATATAAAAAGAAATTAATCAAATACAATTAAAAAATTAAATGACATACCTTGAGAGTAAATAAAACACGCCGGAGAGAACACTACAGTCAAAAAACTTCATCAGCACAACAAATAAATTCAGAGACTATATTATAGAAAAATAATCTATCAAGAAACTGTTGTAAGAAAAATAAAGGAGACCATCCAATTTATAGACGAACGCGTGGTTTAACGACGGTTATTAACCGTCGTTAAACCGACCAAAAACCGTCGCTAAATGGGTTTAGCGACGGTTTCCAAAAAAACCGTCGTAACGTGTAACTTTAACGACGGTTTTTACTAAAACCGTCGTTAAACTACACGAACATCGAGTAACGGTTTGAATTTCGAACGTTATAACTTCACGACGGTTTTAATGAAACCGTCGTGATTTAACGACGGTTATAGTAACAACCGTCGTAAAATAACGACGGTTTTATGTTTAACCGTCGTTAAATCACGACGGTTTTACAATAACCGTCGTAATGTCCGCCAAATATTTCCCTTCGCCCCAGATAACCACGGTTCGATCTTACCCATCCGTATTTCACGACGGTTTTTTGGAAAATCGTCGTTAGGTGTCGAACTTTAACGACGGTTCATAAACCGTCGTTAAACTTGGCTTTAGAGACGGTTTTTTATGACCGTCGTTAAACACCCGTCGCCATTCCCCGGTTACTGACACTGTTCACAAAGACATAAAAAATGCTTATTTGAACAGGGTTCTTGTGATTAGTGTTTCACCTCCAAAATGCATAAACCTTGGCCTTTTAGAACGTTATTCATCAGGTTCACATGCAACGTCTTTCTTGCCAACTAAATTATCATCTTCAAGATTGATGTTCCAAGTCAAATCAAAATTAAGATAGGTTAATGAACTCACATTCTCTTGAAAGGAGGAAGTCGATTTTATACTTGCATCATTTATAAGGCTTGATCCTTCAACTTTTACAAAAGGCCAGTCTTCATAAAGTCCTGTCTCCAATATATTAAAAAATAATCAAGTAGTTACTCTTGAATATGAGCTTGCCTCTACCGCTTTCATAAAATTCATGGCTTGAGAATTTTCCACCACTGACAAATGACTCAGAAGCTTCTTTAGCCCCTTCTCCTGTTTCCTGATTTTAAGCAAAATATATGACATTCTTTAGTTGGTCTAGAAACATTTTCTGTATAATGCATATTAGATTGAGACCTCAAATTAATTTAACTGCTCTAAGAAGACCCATAACTTGGCACACACTTTTCTTTTATTGATTTATCTCAGAAAAAAAAAACACTATGCTCAAGGAAATTGAGAACTATTTATCTACACTCAAGGATTCTATTTTCCAACCTCAGTGAAACATCACACTTGGCAAACAGATGATATGTGTAAATCTCGAGACTTAAAATTTTTACCCAATTACCACATTGATACTATATATCAAATAAATGATTTCTTCTGCTTGTGACAGGTGGGGTTGAGCCAGCCCCTCGTTTTGATAGTGAGACAATGTTGGTTGTTCCACTTTTCTTTATAAGGAACACCAGCTATAGATTGCATATGCTCAATATAATTCCAGCATAATCCACACCCAGACACCCAATAACAAAAAAAGATTTAAAAAGGAGAAAGAGTATGAAGTTATAACCCGAAACTAAGTTATTTGTGTGCGCATGCCTTTAAATAGTTTACTTGTATTTGGATCCTTATTTTATACAAATTTACACTCTCTGTAGTGTCGTCCCTGCAGTTACCTCTGTTTATAGAAAAAAAAAATTATTGATAGGAGAAGAACATTACAATAAAACAGAGGATTAGCAGTCCTTACAAAAAGAGAAAAAAAGCTATTACAATTAATAGCTTAAAAGAGCTTGCCAATGCCTTTGTATGTCCACAACGGAAATTCCACTAAAACATAAATGACTATTTTTCTCACAAAAACATCCGGGAAAATCACTTTGTTGGGTCCACGAATTTGCAGCAAATCATTAGTGTTTATTCTATTAAGAACTGCAGTCCAAACAAAAGCCTTCACTTTAGAGGGAATCTTAACTTTCCAAAAAGATTTTGACACACAAACATTTTGGGATAGTAATGAGAGAAAAACACAGAGCTCTCAAATCAATATAATATATAACACATACTCTAGACCTCTGCTTATACTATGACCACCACATTACACTTAAACCCTTTAGTTTACTTAGATACTATAGAATGCCTAAGCTGTGTGAAAGGGTATAATTCTGATAACGAGAAAAAAGGAGTGGGAAGGGCAAGCCGTGAGGGATACGCGGTTGATAGCAGTGGGGTCGTTACGGAGCTGTTACAAATGACTAAAAGGAGGAATGAGGGGAAAAGGGGTGGGGGGGGGGGGGGGGGGGGACGTAACGTGTCCTTCAGGTGGTTTGATGTGAGGTACCAGCAGTCTCAAAGTATGTTAGAAGCTATCTTTGCTATGATTTTCTTGCTGGTTTTCTTTTTTCTGGAAGTTGGGCTCGGTACAAAGGAGTGCGGACAATTATTTTATTTTATTTTTATTGGACAAATAATATTAAAGGCATATGCCTTATTTTATTGGAAATTGGATGTATTATTTTTTAAAAGGCCATTAATTTGATCTATGCTGCTCTTCAACAGGGATAACATGTTCTTGTAAATTACCCACTTTTTACACTAAGCTTACTCTTCATATAATTAACTATGTAAAGTTATGAACTTATGATAAATATTTTACAAGGCAATAACTATTCAAGGTCTACAATTATATAAGAATATATCAAATTTATAAGTCTACTCTCACATTTCTCCCTCTCAATCAATTTTTCAGTTAAGTCATTAATTTTCACTTGTAAATCTTTGATCATTATCAAATGTTCATGCTTTTTTTTTAATATTATATCATGAAAATATATTTTTATGAACATTCATGCTTTTTCTAAATTCAATATCTTAAATTTAGACGAGGATTATGTCCTTATAAATTGATTCATCTTTTTCCCTATGTGTATTCTGTCTTTTCAAAATTTCACTACATGTTAAAAAAATACATGACTCTGTTTCTTTTTTAGGATGATGCAAGATAACATTCAACTAACACAATTGTGTAATTGTAATTATTTAAAGACATGACATAGTTATACACTTGAAATCAATTTCAAAAGCATCAAATAATATTGCTCACAGTTGAATAGAGAAGAACATTTCAAGCCATTAAAGTATTATAAAACATTTCAAACTATGGAATGATAACGAAGACTCTGTTCATCATCTAAGGAGTTAACATCCCCTTTTTTGGGCAAAAGAATGTATTTATTTCCATATAGTAACTCAACTAAGCGTATCATTCTTATTCCTGTCAATTGCTTGTGCTTTATATATCCTTTTATTCAACTAATTAAATATTATGTTTCTTGAAGGCATGGAACCCAACAATCTAGCGTACATTCATTTTCACATTCTACAAATAAGTAGTTTTTCTCCTTTTTTCCATTCATTTTATAACTTACCAATTTTGGCATGTTCTACATCTGCACAGATCTGTCACCTAGAAGAGGAGCTAATGAAAATGGAATTTGCTCCTTCGGTACCTTCACTTCTATTAACAGAACCTGTTTGGACAAGAACATTGGTCTAACATAAACTAGACCTATGCTGCTCAACTTTTGAGCTGGTTAAATGGATTGAGGAGAACCATGAATGGGAGCTTCCACTCTAGCGTTTTACATTACATTAATTGTTTATCTCTCTACAAGACTATTGAACAATCTTATTTTAATAGTTGCTATGATATTCACTTGCAGTATTTTAAGAATAAAAATGTTGCAGAATCTAATTTTGCAGTAAGTACAGTTATTTTTACTGTTCATACGATTATGGCATCAAGTTTGTCATTCTTTTTGCTTGTAGCTTTAGAAAGATAGAATTTTTGTTTTTGTTTTTCGGTTCCATCTACATAAATGTCACACATTACTTTTACTGTACCTATTCAGCTTCAGCATTAATCAAATTTAATTCTCAGCATACTAGGATTATGATACAATTTTCAACTTCTTAAAAGTGAACACATATTAATTGGAAGTTTTCACTAATTATGGATAATATGATTTAATTATCACTTATTTAAAATTTATTCTATAACATATTATTATTATTTGATATAATTAAAATTAAAAAAAAGAATTGTTTCATTGAGAATTAGAAATTATTTTTAATCAGATTTCTGAGTTCAATATTTATTCTAAATATCTTATAAACAAAATTAGTTAATTTAACTATATTTTCTAAATAATCAATTCAAATTGTTTGATGATAAAATTTAATATAACAATAAGTTTCAAAACGTGTGTGTATGTGTGATATATATATTTGTTTGGGACTTTCTCATAAATTGTTTGACTAAAGATTGACCCTTTATTTTGCTTCCATGATTAAGTCATATTTCTCTTTTTTTATAATTTTATGAAAATCCTTATTTTTCAACCTCTTAAAGGTTGAAGTCTCATTAGATTTACCTTTTTTTTAATAGACCAAAAACATATGCCCTTAAGGCCGCAAAAAAAATTTCATGGCCGTAAAAAAGGCCTAGGCAATGCAAATTTGTTTCTCTATTTTCTGTTCCTAGCTTCTTCTCGCGTTCATCTTTCTGGTCTACTCGTCCCTCATCCTCTCTCACTCGCGATGCTCTGTGCTTCCACGAGCTGCGACTTTTATAGATGCCTAGTAGATAGCTGTAACGCCCAGAAAATCCTGCAGTTTCAGATAAGATTTTGAATTTTCAGACGCAAAGTTCCATAGATTTTTTGGCAACCGATTACTGTTATTTGGGTTCCTCTCTTCTATCACCTCTGCATCATCGTTCTCTGCTCAAACTTACCACCTTGTTCTCATTATTCATCTTGATTTATCAGCAAAATCTTTATCCGGTTTGGAGGTAATCTGAGTCTACGGCCTTTTGATTTTCAAGTGTGCCTCACCAAGATTAACGGAAACAATTTTTGCGTCCTTTGTTTCTGAGCAGAGCTGCTTCTTTTTTTGCTTTTTTTTTCTTTTCTTATAAAATCTGAAAAAAAAACTAATAAAAATAAAGGATGAAATTAACAAAAAAAAAATAATTGGATTAAAATTTCAAGTTAAGTGATAAAATGTGAGTTAATATGCAAGGCATCAAGAGGTTTGTTGCTGAAAGTTGTTGGCAGTTGAGTTAGCCTGAGGGACCATCCCTTGCTAAGGCAAAAATTTATAATATTCTACATTTTACAAGGAACCTATAAGTTATTTCTGTGCAGATACGAACAAGTTTGCGCTTTACACAAGTGGTTTCAACTTTATGCCAAAATTTATATATTTTTGTGAATCAATTAAAGTGATAAGCTTTTCACTTAGCTGGTATCAACTTATAGTAATAAACAATAAGTTTAAGGTAGGCGACTGATATTAAACTGAACAAATGATATAATTGAAGACATGCCTTCTATGTCCTATTTTATTGGACATTGAATGTATTTTTTAAAAGGCCATTAATTTGACCTACACTGTTCTTCAACTTGGATAACGTTTTCTATAAATTACACACTTTTTACACTAAACTTCTTTTTAAGTTATTCACTATGTAAAGTTATGAACTTATGATAATCATTTTACAAGGCAATAGCCACTAAAGGTCTACAATCATATACTTATGTCAAACTGATGGCCTACACTCTACATTTCTTCCTCTCAGTCAACTTTCAGTTAAATCTTTAATTTTCACTTATAAATCTTTGATCGTTAGCCACTAAAGGGATGAATATTTCTATATTTTCACTTGAGAACTTGGGTGCTTGCATTTGGAAGTTTTACGACATATTGATAAGGAAAATTCTAGATCAATTAGGTGCAATACAGTCTAAGGAGAACTATTTTTTATGCTTCTGTAAAAAATGCTGAGAAAGCACTTGATTGGTTCTAATTACTACCTGAATCACTAATTAGAATTAATCAGCATATTTATATTATTTTTAATCTAACTTCATAATTATGTTCGTTTAGGTTTTAGATATATTTCCATTTTTAATCAGCATTAATCAAATTTAATTATCAGCATATTAGGATTATGGTAAAATTTTCAACTTCTTAAAAGTGCATAGTAATTGAAAGTTTCCACTAATTATGGATAATATGATTTAATTATCGCTTATTTAAAATTTATTCTATGACATATTATTCTCATTTTATATAATTAAAATTTAAAAAATTTATTGCTACTTTTTTATACAATTTTATATTTTTTATTATAAATTAATCAGCATATTTAGATTTGTTTTTTTTAATCTAACTTCAGAATTATCTTTGTTTAGGTTTTAGATACATTTTCACTTTAAGTCAGCATTAATCAAATTTAATTATCAGCATATTAGAATTATGGTAAAAATTTCAACTTCTTAAAAGTGCACATAGTAATTGAAAGTTTTCACTAATTATGGATAATATTATTTAATTATCACTTATTTAAAATTTATTCTATGACATGTTATTATCCTTTTATATAATTAAAATTAGAAAATTTTCTTGCTACCCTTTTTTTACAATTTTCATTTTTGATTATATATAAAATTAATTATAACAATAATTTTCAATAACCCTGTACAAAGCACCTATAAATTGTTTGACTAAAAATTGACCCTTTATTTTGCTTTCATGATTATGCCATATTTTTTTTAATAATTTTATGGAAAGCTTATTTCTTGACCTCTTAAAGGTCGAAGTCTCATAGATTTACTTTTTTTTTGTGGACCAAAAACACGTGCCCTTAATGCCATCAAAAAATTTCATGGCCGTAAAAAAGGCATTGGCGACACAGAAAGGGTGGAACGGATGGCGTTAGGGCATCAAAAATACAAATAAAAAAAAGATGGCTGTGGGCCGTTTAATGGCCATTCATCAGACAATAAATGGCCTTAAAATCCGACATTTTGAGTATTTTTATTTACTTGTCCAAAAAAAAGTATTTTTATTTTATTTTAAAAAAAGTATTTTAAGAATTAGACTTTTAATTATACAAATACTAAAACTTTTTAGACTCTGCAGAAAATAAGTATTTAGTGGTATCTATCTTTAAAATTACTACATATTCTTTTTTATTTTATTTTTAAAGTATTTTTATAAATTATTAATATTTTAAAATTAATCCTTTTCAGACTTTGTTGTCACAAATAAGTGCTCTCAATAAATATCTGTTCTGAAAATTTTGAGAGCGTACCTCACGCACCTTTATGTCTAACATTTATTGGTAACATATTGATTATATTAGCTTAATATACATGCATTCTACATTATAAGTTCTTCTATGCATTTTCATTTTTAAAAATAAATATTGTACATAGCTACCATGATATCTATCGATGGATATGTACCACAAATTTACCCATTTTGGATCTAAATATATATGAATACCAGTAGACAAACATCAGTTAAGTCACACAAACCCCTTCCTCTTCGCATCAACATTCTTTAGGGTAATAAATGTACATTTCTAAACAACACCTCGCCCACTCTATAATGGAATGGATGGTGATTTGAGTCAAGATGTTACAATACGGTCCAAAGACAAAAATTTCTTTTTATCGATTTAAGCATACTAAATTTTAAGATATTTTTGAAATTATTGCTATTATGTGCCAAAAAAAAAAATGCGTAAACTTCTATTGATTATAGAGTAAATCACCATTTTTATTTTTGAAAACGTTTTAAAAAATTATTATTATTTAATTCTCAACATCTTGAAAAATAAATCATTTCAATATTCGACATTAAAATTTGTCTCTAATTTATTAAAAAAAAACAGTGTGTTTTACTTTCATATCTTTTTTAACATTCCATGTCAACAATTAATATTACATGCTATTGGATAAATTAAGTCCATCAATATGGACAACTATATTAATATATTTTTAACAATTTGATGTTAGAAATTAAAATGATATGCTTTAAAATTTTGAGAATAAAATAATGACAAATAAATGACACTATTTTTTTTTAAGAATCATAATGGTAGTTTACTCTTAATTATATCTTCTTTCTTTCTAAACTTAATCGTAGCTGATCTTAATTTATTAATTTTTTAAAATTATTTAAAAATTACTTCTTTTTAAACTGTTTTATTTTTATCCTATGTTAAAGGCTATATAGAGCTACAGTATTTAAAACTAAATAATAAATATATGCTTATTTGACGAAATTTTTTTAAAAAATGATACAAATTTTGTTGGGTGACAAATAGCATCTTAATTTAAGACACATTTGAAATTACTGCACTCATGTCACCAAACAATGGGTCAAGTGGTAAGTGAACAAATTCATAATTTGATGGTCAGAAGTTCAATTTTAGATTTTCGAAGGCCTACTTTAATTTTAAACTCTCCCCTCGACCAATTTTTTTTAAGTCATTATAACTACTATAATTCTCATCTTTAAAAGTGGCTGAATACCTTAACACTTTATTTAAAAAAAATAACTACTACAATTCTCATCTGTCGCTCTCAGATTGCCATCTTCATCAAGCTATAACAATTCTTGTCTCTGATCTTTAACTACAGTCAATGTCAACGAACCAATCAATTGGTTTTTCTTTATTTGCACTTTAATTTCTCCCTCTGTTCTTCCTCCCCCCCCCCCCTTTTCTATGACTTTCCTTTCTCTATTCAATCTTTTGGAAAGATATAGTGTTGACGTTTAGCAAACCTTCCTATCAATCCCCACAAATTTTCCTTTTCTTCGAAACAAAATTCTATAGTTTCAGGCCTTTCAACCAGATGTTAGAAATTTTACCTTACTCAAGCATCCTTATCGTCCTCATTATACGCAAAGAAGAGTAAAACAACCTAATGAAATGGCCAGAATATTTCATCCGTAGTTTTAAGGTATGGATGAAACTTATGTAATTTAAGACTAGAAGACAATAATTGCTATAGCTTGATGATGATGGCAATCTAAGATAAAAAAGACAAGAATTGCAATAAATTTAGAAATAAAGGGTCAGAGAAATTATGCAGTTAAAATTCTACTGTTATTAAACAACTATTTACTGATATTTTTACAATTGAGAAAAGTTATAATTTTAGTCTCTAACAAATTGGTGAACTTTCAATTTAGCCTGTCACATATTAATTTTGTTAATTTAATCCTTTAGAGATAAAAGTACCTGCAATGTCACTTTCTAGTTAAAATACTGTCCCAAATTTGATGCAAACTTAACTTACTATTGAAATTGTAATTTTTTTTGTCACATTCATGTAACTTAACATATAAATTGGTATTCGTTTAATTATGATTTGACACTCGCATGATACTTACAAGAAAATTTTCTAAATAGGGTTAATTGATTTTGAAAATTTAAGAATTTTGTTATAGTGGCACGAGAATATCGAGTCAGCATTAAATGAATGTTAAATGTTAATTCATATATCAAGTTAGATAAATTTCATAGAAAACTACAATTTCAGCGGTAATTTAAATTTGGCATTAAATTTTAGATGATAGCTTAATTGAAAAGTGACATTTTAGACACTTTTATCTTTAAGGAAATATATTAAAAGAATAATCCATTAGGAATTAAATTAAAACTTCACTTATCTGTTAAGAATCAAAATATGGTTTTTCTCTTTACTAATTGATGAGGTGTGAAAACAATACACATGCCATAATTTGGTTAGAAAGCTTAGATAGTAAAGATAGATGGACTTCATGTAAGTTTTGTCCTTTAAAAAATTGAAACTTCTACCATTTATATATGTCTTCATTTTAAAACTCTAAATCAATTACATCTTAATTTTATCATATTTTTGAAATTATTGAACTAATGTAGCAATCAGGCAACCACACATTCTCATGGTGAATCAAACCAAACATGTACAGTCACATGGGTAATATGTCTACCCAATTTGCAAGACTACAAGCAACAGTCCACAAATAGGAATCAAACAAAAAGCAGTGTTCCCACTTTAGCGACAATTTTTTTTACAAGCTGTCAAACACCATTTTGCAATCACTATCGATTGAGACGTCCTTGATGAAGAGGTAACAAGCAAAAATCAAGTCTTCCTTTGCTGCCAAAGCTTTCAACTGACCCAGGATAAAAGCCTTCAACGACTTTTACTCAAGCCCCACAAATGCTTCACAAATGCTTCCTGCATCTGAGACTGCTTGTAGGGGGTAATTGAGGGCATTTCTAAGCTGCTTCGTTCATAATAAAAGTCACTGTCCATTCTGTCAAATTTGTATTCTTTTCTTCATTATGCAGCATGGCACAGTCTGACCATATGTCCATTAATGGTTTTGCAATTGACCGTATCAATTATATTTTCCTTCTTTTTAGAATCAAATATACCTATTAATCCCACCTTTCTTCCAAAGAAATTCTATAGTTTCCAGCCCTTCAACCAGATTTTAGAAATTTAAAAAAATTAATGAAATGGCCGGAGTTTTAAAGTATGGACGAAACTTATGTAATTTCAAACAAGAATACAAGAATTGTTATAGCTTAATGAAAATGTCAATTTGAGAGCAAAAGACAAGAATTGCAGTAGCTATTATTTAAAAATAAAGGGTTAGAGAAGTGATTGACTTAAAATTTTACTGTTATTAAATGATTCTTTATTGTTTATTAAACTTTCAATTTAGTCTCTCACATATTAATTTTTTTTTAGTTTAATTCTTTAAAGATAAAAGGGCTTGTAATATCACTTTTCAATTAAGATATTGTCTTCAATTTGATGCTAAACTTAACTTATTGTTGAAATTACAAATTTTTTTTGTAACATTTATCTAATTTAGCATATGAATTAAGATTCATTGAACAATAATTTGACATTTTAGGAAAATTTTCTAAATAAGATTAATTTATTTGAAAAATTAAAAATTCTGTTATGAGTGTCACGATCGAGAGTGTCAATTCAGTATTAAGTTAATGTCAATTTATATGCTAAATTAGATAAATATAACAAAAAAATTATACTTTTACTAGAAGTTAAATTTTACATTAAAATTCGAATGATCCCTTAATTGAGGAATGCCATTATAGACAGTTTTATCTTTGAAGGAATAAATTAAAAAAATCTATGAAAAATTAAATTGAAAGTTCACCTATCTTTCAACAATCAAAATATGGTTTTATTATTTACTAATTGATGAGGTGCAAAAACAATGCACGTGCCATAATTTGGTTAGATAACTTGATAGTAAAGATGGATGGGACTGTATATTAGGATTCGTCCTTTGAAAAATTGAATCTTCTACCATTTATTTATGTCTTCTTTTTAAAACTCAATATTAATTACATCTTAATTTTATCATTTTTCTGAAATTATTGAACTTATGTACCAGCCAGGCGACTACACACTCTCGTGGTGAATCCAACCAAACATGTATAGTCATATAAGTAATACGTCTACCCAAGGTAGTGTTCCCACTTCAAGAAATCAAATAAAGAAGGCGTGATATGACATTTTCACCATTTTGCAATCACTTTCCAAAAAAAACGTCCTTGATGCAGAGGTCATGAGCAAAAATCAAGCCTTCCTTTGCTGTCAAAGCCTGCAACAAGTTTTACTCATGACCCACAAAAACTTCCTGCATCTTCCCTGGTGATACAACTCAGACCAATACCCCAACTACCAAACAAAGCATCACTGACAATTGCTTTAAAGAAGGCGTAAATGGGGGTATTGGTCTGAAAAAGCTTTCGCAATCACTTTTCAAAAAAAGTGTCCTTGATGCAGAGGTCACTAGCAAAAATCAAGCCTTCCTTTGCTGTCAAAGCCTGCAACAAGTTTTACTCATGACTGACAAAAGCTTCATGCGTCTTCCCTAGTGATACAACTCAGACCAATACCCCAACTACCAAACAAAGCATCACCGACAATTGCTTTAAAGAAGGGGTAAATGGGGGCATTTTCAGACTGCTTTATTCTCATCTAAGGTCGCTATCCTTTCTGTCAATTTATTATTGCACACATTACTTATTTTTATTTTTACTTATTTTTAGAAATTTTTAGTTTTAATTTTATCCATTATTGAAGGCTATAAGAGAGAACCAAAAATTTAAATAATAAGTATATATTTGTATAATGACAATTTCAATTAATATATACTTCTAGCATGAAATTTGAAACTTTAAAAGCATGAGCATAAGTTTCCCAAACTTCATAAAGGTTGATATAATTTTAATTTTCTTCTTATATATTATAAAAAGGAAAAAGAGTTTTTATTTTATTTTATATATACATCTTCGCATGAGCTAGTGACCTCCTGCCGTTATTAAACAATGGTAAGCATTTAATTTACATGTTATAATTCGTTCTTGTCTTTGATGTACTTAGAAATACCTTCCCATATTTGTTGGTGTTTTGTAACTTCTGCAACACAGGTTAAGTATGGAAAATTTTTAGCTTTTACAAAATCAATAGAATTTGTGGTTGTTGGAGTTGGGGAAAAAATATGTGCTTTACTTGTCAGTAAAAAAGAAAAAAAGTGCTTTTTAACACCTCATCTTTTTTCCATTATTTTATTATGATTTACCTCCACACGCATTGACCTGATTTCAACTTGGAAAAATATGTAGTATGCTATTCTCTTTTTTGTTGCTCATTGCTCAGTGCTTCTGTGCTTGCATCTTTGTCATGTCTAATACGCTAAACATGGGATAACTACTCCACAAGTCAAACCTACTAGACTTGACTACCATGCATTTACTTGATTACGAATTGAATAAATATATAATGTGCTATTCTCTTCTTTGTTTCTCGCTACTCACTGCTTGCATCTTTGACAAGTCTGATACTCTAAACGTGGGGAAATTTCATTTCTCTGTTTTCATGCTCTCACTGCATTGCTTCATGGCGTCCTTTGCTTTGAGTAAGCCAAATATCAGCACAGATAAGTCTGCACTTCTTGCTTTCAAATTTTGTATCTTGGATCCTTACAATCTCTTAGCTAATTGGTCTAACTCTTCTTCTCCATGCCATTGGGTTGGTGTCACTTGCAATACCCGCCATGGAAGGGTTCAAGCCTTGAATCTTGGTGACATGGGTCTTAGGGGCACCATACCTTCACCACCAGGAAATCTCTCATTCCTTGTTGAACTTGATATTCATAACAACAATTTCCATGGTCACTTGCCAAAAGAGTTAGTCCAATTGCACAGATTGAAAATGTTTAATTTAAGCTACAATGAATTTGATGGAGAAATTTTGACGTGGATAGGGGGTTTATCCATGCTTCAATACTTGTCTAAGTGGAATCATTCCATCAACCATATCCAACCTGTCGAAGTTGGAGACCTTGGATTAGAATTATAATTTTATTGGGGGGACCTTTCCACTTGAGATTGGAAGACTTAAGCACTTGAAGATTTTACGAAGGGAAGCTAACAAGCTTTCAGGAATCATACCTCAAACCATTTCCAACTTATCTTCACTTGAAAGGTTGAGTTTGCCTTATAACACTTTATCAGGTACATTTTAAATGATTTGTGTCATCTGTATTTGGTTTTACTCTGCTTATTACTATTTGGCTAGTATGATACAATCAATTTGGGATGTAAGCTTAACCAAGCAAACACTAACTTCCTTAGATTTAACTCATTTAAAAAATTATTCACTTAAGTGTACTCATGAATCTCATTTAACATTAACATATTGAATAATGATTTTCTAAAATAATATTGTAATTCTCATAATCGAAAAAAGTGAACGTTGGTTAAATCAAATTATTGATGAAAATATAATACAAATTCATTTTGTACAAAAATTGAAGGGATAGTGAATGAAAAAAAAAAACTAAATGACCACGTTGGTTTAGTACTTGAACTAAATGGTATCCTGATTACATAGATTTATTTTGTTAATTTTAATAGTACTGTTTATAAATTATAAATTATAATTTTATTAAATAAATACTAAAATAAGTTCTAATACTAATATTATATTATAATAAATAATGAAAGTGTCAAAATTTACAAAAACATTGAATATGAAACAGTAGATTGAGTTATAATGAAATGGGAAGATATTGAAAATAACTAATTACAATATATTATTTTAAAACTCGTAAGTTTTTAAATTTAAAGAAAATATTAGAATATACATAATATATTACTCAAATACTAAAATAAAATATATTATATACAAGCATGCTTTGTTTTTTTTTCTTTTGTTTATTTATCTATTTTGCTTGAATACGTTGGACATTGGAGTGGGACCTAGTAAACTAGAGAATGACAATTAAAGGATTTCCGGGGGTGGGTTTCTCTTCCTCCTGTTTTTTATTTATTATGTTTTCTTTACATTTTTAGCCAATGTTGGTCAGCTTTTTTTGATTTGATTGGGTTATTCGAAATTCACAATAAATGTTAGATACAAATTTGAAACAGCTAAAATATTTTTTCCTTTCGCTCAGATCTGCATTTTTTAATTAAATGATACCAAAATGGTACCTTGTTATTGGTATTTTAATAGTCCTTCTTGTTTCCACTTGTTTAATGCAGTTGCAATTTGAGAAATAAGAATTAGTAATATTGTTATATTTTATGATTTAACAGAAAACTAACAAATATAAATTTGTCTCAAGAACATATTGACTAATGTCATGCTTTTCTTCCCAAGTCAAATTAAATGCATGTGAAAAAGTTGCTACCGACTTGTGTTTGATGGCCGTTAGTGGAAATAACAATACCTACAAATTATAATGAATAGTGATACATACAATGTTATGGCAAAAAAAAATTATTGTTTTTCATTAATATTTGAAGGAGGTATTCCAAATGCAATCGGTGATGTTCCACAACTAAGGATAATGTAACTTGGTAGAAACAATATGGAAGGTATGTTTTTTAATTATACCTCTCATATATATACATAATTGCTAATTGTTTATCTTAAGTTATATGTTTATAATTTCTTCTTGTCATATATTTTAACTACAACTCATTATTTTGTACAAGTATTAGATCTAGGTAGAACTAATTAAGATTGCACAAGTATTATTTTTTGGTTTTATATTAATATTGATAATTAAGGCTAAAATACAAGTGTTATACCGGTGAAATTCTATCATCCCTCTTCAACATTTCTTCTCTAGCAGCATTTGATCTAAGTGAAAATCTTTTCACAGGTATGCTTGATCAACTCATCTATTACTATATATTACTACAACAAAATATTATTATAAGAAACACTTTTTTGCTTCAGTAAAATTTCTTTTATTATTCAAATTTGAATGAGTGAGTGTAAAGCAATGTGAGACATTGTTAATTTGTAGGAAAAACACCAAGTAATAATTAATATAGATATTAGGTGTATTAGAACAACGTACAACTTACGTTTCAAACTATCTAAGTATCTTTTTATGAGAGAGCTTTCCATTTTAAGTAATTTAACATATATAGTATTTTAAGAAAATAAATTGACCCAGTTCAAAAATATTTAGCATTTAATTGACAAATACAATACAAGAGTAAGGGATAATTGAGGACTCAACAAAATTGGTATAATCTAACATTCTCTTTTGCAAACTGTCAAACATAATTTTGCAATCACTTTTCAGCAAAACGTCCTTATGTAGACGAGCAAAGATTAACCCCCTGTTGACTGCCAAAGCTTTCAATTGATCCAGAGTAAAAGCTTGCAATGAGTTTTACTCAAGGCCGCATGAAAGCTTTCTGCATCTCATGGCGCTATCCCAACTACCAAACAAAATGCCATCTGCATTTGCTTCTTTTTTTTTTGAAACAATCAAATAATTACTATTAAAAAAATACATCAAGTACAAGATGAATAGGAGAACAAAAGTTAAAGATAGGTGAACTAAGCATGACTAATTTAGTCTTACAACATTTGAAGATGAAAAAAACAAATAAATAGGTATTACAAGTAGAGAATACAAAAAAAAGACACCTAACAAACATTAGTCTACTAAAAATTACATTTTAATATCTCAAATGTATAACTACTACAATAAAAGAAAAAAAGAAAAAAAACAAAGATACAGTTTTAAAGAGACAATATACCTCTCAATTCTCTCTAAGAGTTATCTCTTTTCAACTTTCTTCTACTCATGTGACCATAAAGTTGTAAATATGATATTCTTCTATCTAGATTCGAGTAAGAGTTGTAGAACTGAACTTAAAATTACAAATCTAAATGTAAGAGATGAAAGATTTTAAAGTTCTAAACCTCTTCAAAAAGAAAAGAAAAAAAAACTTTTGTTGAAAGAAACTTTTCTCTCATAAAAGTAGAAACTCTAAAGAGAGAAAAAGATTTCTCTGTAAGAAGAGAAAACAATCTAAAATGAGAAGGAAAAAAAAGGAATAGAGGAGAGAGGCGGGCTCATTCTCTAGAACTCTCTAATCAGTGCTCTCTCTTCCTGCTGCCTCTAATTATCCACATTTGCTTTGAAGAAGGGCTAAGTGGGGCCATTCCCAAACTGCTTCATTCTCAACTAAAGGCGCTTTCCTTTCCATCATAATTGCATTTTTTCTTCATTATGCAGTGTGGCATCGTATTAATTATATCTTACTTTTTTTTTAGAATCAAATATAACCACATCTTAATAAGATATTTTTGAAATTGTTACATACAATTTATTTTATAATTATCATCCTTCATTATTTAATTATATTTAAACTTCAATCCATCTAAATTTAATCATAGTTACATATTAGTCAATTAAGAAAAAAGCAAAGGTATAAAGACACTACCTTTTGATAATCTATCTTTGAGCCGGGCTAATATGGTCAATGATTGGCTGGCTAAATTGGCTTCCGTGGCTTCAATCCTAGTGACAAACAGGGAGGCTAGCCAAGATGGTGTTGGCTGATTGATTTGGTTTGGTATTTTATTTTGCAGAAAAGTGATTGCAAAATAGTGTTAGACAGCTTGCAAAAGAATATGTCACGTCACACCAGATTCTTCAATTATCCCTTACTCTCATATTCTATTTATCCATTAAATGCTAAATATTTTTTAAATTGGGTCAATTTATTTTCTTAAAATGCTATATATGTTAAATTACTTAAAATGAAAAGTCATTTCATCAAAAGATACTGAGATAATTTGAAATGTATACTGCACAAGGTTCTAATACTCCTAATATCTATATTAATTATTACCTTTTGTTTTTTTTCTACCAATTAACAATGTCTCAAATTGCTTTACACTCACTCATTCAAGTGAGATTAATAAAAGAAATTTTACTAAAGAAAAAAAAGTGTTTCTTATAATAATACTTTGTTGTAGTAATAGTAATAGATGATTGAGTTGATCAAGCATTCTTGTGAAGGAATTTCCACTTAGTAATAGTAATAGATGAGTTGACATTTTCTGACACGCAAACATCAGGAGAATTAGAGATTGAGAATTGGGGACTCTTCTGGAAGTTTTCATTGTTGTAAGAGCCTCTAAGAATTGAGGTTGTGGAAAACATATAAACTGTTTCTACTTTACTTGAATGCGTCCCTACAAGTGAAGCGTACTTTTAGGGAAAGCTTCAAATACTTTGGAAATCATTGAACGCCATTTGTTGTAATAGATAATATAGTTTCAGTATGTATTGCTCTTGTCTTGGTATCAAAGTGATTCTATTATCATAGGTAGACTATTAAAAAAAAATTTCACAAAAGATATTGAGCGATTTTTATTGAAGCGTGAAAAAAAAAATTGTTTGTGTTTACAATACACTTGGCGTAAAATCAAAAATGCATAGCAAAAAAAAATCATCCCTCACAATTTTAGCATGTTACAAATAATCAAAATGTGTTTACAATCTTTTTTTTTCCATAATTATCTATTAATCCTTGAGCATGTTATTTATATATAACCTTGTCATTTAAAACATTGTTCATATGATACTTATTACAAATCAATATAATGTTTGTCTACTTAGCCTATCAAATTGAAACAAATGTAACTATTATATTTGTGTTTTCCTAAAACATTAATTTTTTCCCATTTATGTTGAATTAAAGGAGATATTCCAAGAGAGATTGTTGATCTTCCACAAAGAAGGCTGATGTATATTGGATGGAATCAATTAATATGAACACATGATTTTTTCTCTTTTCATCTAGGATTTTATTTTCATTTTTCTCATTCTAAAAGCACCATTTTCATCTTGATATTAAATATTAATATGAGTGCCTTATGTGAGCTATTAATTCTATGTAAACAATTAGTAATTCAGGTTGTACAAATAATATTTTTGGATTTCATACTAGTATTTATAACTAATGTTAAAATATGAATGTTACACAGGTGAAATTCCATAATCTCTTTTCAACATTTCTTCTTTAAGAATAGTGAGTTTGCAAAGAAACAATTTACATGGTAAACTTCCAACATCACTTGGCAACTGCACATAGCTGGAAGAACTATATTTAGAAGAGAACTCCTTAACAGGTGCACTTGCCATGCCCGTTAAGTCCTATATATTCATTATTATTATTAAAAAGAAAATTTGATATTTTAATAAAATTTCATCAATAATTAATTTTTTAAAGATATATATATTTTTAATTTAATTTTTTATATTTTAGCTTATCAATTTAATCTTTTAAATATTCATTTATTTTAAAATTTGTTTTTAGATTTATTCTATTAATAAATATTTAACACATTTTTTTTTGTCATAATTATATAATTTATATAAAAATATAATTTAGTTAAATAATCATTTTAATTAACAAAGATGTAATTTAATTTAATTTTAGTGATTTAATTAAATTTAAATAAATTAAAAATAATAAAATAAAATAAAATTTTAAATTGCAGCAAATTTAAACATTTTTTTAATCTATTATAATTAAAAATTTATATAATTTAAGTAAGTTATTATTTTAGTTAGTTAAACCAACTTATTAAGTTTTTATTGATAAAATTAAAATGAAAATATTTTTTTAAAAAAATAATTCTTTGAATAATATTTTTTTTAAATAATTTTTTAAATAAAAAATAATTTTGATGATTTAATTAAAATAAAATAAAATAAATATATTATTGTTAAAATAAATAAATAAACAACGGAAACGCGGCAAAAAACTGCGTTTTGGAAGCGCAGCAAAGGATCCGTGTTCTGTTAGGACACCCGTTTTCTTTCGTATTGGTAAACTCTCGGCTGAACCACCATTGCAGCATCTCATCGCGATAACGTGACCAAATGCCTGCCAACCTCAGCCACTGCCAATTTCATCTCAATTTCAAGTTTTCCATATCTTTCATGCATGGCCATTGGGACGAGTTGAATCACATTTTGGGAGCCTCTATTTTAGCGGAGCAGTTGAAGATACGTGGTCAGCTTAGATTACACCGGCTTTATGAACGACAGAGGGAGAGAAAGGAGAAAGAAGCATCTGAATCCGATACGCAGCAAGATAACAGAAACAGAGCACTTTTTGAGGTGAACATAAGCATAATAATGAAGGGAAAACCAAAGTTGAAAAGAAAGAGACTAAGAAAAAAGTAAATAGAAAGGGTCATTCTCTGAGTTATAGGTGAGAAAACGTGAAAGAAATGCCTGGTTTCAGTGGTAAGTAGTTTGATTGGGAGAAGAGTTTGCGAGCAGGTTCAGGTCCTCTGAACGGAACAAATGGCAGCTCAAAGCAGAGAGATAATGGCAGGGGAAAGAAAGATGGTTTCACAGGGCAAGGCAAACGGTATGGAAGGGAGATTCTGTGGTGATTCAGCCGATTGGGTACTCGCGGGAGGGAGAAGGAATAAACTGAAAAAATGGCATCCGAAATTTTTTTTTTAATATTTCAACGTTAAAAATAAAAAAAATAAAAAAACAAGAAAAAAAATTTTGAGCAAGATCATTGACTTGCTTCTTCATCTCTTTTCCCTCCCTAACATGCTAAGGTATTCTTGCCTTCTTTCACCTATGATCAACCAAAACTTTTCACTGGTATTTTCTTACACAACCTAAATGATGAGCAAGATCATAAAGTATATAAACACAATTGATCTCTCTAACACTGTCAAGAAGCAGAAACAGAGGAGATTGAGAGAGAGAGAGAAAGTTAGCTTGTAGAAACCTGAAGATTTGAGAATTTCATTCAACAAGCCAGTTGCAAAAAAAATAAAAGAAATTGTAAAACTCTGTGGAATAAGGAGAAACAGAAGGTGATATTGGGATTTTAGAAACTTTCCTAAGAACTGGAAAAAGCTAAAGCTAAAAACAGGGAATAGAGATAGAGAAAATTAACCTACAAAAATCTGAAGAATGCATAAAATAGAGATAAAATTTAAGAACTCAGTTGCGTCAAAACATCAGATAAAATTGAGAGAAGATAGATTGAGAAATGTTGAAGCAGAAGAAAGGAGAAAGCTGCAAAAGGCATCGTTTCAAAAAAATTAAAAAAAAAATAGATGGTTGATATTTAGCACAGTGATCGCTGTATTTTTTATTGCAGTCAGAGAGTACGACGAATAGACCAAATTGTGGAATGTTTGACGATGTAACAATACAACAACGATAATAATAATTAAGTCTTTTCTCATTAAATGAGATCGGTTACATAGATCAAATAGTATTATAGTAGTTTATCATAAATGAGATCAATAGATAATTTATTAACTATTAAATTATTTTTAATAGATTTACTTATTATTTTTTTTACCTCCTTCTATCTCTAATTATTAGACTATTCTTCATTCAATCTACTCTTTTCACTAGAGCTTCTACAAGTCTTCTCCACACATAACCAAACTACCTTAAATGAGATTCAACTATCTTCTTCAGGTGATATCTCAATTTTCTCTTTAATACATTTATTTCTAATCATATCTTTTCTGGTGTGTCCACACATCCAGCGTAACATTTTCATCTCTGTAACATTGAGTTTATCTTCATGTTGTCTTTTAACCGTCTAACATTCAGTCCCATATAATATAGCGATACAAATTAATCTTAATTTGTAATTATTTGTTTCACTCCGTATAAAACCTTCCATTGTGACAGTAGAAAGAGTATTAAGATAACAATAAAATAGCAGCATAAGCGCAAATTATATTAACAATATAGCCCACAGCAAAATCGATTTTAACGACTCGCACAACCGAAAAAAAAATCATTAACTGTTGGTCATTCAAAAGATTTTTTTTTTTTTTTGTTAACCTTCGCTCAATGAATTGCTAACGAAAATGACCATTATGTTCAAACAAATACCAAGAGGCATCTAAAATAAGGATGCATTTCCCTTGTACCTTAAGAATTGAGCCAAGACGCTC
Source organism: Gleditsia sinensis (assembly GCA_037074535.1). NCBI lineage: Eukaryota > Viridiplantae > Streptophyta > Magnoliopsida > Fabales > Fabaceae > Gleditsia > Gleditsia sinensis. The sequence goes on from CM073465.1 coordinate 67,982,238, forward strand.
CTGCTCAAGGACATCCTGAAAATGCTTGCGCCATCAATCCCAATCCCATTCTTCATCTTTCGGTTCAAGATTCTCCTTCTTTGAGCTATCTTGCTCAGCCACACTGGCCATTTTCCTCGCACCCTGAGACTCGTTCTGAAGAAAATCCATATACGAATCGAAGCGCTTGATAGCGCTCCTGATGACATTGTGAAGCAGGGAATTCCATCGTCGGTTGACAGAGTTGTCGAAGGGAGATGAAGAACCAGAGGAAGGGACAAAGGGTGGTGGAATCAACAGAGAGGGAGTGAGAATGCGAAGGGAAAAAGGGGTAGAGAATTTTGAGTTTGGAAAGTGGAGATTGGGAGGTGTAGGAGCAGATATGGAAGCCATGGATATCTATCTGGGTGAGAGAGAGCTGCTTTGAAAAGGGTATGTGATTCTTTGTGAGAATTTGTGGCTATGGGGAAATGGGAAAATCGCTAATAATACAAAACTATGTGGAAAACATGAGGCCGTGAACCTGACAGTAAATCGGGGATGGCTGAAAAGTTTGAGCAAACATAGGGATAAGAATGAACTTTCAGTTCATCCTTTGGGAAGACTATCTTTTATGCAGACTTGGATAATTTTTTATGGTGCCTTTTGATATGAAGGGAATCGGTGGGTAATAAACCCGTTTAATTAAACTGGTGGCAGCAAAAAATTTGGTGCCGACAAGTACAAGTTAGTAAGTAATAAAATCATATTGTAAGAATTTAAAAATTTGATTCAAATTCACGGTATTTTTTTTCTGAAAATGTGGTCTATAAATATTTTTGTAAATTTTTATTAAATTTTGTAATATGTTCTAACTTAAAATGAATTTTTCATTTTAAACTTCTTTTTTACAAAAAAAAAAAATCATTTTCAATTGGAAGAACTTCAAATATCTATTGTAGTTTTGAGTTTTGGCCCAAAAAACATGAAGACTATCGTATATATTTTTGAGTAACTTATATTAATTTTTATAAAAAATTTAAAATTTTATATTCACATTTTTTTTTAATTTATACAGTTTTTTCTATTTCTATAACATATACTAACACCTTCTTCTGTAGCCTTAAAAATATAAAATTAATTTTAAAATTTTTTAATTTGACCTCTTAATAATTTATGTTATATTTAATTAAATTAAATTATTATTTTTTAGAAAAGTGCAAAGTATAACTTTATCAACAATTATGTTAATAAAAATAATTTAGAGTTTTAATTTTAAAAAATATAAATGTATATTTAAAAAAATTAGGAGAACTAAATATAATTTACTTATTCTTATTTCTAGAACAAAATCTTTATGGAATAAAGAAAAAAAATTAAGAAGGTAAAAATATATTAATTAACGGATGTTCCGAAAAGAAAAATAATTGTATTAATTTTGAGGGGTAAGTTCAAGATGAGTAATGCCAAATTTATTTTGTTGTGTAGCCATGGCCACAAATAAATGCTATAATAATAGCTATGTTAATTAAGTTATTAATTGAGTCCTAGCATTTATAATGCTGGGAAATGTTGCCACAGTAGCTAACTTGGCATAGAATTAGGAGCAGTTATATTTGTATCTTAGTACATAGACCTTGTTTGGTTTCTGAAGCATGGTCTACTTTCTGCAGTGTTGCAATAAAGGTCTTTCCTTGACTATAGCGGAGAGAGAAAGGAGCTTGTTCTTCTTCAAAACATAGCATGCTATATGCTCCTTGCTTGTGGTGTAGTTTATGTTGTTTCGGTAAGATAATAGAATACAGCAAACCATTCAGTTAATAGTGTCTGCATGACTTTTGTTTCTATATGTATGCCACACTGTTTGTTGGTAACTGCCTATGAAAACATGTATGGATTATATTACAAAAATAGTTTGATGTTTATATATATATATATATATATATATATATATATATATATATATATATATATATATATATATTGAAAAGTCATATTTCATTATTTTACACTTTTTTAATTGACTTGACAAAACTTGGTTAGTCCATGTTATCTAGATAAATTGAGGACAAACTATGTAATTAAAAGTATGAGCTCAAGTTTTTTATTTTTGGTATATATTTTATGAAATCTTTCATATTAAAAGATTTTAATTGGCATATTTTGTTTTGTTGCCCATCATAGATGGTATTTTATTTTAGTTCCCATATCAAATAAACTTCTTTGAACAGAGTTGAAATGATTTCTAATTAAAAATGTCTTGCTCTGTACTTGTTTCTATGATCTTACTCACTAAACCTTCTATAGTTTCTTCTCTACTTGGGGACATTAGTCAAAGCTGCTGCTCTTTCCTTGCTTACTTTGTTATACCAACTTAAGGGAATCCTATGCATTGGTTTCTGAAATGTTCTCGCCAGTCACAAGAAATCACAAGAGTGCAAGCAGGCTAGAGGTAGGGTGTTACATTGACTTGTTATGACAAACTCCTCAGTTGCCTTCTATTTACATGTATGTACCTGTAATTGTCTATCGTTTCTATACACAGATGATGTTGATAAACATCTTGAACAAATTTTGATACTGATGAACAAGGGAGCTCAAAAGATTGTCTTTAGTTATATTTAAGCAAGCAACAAAACATGGATGTGTTTGATCACAATCTGGATTGACTCTTGGCATTTTCTACATTTCCTTGTTATGACAAAATCCTAGGGTTGCCTTCTGTTTGAATGTCTGTATCTATAATTTTCTATCTGTCCTTTATGCAGAAGATGATCAAAAACATCTTGCACAAATTGGGATGCTGATGTACTAGAGAGCTCTAAGATTTTATTTCCTTATATTTAAACTTGGAAACTAAACAAGGATGCATTTGACCACAATCTGAATTGACTCATGGCATTTTCTAACTGCTGGAATGTTGTGAATGATTGACCTCATAATTCTACTAGAATCTCTGTCCTTGTTTATGGATTGTGACTGGCAAGAATGTTTCTACATATAATGCTTTTGTTGAAGAACCTAGAAACAAATACACAAGGGATTACAGATAAGTTTTGTTATTTTAGTAAATCAATGCAATCAATAATGAAAACTTAAAACTCGGTCCATGCTCTCAATCTCCTCAACTTAGTCCAAGCTGCTGTTCTTTCCTTACTTACTTTTTATAGTTTAATTACTCAGTTGAATTTTATGATTTTACTTAATTTTAGTTAATTCCTTATGATTTAAAATTTTCTAATAAGATTTTGATATTTGAAATTTTTTTTAACCAAAAATAAAGTTCTGTCCAAATGTTAATAAAAAGCTGACATGATCAATTGAATGCACCAGTGGTAACATATTAGAAGTCACTATAATCTCCACTTCAACCCAATACTCGTGTGCGGTGCATGTGCTCCCTTTTTTCCCTTTTTCTTTGTTCCTTTTGTAACTTCACGGTTGAGTCATCTAGAAAAAATAGAACTTCTTCCATTGCACCCGATGGCATTACATGCCTCCAACTCCAACAACGACCATGGATTCCATGGCAGCAACTTCATATTCTACCACCCTTTCCAACTCAGTATGAGCTAATGCCTTGGAATCAATGGCTTTTGTCAGAGTTGAGAGGATGTGGTGGAAATTGAATTAAGTCAGTTGAGAGAGCCATTGAGTGCAATGGAGGAAGTTTTAGCATATTAGCAATAGTTGAAGCTTAAAGTAGGGGTAAGTAAAATCCGACTAAACTGATTAAATTCATTCAAATACAGTAAAAAAAAATCATTTACGTAAATAGAATCAAGTTGATGAGTTTATACAAAATAATTTTTAAAATACTTTTGAGCTAATTCGATGAGTCATGTATATTTTTTTAAAATTTTGAAATTACAAAAATGAATAAAAAGAAGAAGAAGAGGGAGCACATGCAAAGCGAGGATTGAGTTGAGGTGGGGCTTGAACAGACTTTTGACATGTTGTATGACTTGATTAAAAGTCAACAAAAAATTTTAAATTATAAGAATTTATTTAGGAATTGATTGAAATTATAAGAACTAATTGAATAATTAATTTTTTTAAATTTAATTGTAAGGCATAAATTTTTTAAGAATAGAAATTTTACGTGCCTTTTTAAGATAAACTGCCGCTAATCTTTTTAATTGTACGAAAACAATCAAGACTTCTTAGAGATAGAGAATAAAATGTTGAATTGACTGTAGCTTCTTATTTTTTAAAAAAAAATTATTGACTCAATGCATAACAATTTTTTTAAGTTCATTAATAAAAAATGAGTTCAATAAATTATTGTTGCTTAAAGGTCAATGGGAATTTCACTTGCAAAGGAGTTTCATCACTTTCAAATAATTAAATTAATACATTAATCTAATTATCTGATATACTTTTTCCTATCTGGACTTGTCCTACACAATACTATACAAGGCTTTAATTTCGACAAAAAAAAAAAGCATTATACAATAATCCATTTTCATTCTGCTAGTTGCTACTTTCAATTATTACAATTTAGTCTTTTTTATTTTATGTTGCTGCAGTTTAATGTTTTATAATTATATATTTACTTTTTCACCCCTTATTCAAGGCCCATAAAGGCGAACTGACTTTAGTTTTGAAATTAGTAAGGGTACAAGGAGGAAAGATTTAGAAACTCATCATAATTCATCTCTCAGGAACTAGGATGACATTTTTTTTTTTTTTTGTGATAATTGACCCGTATAGAGCAGGGATAGGTAGAATTTCTCTTCTATGAAGATGGGACTGGAGTAGATTTTTCGATACTTGGAATATGGAACATGGGCTGGAGTAGATAATTGACCCGAAGGAATTTTATTATATTAAAATACTTTTGATTTATTCACAAAATTTAATATCAATATGTTTATATTAGTAATTTTTTATTTATAATTTGAACTAATAAATTTTAATATATTTTTATTTTTATAGATGTATTTAAATTAAATTCTATAATATATTGAATTTTTTTTAAATATTATTCAATTTTGTACAATTTTACTTTATTATTATAAAATTTTAGAAATATACGAATCTTGATAAATCACCCATGAAGAATTAGAACAAGAACAATTCATCCCTTGCAGCTTAGGTAGATAAGAAGTGACAAGAAAGGTTTACTCCCTTTTTCCTATATCAATTCTTATTTATCGTACTTCATTATTTTTTAACTATTAAAACAATGTTTTGAGTATTTTTTTTCTCTAGAAAAATAATTTCATATTTTCTTTTTACAAATTCTAAAAATAATAAATGACCAAGTAATTTTTAAAAACTATTATTGTATCACTCATTTCTTTTATTATCTTCACTAAAAAATAAAAAAATTAAATATTTTCGATGCTTAAAATAAAAGTTTAATTCTTTGAAAATTAAAATGCAGAAACAAATGGAAAATAGTCATTGTCTTCCATTTTTTACGCTGAGATGCCAAAGCCATTTTCAGTTTTCCACTTTTGAAGAAGTGGCATTTTTGATCAAATCAAATCCTTTAAGATGAGTATTTATTGTTATTAATTGTTGCTTGCCTCCGTATGTCACGCATCCGTTGTCTCATGGAGTAAGTTCAGCTTTAAGTTTGAGGTTTCCTTTCCTTTTATTCTGGTGGGAAACAAATCTGATTTGGTCAATCAAGAGAAATTGGTGAAAGAAGAAGGAAAAGGCTTCGCAGAAACAGAGGAGTTATGTTTTATGAAACCTTTGTTTTACAGAACCTGAATGTCGAGGAAACATTTTTATAGAAGGTAATCCAGATTCAGGGTATTGCAAACTAGAAAAATTAGGAAAAAAAACATTTAAGTATGCTTTCTAATTTTATCTCTGTAATTTAGATGATAATCAGAAATTTAATCCTCTCAACAAGATTTGCAGAACGATTATTTAAATTAATTAAATTGGATAATAATGATTGTTGGTATCGAATTTATTAAAACCCCAGGTACTAGTGCTTTCATTCTTAATCTCTTCACAAGAAGAGTCCTTCCGTTTTAAAACCCCAGGTAGTTGAAAGAGGTGAATGAAATTAAAAAATAAGATTGACTCACTGTCCATAAAATTGAAAGAATCAAAATTGCAATTTTACATATTTATATATATCCTATAAAATAATAAGTTTGATTCACTGTCCATAATTCAGACGAGCCACATATCTCCTGTTAATAACCTACCACCCGACCAAAATTTCATTTTGGCAAAAATGCATTTTTTTTGTCTCTTAATTTTACATTGAGTTGCATTGTCATGCCTTACCTTTATTTTGTTTCACTTTAATTCTTTTATTTTAAAAAATCAATTAAATCCATCCTTCTTTTGAGTGTTCCTTAATTTGTTTCAATCGATTTTAGAAATTCAATCAACTTGAATCAATTATAAATTATTTTTTTTTAAAATAGACATATTCAATTTACTTTAAATATAAGAATTGAACCCATAAAAAATTGATTGAGTTGATTCGGTCCTTTTTTTTTTTGTGGTGGGCTTCGGACAGGTTCAGCCAGTCGCGTGATCTGCATACTCTTGCCTAGCTGCACGAAATTAGATCTCTGGAGCATTGCCGCAGTGCGAATGGTTTACTAGCCTCGTCCCTGCCAAAAAATTTTGCTGTGCTGATTTCTAGACACTGGTTCGCAGGCGAGTGAGTGTGGGGGAGAGGGAGACCGGGAGAATAGAGTGAGTTGCAAAAGTAATTCCATAAAATAAAAGGGCGAAAATGATATACTAACTGAAAGATTCACTAAGGAAAATATCCTCGAACAGTGGTTGATATGTGTATTTAATTAACAGTTTTATTAGCTTTTCCTCAAGTTATCAGAGACTGCAACAGAAGCACAAAATTCTGTTCTGGGTAGTGATCATATCCATGAATCCGAGGTATTTATTGTTGAACCATACCAGTCTTTTGCCAGTTCTAGGGTACACAGTAGGAACCTCTGATAAAGCAGAGATACTTTCTTTTTGTGTTTTTATTTTTTTTAATATTTAAAATAGGGGAAAAAACCCTCCAATTTTCCATGCTTTTCCTGGCAACCTTTCCTCTCTCCTTTCTGGCTATCCAAGGAAACTATAACTCGAGGGATTTCAACATCTCATCTGCAGTAGCAGTTTGGAAACGAGATTCAAAGGGTGTTCTATTTCATTCAGGACCAGAAGCAGTGGTAGCCAGTCCCAGATTGGTAGCGCGAAGAGGTCACCACACGGAAGACTCTCAACGTTAAAGATTCAGGGGCTGGGCGACAGTGGGCAGGCGGAGTCAGGGGCGCGGGAGTAAAATACATTTAATAATAAAATTAAATATATAAAATATAAATATATTTATAATCATATTTTTTTTTTCAATCGAGTAAATCAATTGGTTTTAGTGAGAAAAAACTGATCTAAAACATATGTAATCGGTTTTTATTTTATTTTATTCGGTTTGATCGATTTGAATTAATTTTGTTCATCCTGTATGACACTATTAATTTAACCATCTTTCTTAAGCGGCATCCATTAACGTTTAAAAACATTACCAAGTCAACGACATTAACTTGTTACTAATACAATATGAAGGCATTTTGTGATAGATGAATGGAAATGATTCTATCCAACATACTCCATATTTTCTTGGAAAGTCATAATTCATAATAATGGGTATCCTAGTTCTTGGGAACAAAAAACCCGGGGGGGGGGGGGGAGGGAACGGTATGCTCAAAGAGCAAAGTATTTGGTAATCAATTTTGAGTACGGTAGTGCTCAAATCATAAACTCAAGTCCCCAAAATAGCCTCATCATTACGGACAAAAATACCAAAAAAAAATTGAAATATTAAACAGCATAATTTAAATCCATCCAATAGAAAATGCAAGCTTGACGAAAATTCTGACACTAGGATATGACACAAAACATAAAAGTAATAATGTTTGATGGACACAAATTTCCTTGCATTTTTTCTAATTGCAGCGTTTTACTTGGAGCAAGAGGACAGGGGTTAATCATTAAACTAAGTGGGTGTTAGGTGTGCAATATCTATTAGTAGTATTAAAAAAAATTTATGACAAAAAGTAATTTTTTGAAATTAAAATTAAAAGACCGAAGTGTAACAAGTAAGAAAGGAAAACGAAACTCTTCAAAGTTCAAAGTTTAGAGATCAAATGTACATTTTTGTCATTTATTTTTCTTCTTCAAATTTATATTGTTATTTTATTTTGTCAAGTACCCAAATGATAAAAATTTCAATTTTATTTAAAAAATAAAATGTTGCAAGATTGTAGAGCTTATAAATTGAAATACAATAAAATAGAAAGAAAATAATAATTAAAACTGTTTGATGATAAAATTTAATGGAAAAAAATTTAAGAATCTATTTTCACCGAGTCAGTTTAGTTTATTAACCCAAACAAAATTTTCAAGTTTGTTAGACTTACACTTGAAAATATAGTCACATAAGAATAGGTAGGTTAATAACTTAAGAGCACTCTAAGATTTTATTTTAACTACTTAGCCAAGTTCTATAATAATGTGAATGGAATTATTTGAAAATCTAACATGCAATTTTTTTTAATAATAAATTATAAGATTAGAATTATTTAATTATTGATAAGTTAATTTAAGCAATAAGTACAAAATAATTCGAACAAACCAAAGACAAATTTCATTCAAATTAAATCTGAAAAAATAAGCATAAAATTCAGACTTTATGATTTTTCTAAAGTAAATTAGCTTAATTGATGCGCGAATAAATTCAAAACGTCATGAGAGTTTAAAATAGATAAAAATCAAATTGATCCATTGAAGTCCTCCACTGTCTTGCTTCCACGTCCCCCAGTTGTGTTTCTCTGTTCTCTGTTCCAAGCTGCTTCTCGCGTTCGTCTTTCAGCTTTGCTCATCCCTCGTCCTCTCTCACTCCTGATACTTTGCTTCCACGAGTTGTGGTTTTTGTAGATGCCTAGGAGATAGCCAAAACGCCCAGAAAATCCAGCAGTTTCAAATCAGATTTCGAAATGTCAGCCGTAAAGTTCCTCATATTTTTTAGCAACTGATTACTGTTACTTAGTTTCCTCTCTTTTATGACCTCTGCATCATCATTTTCTGCTCAAACTTCCCACCTTTATTCTCATTATTCATCTTGATTTATCTGCAAAATCTTCTAGCAGATCAGTTATCCAATTTGGAACGAATCTAACTCAACGACCATTTGATCTCCTAGTGTACCTCACTGAGATTAATGGGAACAATTTCTGTGTCCTCTGTTTTTGGTTTCTCTTCTCCGTTTCTAAGTTGAGCTGCTGCATTTTTTTCTTTTTCTTTTAATAAAAACTTAAATTTTTTTTAATGAAAACAAAGCCTGAAATTAACAAAAATAAATAGAATTGGATAAATTTTTTGATTTATCCGTAGAATCTTCTCGATCATCAGTTATCCAGTTTGGAACGAATCTGACTCAATGACCATTTGATCTCCTAGTATTCCTCGTTGAGATCAATGGGAACAATTTCTGTGTCCCCTGTTTTCGGTTTCTCTTCTCCGTTTCTAAGCTGAGCTGCTGCGTTTTCTACTTTTTTTAATAAAATCTATAAAAAAAAAACCTGAAATTAACAAAAATAAATAGAATTGGATAAAAAAATTTATTTATCCGCAGACTCTTCTAGTAGATCAGTTATCCAGTTTGAACGAATCTGATTCAACGACCACTTAATCTCCTAGTGTGCCTCGCTGAGATTAATGGGAACAATTTCTGTGTCCTCTGTTTTTGGTTTCTCTTCTCTGTTTCTAAGCTGAGCTGCTGTGTTTTCTGCTTTTTTTTTTTAAGAAAACCTAAAAAAAAAAATTAATGAAAACAAAGCCTGAAATTGACAAAAATAAATAGAATTGGATTAAAATTTTTGATTTAAAAGTGATAAAATATGAGTAAATATGCAAGACATGAGAAGGCTTGGGGCTGAAGCTTGTTGGTAGTTAAGTTAGCTTGAGAAGGATCAATCCCCTGTTAAGGCAAAATTTCATTATATACTACGAGGAATCTTCGGGTTATTTATGTGTAGATATTAAAATACCTTACACTAGAAGTGGTTTCAACTTTATATCATAATTTATATATATTTTTGGATTAATCCAAGTGATCAGCTTTTTACTCAGCTGGTGTCAATTGATAGCAACAAACGGTAAGTTTAAGGTAATGTTAGGCAACTAAAATTAAATTGAACAAATAAGATTGAAGGCATGCCTTCTATATCTTATTTTATTGAAGATTGAATGTATTGTTTTTTGAAAGGGCATTACTTTTATCTATGCTGCTCTTCAACCTGGATAACATATTCTTGTACATTACACACATTTTACACTAAACTTGCTCTTTGTATAATTTAATATGTAAACTTACGAACTTATGGTAAATGTTTTACAATGCAATAATTGTAAAAGTCTACAATTATATGTTCATATGTCAAATTGATAGATTACACTCTATATTTCTCTCTCTCAGTTGATTTTCTAGTTAAATCATTAATTTTCACTTATAATTTTTTTTTATCATTATCAATGAATCTTCACGCATTTTTATATATATTTTATCACAAAATTATATTCTTATAAACATTCCTACTTTTTCCCAATTTAATATTTTCAAATTTAGGTAAGGATCATGTCTTTATAAATCAATTTTTTTTTCTACAAGACAAAACATGGTGGGTTTCAACATGTATTATGTTTTTTTAATATTTCACTACATGTTAAAAGAACACATATGTCCGTTTCTTTCGTAGGATGATACAATATGGCATTCAATCGGCGTAGTTGTGTGATTGTAATTATTTAAAAACATGGCATAGTTATACACCTTAAGCCTAATTCAAGAGTATCAAATAATATTGCTCTCATTTATAGTTGAATGGAGAAGAACACTTCAAGCTATTAAAGTATAATGTTCAAACTATTACTTTTGATATAAAAATTTATTGTGACTCCTCAATAGGCACATGGATAACATTATTCGATTATTTTGCAGATGGAATATTACATTAATGTTTCATCACAAACTCATCTAATATTGTAATGATGAGCTACGCTTTTTCTCATCGATCAAATCTTTCCATATTGCTTTGCGAGACATCTAAATAGGTAGTCTCCTTGTAGTTTCAGGACCATAAAACGTAAAAATGTAATTCAGGTCTTTGATCATTGACAAGTGCTCCTTACTTGGCTGGAATATTAGTTGTAGGCAACTCTCTGGCCATGAGCAATTTATATTGCTTATCTTCGTCCTACTATCATTTTTTAACTAAGAAACTTTAAATCACTTAGATTCATGCTTTTTTGCATGCATTACGATATTTCTGTCTTTATACTCTTACGCATACGATCAAATGAATGTCAGAGTTCACAGCTATCATGACTTTATTTTATTTTATTTTATTTTTCTGTTTACTTTCACCCACGGGTACCAATTGTATCAATCATATATTTTCGAAGCTTACATCTAATTCTATTGAAGTTGTTATGCCCCCAACTATCAATTATGAATATGTCTAATTGGAGGCACAACCATTTCCAACCATTGGAAAGTTCCATTCATCTAAAATGGCAACATCTAGTGCTCAAAGTTATCTTCTAATGCTTCTGAGAAAGATCAAGATTATGGTTTTGTAATATTATTACATCATTATTCGCTTTCAAGTCTACAATAATTTTGGGCTTCACAAATTCTGTTCAATGATTATTCATTTTGTTTACTTATTTATTCAAACTTCATTCTGTCACGCCCCTCAATTTTAAGGCACGTAAAATACTTATACCATGAGCACATAATTTCCATAAACATGAAAATTCCAATCATTTTCAAGGAAACAGATACATATAGGTATTTCCATACATATACCATATACAGATCAATTCCATATACATCAGAGTAATGGCAGAAGTAGGGATCCTGCCTGTGGCATTCAGAGCAACTCTAGAGTACAAATATATTATAAATATAAAACACTGAGAGTCTAGAAACAATTTAGGCTAACCACTGAAATACGACCCCTAATCGATAACGTGGCTGCTGAACCAAACTCTGTGTCTTTATTTGAAAAATAGATCCACATCATGTAGTGAGTTTTACAACTCAGTGAGTAGATAACACCTCCTATAACCTCTAAGGTCAACATATGGATTACTTTTAAATCACTTAGATTCATGCTTTTATGCATGCATTACTATATTTCTGTCTTTATACTCTTACGCATACGATCAAATGAATGTCAGAGTTCACAGCTATCATGACTTTATTTTATTTTATTTTATTTTTCTGTTTACTTTCACCCACGGGTACCAATTGTATCAATCATATATTTTCGAATCTTACATCTAATTCTATTGAAGTTGTTATGCCCCCAACTATCAATTATGAATATGTCTAATTGGAGGCACAACCATTTCCAACCATTGGAAAGTTCCATTCATCTAACATGGCAACATCTGGTGCTCAAAGTTATCTTCTAATGCTTCTGAGAAAGATCAAGATTATGGTTTTGTTAGTATTATTACATCATTATTCGCTTTCAAGTCTGCCATAATTTTGGGCTTCACAAATTCTGTTCATTGATTATTCATTTTGTTTACTTATTTATTCAAACTTCATTCTGTCACGCCCCTCAATTTTAAGGCACATAAAACACTTATACCATGAACACATAATTCCCATAAACATGAAAATTCCAATCATTTTCAAGGAAACAGATACATATAGGTATTTCCATATATATACCATATACAGATTAATTTCATATACATCAGAGTAACGGCAGAAGCAGGGATCCTGCCTGTGGCATTCAGAGCAACTCTAGAGTACAAATATATTATAAATATAAAACACTGAGAGCCTAGAAAAAATTTAGGCTCACCACTGAAATACGACCCCTAGTCGATTACGTAGCTGCTGGACCAAACTCTGTGTCTTTATCTGAAAAATAGATCCACATCATGTAGTGAGTTTTACAACTCAGTGAGTAGATAACACCTCCTATAACCTCTAAGGTCAACATATGGATTACTTTTCATTTCAAAGTTTCTCATATAGAAAAGTTATATTCAGAAGTACATTCATATGGGACCCGCATTTCAAAACATCTCTGTTAACAATTCATTTCCATATTCAAAATCATATACAAAACTGTAAAATCATTTATCAAATAATGTTATGCATCAAATATTTCTCATATAAATTATTCGGAGGATCACATATCAAAACCACCATACCAGAGTTTGACCCCTTCCATACTTTGGTGGTATAGGATTTGCCTAAACTCAACATCCCGCTTAGGTTTGCCCTACTACCATTCAAGAGAACACATGAAGGGACTCTGTATGGGTCTTTCACAAGTACACAGTAAGGGAAGGCAAATAACATCTCATATAACTGGCATCTTGCCATCATATAACTAGCATCTTACCATCATATAACTGGCATCTCGCCCATATATAGGAGGTATTCCGCTCTCCTTCACATATAATCTCCCGTGTGTTGGCCCTCACACGAGGCTAGCACCAACTCCCATACTAGCTGAGGCAATCAAGGTGTGCACCAGAGCTAACATCACCTGCAGTTAGCAGATAGTGTTTCCAATAGGATTCCTTCACAAAAAATACAATATGCACATATGCCATATAATCCAGTATAAAATTCTCAATATAAAACTTACTTTTCAGTCTCAGTATATTCATCTGTCAAAACTTCCCAATCAGGGGAAACATATAATCATGCACATATCCGAGGCAAACGTATCACTTTATAAATCAATGTGACATGCATAGCATAATTTTTTTGCCATATAATGCAAAATACATTTAAATATCACATGTTCAATGTGTATCAAAATTCATTTCAAAATTCATACTCTTCTTGAATTAAATATCATATTTCAACTATTTTAGATATTTTAAACCATTTTAGAGACATATAAAAGTATAAATAACATGTAATTATACTCATTTATCAATGTAAAGTTCAAGAAGAGTAAAAACAAGCCATATGAAGAATTATCTACTCACAGGGTAAGAGCTCCGAATTAGATAGCCTTAAAATGCACTTTTCTAGTTTGAATTTGACCTCATAATCTTGGTCAACACTGGTCAACGCTCAGGGCACTGTTCATCGCCAGAATTACTATTCACTGCACTATTTATCGCCGAAAATCACTATTCACCGCCACATAAAAAGTTACCAAATGACCGAAAAAAATATATATCCTAATGTTTATCTAATTTTTGAATCCATCTACAGTGTCAGATTTTTAATTTGAGGTCTATAAGTAAGAGTTTTAGAATTTACCTTTTTCTGATATTTTCTATTTCAAATCTACGGTGATTTAATGGTGGCTTTGAAAAAATAGTCGGTCAAAACTGAAGTATTATTCGTCTTAAATCCAGTAACACCTTCAGTTTTGAGATCGGAAGCCAATAGGCACTCTAGATCGAGAGATAAAGTTGTATATTACTATTCACTCACTATTTAAAATTCTCAATTTCTCTTCGAAATTGCCGTCGTCTTCCTTCCCCCGTATCTTTATTGTCATGTTTTTTTAATAATAATTATTATTATTTAATAATTAATAATAGAATTTTTTATTTATAAATTCATATAAATTCCGTTTTTCATCCTAAAATATCTCAAAAATTTCTAAAAATTTACATTCTCACAAACCTCTGGTTAAACTCTTAAATCATAATTTTTCTTGATAAAAATCGTTATAAAACAAATTTTAAAATAAATATCTTTATTCATATTAAAAGAAAGAATATTTTTAAAAATACCATAAAAATTCATTAGAGGCTGGTATAATTATTTAAGCAACACAATACTTCTTTTCATAGCAAAACATAATCATTTTTAAATTTGCTTATAGCAAAATACTATCATTTAAAAAATATAAAATTATATACCAAAACGTAAATTTTCATATTTCTTTTGTAATTTTTTAATCCATGTAATAAATATACATATTTTCTAGGGTTCTTATCTCTATTTTCAAAATTCTCTCTTTTATTTTAAATTTTATTAATTAGAATTTTCATTAAATTTTACAGTTATTACACGTTCTTTGATAGGCAATCTTTGTGCTGAGTACTATTAACAATATAGATATGCAGTAACGAAGACCAGCTAGACAATTGAATCATAACATTCTTTTACGTTCATCTTTAACTAACAGGTGTGACATCATTCTGAGGATGTACGACACAAGAAAATTAATACAATGTTTTTCTCTTTCCTTCTAGGACTTTCTTTTACGTTTTTTTCATTCTCCAAAGATACCAATTTCACTTTAGACTAATTAGGTATGCAAATATTCTTTTATGATTTTATACCAATATTGATAACTTATTCTAAAATACAAATGTTACATAGGTGAAATCCCATCATCTCTCTTCAACGTACATTTCTTCTTTAAGAAAAATGAATTTTCCTGAAAATTGTAATAACCGTAAAATTTAACAAAAATTCAAATTAAAGGAAATTTAGAATAAAAGAGAGAATTTTGAAAATAGAGATAAGAACCGGTGAAAATAAGTTTATTTATTACATGGATTAAAGAATTACAAAAGAAATATGAGAATTTATGTTTTGGCGCGCTATAAGCAAATATATTTTTATTTATGTAGAAATGATTATGATTTGTTAAAAGTAAGTGGACTTTTAAGTAAAAGAAGTATTGTGTTGCTTAAAATAATTATATCGGCCTCTATTGAATTTTTATGGTATTTTTAGAAATATTCTTTCTTTTAATATGACTAAAGATATTTGTTTTGAAATTTGTTTTAATATGATTTTTATCAAGAAAAATTATGATTTAAGAGTTTAACTAAAGATTTATGAGGAAGGAAATTTTTAGAAATTTTTGGAATATTTTATGATGAAAAATGGAATTTCTATGAATTTTTATAAAAGAAAATCCTATTATTAATTATTTAATAAATATTATTATTATAAAAAAAAAAAAAAAAAAAAAAAAAAAAAAACAGAATGTTAAAATGGATGCCGGGAGAGGAATCGAGAAAGAAGAAAAAAAAAACGAAGAAATGCACAGTAGTGAATAGTAAGTGAATAGTAATCTCAAATTTTATCTGTCGATTTGGGGTGTTTAAGGGTTTCCAATCTCAAAACCGAAATTGTTATTGGATTCAGGACGAAGAGTACTTCAATTTTGACCGATCAGTTTTTCAAATCAACCGTTGAATCGCCGTAGATCTGAAGTAGAAAATCTCGGTAAAAGGTAAGTTCTGAAAAACCTTACTTAGAGACCTCAAATTAGAAATCTGACACCGTAGATGGGTTCAGAAGCTTGATAAACATTAGGATATGAATTCATTTTATTGATTTGGTAAAAAATTTTATGACGGTGAATAGTGTTTTCCGGCGGTGAATAGTGGCGGTGAATAGTATTTTCCGGCGTGAATAGTGTTTTCCGGCGGTGAACAGTAACCGAGCTCATTTAAGGTTTTTGGACCCTCCGGACACGTTTTTGAAGCTTATTTGGTCAAATTCAGACCAGAAACGAGGATTTTAGGGCTGTCCAATCTGGAGCCCTTACCTGTGAGTAGATGATTCTTCCTATGACTTGCCTATACTCTTCTTGATACTTGAATATGTATATGATTATGTTTATGAGATATACACACTGTGATATGTTTCTGACATGCATTAAAATGATTTGATATGCTTACATTTTGAAATACAGTTCAAGAAGAGTATAGTTTTGAAAATGGATTTATGAACTCATGGTGTAGATGATTTCACATGTATTTCTCATTAAATGATAAATTGAATATTTATACACGTGACATTGATTTATAGAGATATATGATTGCCTAGAGAAAGGGCATATATATGTGATAAACCCTGAATGGGTAATTTATAACAGATGAATTTTGAAAAACATTGAACATGTGATTTTTACATGTATTTCGCATTACATGTCAAAGAAAGTATGTTATACATGTGACATTGATTTTACAGTGATATGTTTGCCTCGGATACAGGCATGTATACATGTTTCCCCTGAATGGGAAATTTTGATATATGAGTATTTTGAGACTGAAAGTCTGCATTATATTGAGAATTTATACTGGATTATATGGCATATGTGCATATGGTATTTTCTGTGGAGGAATCCTATTGGAAACACTGTCTGCTAACAGCAGGTGATGTTAGCCTTGGTGCGCACCTTGATTGCCTCAGCTAGCAGGGGGGGTGGTGTTAGCCTCGTGTGAGGGCCAACACACGGGAGATTATATGTGAAGGAGAGCGGAATGCCTCCTATATATGGGCGAGATGCCAGTTATGAGATGTTATTTTGCCTTCCCTTGCTGTGTGCTTGGGAAAGACCCATACAGAGTCCCTTCGCGTGTCCTCTTGAATGGTAGTAGGGCAAACCTCAGCGGGATGCTGAGTTTAGGCAAATCCTATACCACCAAAGTACGGAAGGGGTCAAACTCTGATGTGGTGGTTCTGATATGGGATCCTCCGAATATTTTAACAGAAATGTTTTGATGCATAGCATAATTTGATTAATGATTTTACAGTATTGAATATGATTTTGAACTTGATATGAGCATTGTTTATACAGTATCGCATACAATTTGAAAGACCTGATTATGATTTTTGAACAGAGAATATTTGAAAATGTGGGTCCCATAAGAATGTACTTCTGAACGGTATATTTTGATATGATAAGTTTTACTATATGAGTACATCCTTATGTTGACCTGAGAAGTCATAGGAGGTGTTATCTGCTCACTGAGTTGTAAAACTCACTACACGTGGTTGACATATTTTTCAGATAAAGACCCAGAATTTGGTCCCGCAGCTACTTGACCGACTAGGTGTCGTGCCTCAGTGGTGAGCCTAACTTGTTTCTAGGCTCTCAGTGTATTATATTGTAATATATTTGTACTCTAGTGTTGCTCTGAACGTCACAGGCAGGATCCTTGCTTCTACTGTTACTCTGGTGTTTATAGACGTAAACTGTATATTGTATGTGTATGGAAATTTATATGTATTGGTTTATATGATAAAGAATGGCATTATGTACATTTATGGAAAATATATGTGTATGGTATATGGATTTCACGTGCCCTAAAATTAGGGTCGTGACAAGTTGGTATCAGAGCATTAGGTTTCCCTGTGACAATCAGAGTAAAGGATTCTTTAGTAGGACCTTTAGTATCGATATGAGCCGGACATATTTATACTTCAGGTGCTGCTGAAGGATTCTATAGGATTTCAGTTTCCTTTCTATTCCAAGTTGCTAAAGTTTATAGTATAAGATGGTAAGAGATATTTATGGATCAATTACAGTTTGAAAGTGAAAGGGATAGGCATCCCAGAAAATTTAAAGAATTGATACAGATACTAAATATGGTGGTTTCTGAATGTGACATCCGATGTACCTGGTTGTCTAGATATGGTAGACTTTGATGTGATATTGAGAATGGATTAATTGGCATTATGTCATGTCATTATGAAATATCACTATAAGGTGATTAAATTCAATATTATTGGGGAATTTCCTTTCTTGATACGAAGAGATTATAGTGAAGTATCCAGTAATCTAATCTTTGATTTAGCAGCCTATAAGTTATTACAAAACGATGTATATTACAAAATGATGCCAAGGATATTTGGCGGTGTTATGAGATGTTGATATAAAGTATACGTTCCAGTGGTTAAAGAATTTTCTGATGTAATTCCTGAGAAATTGCCAGGATTACCTCGAAATGTAAAATATAATTTGGTATTGATTTACTTCCTGGAACACAACCAGTGTTTATACCTCTATATATAATGGCACCGAATGAACTTAAAGAATGGAAGGATGAGTTGAAATACTTGTTATACAAGGGATTTATATACCCTAGTACTTTTACTTGGAGTGCCCCAGTTCTATCTGTGAAAAAGAAAGATGGATCATTATGAATATGTATAGATTATAGACAGTTCAATAAAGTAACAATGTGAAATAAATACTCATTACCCCATATAGATGATATGTTTGACCAGCTATAAGGTGCTCAACATTTAAAAAAAAAATTGAATTGATTTGATATTTGGATCTCATCAATTGAGGATAAGGGAAGAGGATATTCGAAAAATTTCTTTTAGGACTCGTTATGGTATTATGAGTTCTTGGTGATGTCATTTAGTTGACAAATGCCCAGTTGCATTCATGGACTTAAAAAAAAAAGTATTGAAGCCATCTCTGAATTAATTTGTTATTATAATTATTGATAATATACTAGAATATTTCAAGAGTGCAGATGATCATAAGCAATATTTAAAGATAGTATTACAAACTCCAAAGGAGTATCAGCTATATAGCAAGATGGTATATAAGATAACCCTAAGAAAGTAAAAGTGGTACAGCAATGTCCACATCTTGCTACAGTTACAGATGAAGATCCAAGTCCAATTTGCGCTTTTTACTGTGGTCTGTTGTCCATTCTATTTGAGCTGTGATTGGATCAGGTACATGAACATATGCTTGTAAAGCATCAATCAACTCCTCAGCATCTAAAGCTAAGATGAGAATTCGTCGTGCTGAGTGTGGGATAAACCTTTGTTCCACAGCATGATCAAGGAAAGATAACAAACCATCAAAGAAGTGATTAACATTTAATAAACCTATTGGTTTGTGATGCATATTTAGTTGTGCCCAAGAGACTATTTGGAAAATCTCCTCTAAAGTACCAAAACCACCTGGTAAGACAATGAAGGCGTCAGCATTGCTCATCATTCTAGCCATGCGTTCATGCATGGAAGCTACTCTATATTCTTCCCCAATTGTTTTCCCTATGTTGCTAGATGCAGCTAGAGCTGTAGGAAGAATACCTAGAACTTGGCATCCTCCTACATGTGCAGCTGTAGCCACACACCCCATTAACCCACAGTTACCTCCACCATAGACTAGATGAATTTTTCTTCTGGCCAGCACCATACCCAGATTTTGTGCTGCTTTCACATATTCTCCGTCCTTTCCAGGACTGGAACCACAAAAGACACAAATATTTCGAAACTGACGGAATGCGTTTCCCTCCATAATTTCTATCACCTTAACTCTGAGTATGAAGATAAAGATACTAATGTAAGCATGTATAGAACTCAGAGAAGGGCATATTTATAATAGCTATGTGAATAGGCCGGACATAAATATAACAACTATGTGAGTGATTGATAATTATCAGCTAAATTGAAGATAAAATTTTCAAAAAAAAAAAATGACGGCAAGCATGTATATATACAGCAGTTATGACTATGACCCATATTAAACACATAAAGAAAAAAAAAAAGATTGAAAAATGCAAACCAGTTAGTTGTTGAAGAGGGACAAAAGAGTTATCTTGTTTTTCTCAATATTCTTACCAGTCGACTATTGGTTTATAAGTCGACTAGCTATTTTGAGAAATTTTAATTTGAACTGGTTATTTTACAGTTGATTGATTACATCTATTCTGAAGCAATCAACTGCATCCTACCAGTTAACTATGTGCTATTATTTTTCACAGACTTTATAAGCTCAGAGATATCTCTTTTTCATATGATATGCTTCCGCCGAATAACAATATCTTTGTATTAAATATTTACACATATATTCAAAACTTGCGGCCACCGATTTTTGCCGAAATCGTAAATAGATTTTGTTTATAGATTTTCAAGAATTACGGCCACCGATTTTAATGCTTTTCAATGTTTGTCCAAATTTTTTACTTTCTATTTTGGCACCATTCTCTATTGTGCTTTTTGTCTGTTTTACTGCATTCTCCCTCATTAACGGTTGGCATTAAAAGCAAGGTTGTTTTCCCTCATATCAAGGAAAGATAATTTCTAATAATGGATTATTATGGTGTTCAGCTGATTAGTGGATTAAAGTAATAGACATTTTGAAAAGACTAGATGGATGATGATGTAATGGTGCTTTGATGAATGGAATCAAAGGAATTAACGGTGTTGAAATTTTTGAAGAGTAAAGTATGAAAAGTAAGATTTAAGATAATCTCGAAATTTTAATTTGGACATATGAAGAATATTTTGAGAATTATCTTTGAGAATAATGTAAGTGATTAAGATATTTATGTTAAGGATTTATACCTTATTAAATTGAGACTCATGTTGAGATTAGAAATTCACGTATAAATAAGTGTTGAGAAAAGAGATTTCAGAAGAAGTCATAGATTGTAAATATGGATAAACCGAGGTAACAAAGATATACTGAGATATAAAAAAAAAAAAAAATGGTACTAGTATAATGGTAAAAAGAAGATACAAGTAAAATTTTTCATTGGCGGGTATGTTGGCAAGTACGAATTGAATGTATTATCTCAAGAGAGATATTCAGGAAGTCTAAGGATCTTTATTAAATTATAGTATGACTGATACTAAAATTAAATGATGTGTTTATACATTAGAAGTTATGACTTACGTATCTTTATCTTATTATGGTGGAAGTTGGGAGAAATTAATTGTCCTTAGTTGAACTTGCTCATAGTAGTAATTATCATACCAATATACAATGGCATCATTTGAAGTTTTACATGAACATCATAGGTTTCTTAATATGTGAGTGAATTGAGAAAAGTTAAACTTTGGAAATCTAATTTGGAATAACATGCAATAAATAGAATATGAATTATCTAAATTGATGATGCTAGTTTGAAGAGCATGCTTCAAACATCTGTTTTTGAAATAGGTAGGAGATTTTTTAACAGAATTTTGTCCATAATAAAATGATATTAGAAGATTTAAACCTTATGTAAGAGGTGTTACAAATATTCTGTTAAATGACTCAGTGGAGTTATATTTATTATAAGATGTCATTGATAAAGTGAAATTGATTAGAAAAAGAATACTGGAAACTCAATACAAGTCAAAAGTTTACAAGGACTCTGAATGTTGAGCACTAGGAATTTTCAGTTGGTGATCATATATTCTTTAATGACTCACCATGAAAGAGGTAATGAGATTTGGAAAGAAAGGGAAGTTACCCTCTCGGTATATAGAGTTATTTGAATTCTTGATAAGATCGGTTCAGTGGCTTATTGTTTGGTTTTATCACTTGCATTAGATAATGTTTATTCAGTTTTTTTCATGTGTCTATACTACGAAAATATTTACCGGATTCTACACATGTTATACAGTGTCCATAGATTCAGTTACAGAAAGATTTAAGTTAAGAGGAACAACCAGTAGCAATAGTGGACAGATAAGTAAAGAAGTTACGGTCAAAAGAAATACCTACAGTAAAGGTGATATGGAAAAAAAAAAAATCACTCTACTGAGGAAACTACTTGGAAAAGGAAAAATGATATATGTGTCAGATATCTGTATTTGTTTGAACAATGAGATTAGTGTTTATCTGCAACTGTGGTGATGAAATTCGGGGACCGAATTTCTTTAAGGGGGGAAGAATGTAATAACCGTAAAATTTAACAAAAATTCAAATTAAAGGAAATTTAGAATAAAAGAGAGAATTTTGAAAATAGAGATAAGAACCGGTGAAAATAAGTTTATTTATTACATGGATTAAAGAATTACAAAAGAAATATGAGAATTTATGTTTTGGCGCGCTATAAGCAAATATATTTTTATTTATGTAGAAATGATTATGATTTGTTAAAAGTAAGTGGACTTTTAAGTAAAAGAAGTATTGTGTTGCTTAAAATAATTATATCGGCCTCTATTGAATTTTTATGGTATTTTTAGAAATATTCTTTCTTTTAATATGACTAAAGATATTTGTTTTGAAATTTGTTTTAATATGATTTTTATCAAGAAAAATTATGATTTAAGAGTTTAACTAAAGATTTATGAGGAAGGAAATTTTTAGAAATTTTTGGAATATTTTATGATGAAAAATGGAATTTCTATGAATTTTTATAAAAGAAAATCCTATTATTAATTATTTAATAAATATTATTATTATAAAAAAAAAAAAAAAAAAAAAAAAAAAAAAAAACAGAATGTTAAAATGGATGCCGGGAGAGGAATCGAGAAAGAAGAAAAAAAAAACGAAGAAATGCACAGTAGTGAATAGTAAGTGAATAGTAATCTCAAATTTTATCTGTCGATTTGGGGTGTTTAAGGGTTTCCAATCTCAAAACCGAAATTGTTATTGGATTCAGGACGAAGAGTACTTCAATTTTGACCGATCAGTTTTTCAAATCAACCGTTGAATCGCCGTAGATCTGAAGTAGAAAATCTCGGTAAAAGGTAAGTTCTGAAAAACCTTACTTAGAGACCTCAAATTAGAAATCTGACACCGTAGATGGGTTCAGAAGCTTGATAAACATTAGGATATGAATTCATTTTATTGATTTGGTAAAAAATTTTATGACGGTGAATAGTGTTTTCCGGCGGTGAATAGTGGCGGTGAATAGTATTTTCCGGCGTGAATAGTGTTTTCCGGCGGTGAACAGTAACCGAGCTCATTTAAGGTTTTTGGACCCTCCGGACACGTTTTTGAAGCTTATTTGGTCAAATTCAGACCAGAAACGAGGATTTTAGGGCTGTCCAATCTGGAGCCCTTACCTGTGAGTAGATGATTCTTCCTATGACTTGCCTATACTCTTCTTGATACTTGAATATGTATATGATTATGTTTATGAGATATACACACTGTGATATGTTTCTGACATGCATTAAAATGATTTGATATGCTTACATTTTGAAATACAGTTCAAGAAGAGTATAGTTTTGAAAATGGATTTATGAACTCATGGTGTAGATGATTTCACATGTATTTCTCATTAAATGATAAATTGAATATTTATACACGTGACATTGATTTATAGAGATATATGATTGCCTAGAGAAAGGGCATATATATGTGATAAACCCTGAATGGGTAATTTATAACAGATGAATTTTGAAAAACATTGAACATGTGATTTTTACATGTATTTCGCATTACATGTCAAAGAAAGTATGTTATACATGTGACATTGATTTTACAGTGATATGTTTGCCTCGGATACAGGCATGTATACATGTTTCCCCTGAATGGGAAATTTTGATATATGAGTATTTTGAGACTGAAAGTCTGCATTATATTGAGAATTTATACTGGATTATATGGCATATGTGCATATGGTATTTTCTGTGGAGGAATCCTATTGGAAACACTGTCTGCTAACAGCAGGTGATGTTAGCCTTGGTGCGCACCTTGATTGCCTCAGCTAGCAGGGGGGGTGGTGTTAGCCTCGTGTGAGGGCCAACACACGGGAGATTATATGTGAAGGAGAGCGGAATGCCTCCTATATATGGGCGAGATGCCAGTTATGAGATGTTATTTTGCCTTCCCTTGCTGTGTGCTTGGGAAAGACCCATACAGAGTCCCTTCGCGTGTCCTCTTGAATGGTAGTAGGGCAAACCTCAGCGGGATGCTGAGTTTAGGCAAATCCTATACCACCAAAGTACGGAAGGGGTCAAACTCTGATGTGGTGGTTCTGATATGGGATCCTCCGAATATTTTAACAGAAATGTTTTGATGCATAGCATAATTTGATTAATGATTTTACAGTATTGAATATGATTTTGAACTTGATATGAGCATTGTTTATACAGTATCGCATACAATTTGAAAGACCTGATTATGATTTTTGAACAGAGAATATTTGAAAATGTGGGTCCCATAAGAATGTACTTCTGAACGGTATATTTTGATATGATAAGTTTTACTATATGAGTACATCCTTATGTTGACCTGAGAAGTCATAGGAGGTGTTATCTGCTCACTGAGTTGTAAAACTCACTACACGTGGTTGACATATTTTTCAGATAAAGACCCAGAATTTGGTCCCGCAGCTACTTGACCGACTAGGTGTCGTGCCTCAGTGGTGAGCCTAACTTGTTTCTAGGCTCTCAGTGTATTATATTGTAATATATTTGTACTCTAGTGTTGCTCTGAACGTCACAGGCAGGATCCTTGCTTCTACTGTTACTCTGGTGTTTATAGACGTAAACTGTATATTGTATGTGTATGGAAATTTATATGTATTGGTTTATATGATAAAGAATGGCATTATGTACATTTATGGAAAATATATGTGTATGGTATATGGATTTCACGTGCCCTAAAATTAGGGTCGTGACAAAAATAATTTACATGATAATCTTTCAAAATCAATTGGCGACTATGCACTGCTGGAAGAATTGGTTTTAGGTCATAACTCCTTTACAGGTATGCTCATTCTATCCATTGACTTCTACTTATTATTATTATTATTATTCTAGAAAATTACATTTTTTTCACATTGATTTTTTTTCTCTTAATTGCAATTCCCCCTATGATGAGTATGGTAAAATAGAGTATCAAACATATTTTTTTATTATTCCACATAGTTACTGTTGAAGTTAATATTTAATTTAGACAGTAAAATTTAAATGCAATAGGGAAAATATATTAGGAAGTTACTTGCAAAAACTAATAGATTGAAGAAAGAATTATAATCGGATGTAATAACGATCAAAGTAAATAATAATAATAATGTTCCCTTATATAAGAGAAACACTCTGCTCTAATAAATTTTCTCTTATTAGCTACATGCGAGTGTGTGGGTGTAAGTGATTTGCGAGTTGTTTTAAGTAAAAAAAACAAAGGTTGTGACATATATATACTTCAATAGACTATTAAATTATTAGTTTAAACCTTTGACTGAACTTGATAATTATACAAAATTAAGATTCATACACTGCAGCAGGCGAACAATTATAGATTTATTGATCAGTAGGCCCTAAAATATTGAATTCTATCTTAAACATCTGTGTGTAATATAAATGTACTAAAATATAACGTCTTAAACTTTAATTTTTTTTTTATAAGTTTGCACATTCCATCTCAAGAGAGAGTATTATTGACAAGCATGGATTGAGCAGTTTCTACCTGAATGGTAAAAACAATTCCACGATATATAACAGAGGGAATTGATTGACCAAAATGGAGATTCAAATAAATACTAGTAGCTATACATAACCACAATTTTCAAAGTGCAAATGCTTTGATGGTTGGTTATAGGTAAGATCTATATATAGTTTTGATTTGTACCTTAAAATTATTTTAGTTTAGACTGTATTATTATGAAAAATTAGATTTCCTCACTCTGATTTTTTCTCTTAATTGTAATTCCCCTTGTGAAGAGTATGATAAAATAGAGTATCAAGCATATTTTGATTATTTCACGAAAGTACTGTTAAATTTAATATTTAATTTAGATAGTAGAAGTTACTGTTAAATGATTTAGCATTCATAGTGTCAATCATCCATCCATATATTATAGTCACATTTAGCATTTCATCCATTAGTAGTTGTAGACAGCCATTAAACTCTTCCAAGGAAGCCATCTAGTTACCCAAACGTTTTACTTTCTTAAAGCCTGATAATAAGGAGATACACTATGATACTGTGGCAATTAAAATTTACAACTATTCAAACACCCTAATTTAATTTTATTATCACCTAACTGGACCCAACCATTTAGATTCGTGACTAACTGGACCCAATCATTTAGATTCGTTACCACATGGGTTGGGTGATTAAATCAACTTTTTAAACATTGGTTTTAGGGGGAAAACCCTTGGTTAATTAACCATTAACCCACTCTTCATTTCATTAACCTTTAGTTTTCATACACTCTTCTTAAGATGATCAATGAAAATGAAATATAATGATATAACTTAACAAAATCTTATATGTATTGATAAAAATAAAAATAACGGAGAGGATATAATCTAGAAGCATCATATGAACCATATTTGTTAAATTAAGTAAAAAGAAATATGACAATTTTATTTAATTGATTAAATGTATTAAAATATACTGAAAGATTGAAATAAATGGCACCTTCAAATATAATTCCTAATGTTAACGCTAAAAATTAAATTAAATTAAAAAAAAATACAATTAGCCATGTTAGAAATAAAGAAACAAATAACGAAGAAACAACACGTCAATTAAATTCTTGCTAATAATTGAGTTAGATAGTATAAAATATAAATGTGTCGTTTTTTTATGGTTTTATACATATTTGGAATAACTAATATCATAAAATGTATTATTTATTGGTGAAATTCCAGCTTTTCTGTCTAACATGCTTTCTTTGAGAGTGGCCGAATTTGATTTCAACAATTTATATGGTAGTCTCCCACCAGATATATGTCATCAGCTTCCTTTACTTGAAGTCTTCACTTTAGGTGCTAATCAATTTAAGCAAAGTATTCCAAAAGAAATTTGGTTTTCTTCAATGAAAAACTGATTTACAGGTATACATATGTAATAACCGTAAAATTTAATGAAAATTTCAATTAAAGGAAATTTAGAATAAAAGAGAGAATTTTGACAATAGAGATAAGAACCGTAAAAAATATGTATATTTATTACATGGATTAAAGAATTACAAAAGAAATATGAGAATTTATGTTTTGGCGCGCTATAAGCAAATATATTTTTATTTGTTTAAAAATGATTATGTTTTGCTAAAAGTAAGTAGACTTTTAAGTAAAAGAAGTATTGTATTGCTTAAAATAATTATACCGGCCTCTATTGAATTTTTATGGTATTTTTAGAAATATTCTTTCTTTTAATATGAATTAAGATATTTGTTTTGAAATTTATTTTTTTATGATTTTTATTAAGAAAAATCATGACTTAAGAGTTTAACTAAAGATTTATGAGAATGGAAATTTTTAAGAATTTTTGGGATATTTTATGATGAAAAATGGAATTTATATGAATTTTTATAAAAGAAAATCCTATTATTAATTATTTAATTATTATTATTATATTTAAAAAAAAACAAACCTCAGAAACCATAAACAAAACAGGGGGCGACTGCGTCGAATTCGAAGAAAAATCGAAAAAAATAAATAGTAATGAATAGTGTAAGAATAGTAATATCCAACATTTTCTTTCGATTTGGAGTACCGATTAGCTTCCGATATCAAAACTGAACGTGTTATTGGATTCAGGACGAAGAGTACTTCAGTTTTGACTGATCAATTTTTCAAATCAACCGTTGAATCGCCGTAGATCTGAAGTATAAAATCTCAGTAAAAGGTAAATTCTGAAAAACCTTACTTAGAGACTTCTAATTAGAAATCTGACTCCGTAGATGGATTCAGAAACTAGATAAATATTAGGATATGAAATTTTTTTGTTGATTCGGTAAAATTTTTGTGACAGTAAATAGTATTTTTCAGCGATAAATAGTGGCGATGAATAGTATTTTTCGGCGGTGAACAGTAACTAAGTTCATTTAAGGTTTTTCGACCTTCCGAACTCGATTTTGGGGTCTGTTTTACCGAATTCAGACCAGGAACTAGGATTTTAGGGCTGTCCAATCTGGAGCCCTTACCGGTGAGTGGGTTTTTCATACTATAGCTCATGTTTTACGAATTCGGTTTATAACTCTCTCTCTCGTATAATTTTAACTAGTTGGAATGTATGTTAAATTATTTTACCGCTTTGAAAACCAATATGTTGCAACCATGTTAGAAATTATAAATTTAAATTCGAGTTGAACTCTAGGTATGCAGGGCAAGCATCTAGACTGATAATTCTCCATTTGAGTTAAATTTATAGAAATGCGAACTTAGTCATAGAAATGAACTAAGTTAGCCATGAAATGATTTGATGCATGATGAGCATCTATGTGACGTCTACGGACGATCTATGTTTAAAAGGGAAAGTTTATGATTATAAAGGTTTCCATGAGAATTCATGGATGAGATATATTTTAGAACGGAATTTTATGCATGAAAAGAGCTAGATGGAGAATTATAGCTTTATTGTAAAGTTATTGAAATGTTTTACTTTAAACTCTTTGAATAGCATATTTCAAATGTTTTCTATTGGAGGGACCCTTTTAGATCACTGTTAGCTAGCCGCAGGGAGTGCTAGCCCTGGTGCACCATGGTCATGTGAAGGCTTCGGCCTAGGATACTGTGACGGGCATATGACTGCCTAAGACACAGGGATTTAGGGTGGACTTATGTCTACGCCTACAGTGATTACCATACCCTTACTGTGTGCTTGGGGGATTTAGGGTGGACTTATGTCTACTCTTACAGTGATTACCATACCCTTGCTGTGTGCTTGGGGGATTTAGGGTGGACTTATGTCTATGCCTATAGTGATTACCCTACCCTTGCTGTGTGCTTGGGGGAGATGATAGATCTGTTAGAAAAGACCTCCAATAAATTAGTGCATTTTTCTTAAAGATTAAATATTTCTAAACAATCTCATTCATCATTGTTATTGCATAAATAACTTCATTTATTACTTACCATGCATAATTGATTTGCTCTACTGTTACTGATTTAATCATGTTTTATCTTTTGAACATACATTTGAACTGTTTAGCTTTTCTTTCAATAAATTATGGTTAAATGCTTAATGTTTCTATTATTATCTTTACACTTTGATTTTAAATTATTAAACTCATTGCAAAACATTCGTGCTTGGTTTGCCCTGTTTCTGTTATAGTGTGATTTATCCATTCACTGAGATGTGGTAATCTCACCCCTCTTCTGTTTCCTCCCCACAGAGAGTCAGAGAAATTTTGATCCAGCTACAACTCCGTAGGAGGCTGAATATATCATTGGTGAGCCCCAGTTTGGGCAAGGCTCCGTTGTACTGGTTGTATAGTTTAGTTTATGTTTAGTGTATTTCCATGAACTTACAGGCAGGATCCTCGCTTCTTGCCTATTTTGATGTGTTGTTTGAAAAACGGTTTTATATTTTACAACGATGTTGGTATTATGAAGCTTTGGGCCAAGTTGAATCACAAATGTTGGATTCATGAGATATATATATATATATATATATATATATATATATATATATATATACAGTATTTTTCTGATATTGGATGTGGCATATGTGGCCAGTTATATTTATTATGTACTCTGGATTGTGTGCTGGATGTTTGTGCATGCTATGTGTTAGGCTTGCGGCTAGGGGGAAAACCCTTATGCCGTGTCGATAATGTGTTCCATCATTTGGGGCCATGGCAATATGGTATCAGAGCATTAGGTTTCCCTGTGTTCAGGGAGTAACGGACCTTTAGGTAGGACTTTGAGTATGGGTATGAATCCGGACATGCTTATACTCACGGTGCTGATAAAGGGGTCCGATAGGAGGTTGTCTTTTTGTTCAAGTAAGTCAGTTTATAGTATGTTATGTTGGCATGGTTAAGTGATGGTTGAGCTATCTCTATTTTATAGCGAGATGCCAGTTATATGATATGTTATTTGCTTTCCCTTGCTATGCGCTTGGGAAAAGACCCATACAGAGTCTCTTCGCGTGTCCTCTTGAATAGTAGTAGGTTAAACCTCAGCGGAATGCTGAGTTTAGGCAAATCCTATACCACCAAGGTACGGAAGGGGTCAAATTCTGGTATGATGGTTTCTGAATGTGACATCCATTATACCCGGTTGTCTAGATATGGTAGATTGTGATGTGATATTGAGAATGAATTTGTTGGCATTATGTCATGTCATTTTGAAATGTCACTAGAAGGTGATTAAATTCAATATTCTTGATGAATTTTCTCTCTTGATACAAAGAAATCTTAGTGAGATACCCAGTAACCTAATCTCTGCTTTAGCAGTCCATAAGTGATTACAAAAAGGTGCCAAGGATAGTTGGCAGTGGTGAGAGATGCTGATATAAAGTATATCAGTGTAAATCAAGTTCCAGTGATTAGAGAATTTTCTGATATAATTCTTGAAGAATTGCCAGGATTACCCCAAAATAATAAATAGAATTTGGTATTGATTTATTTCCTGGCCAGCATCTATATTTCCATATAGAATGACACCCACTGAACTTAAAGAACTGAAAAAAAATTGTTACAAGACATGTTAAACAAGGGATTTAAAAGCCCTATAACTTTTACTTAGAGTGCTCCAGTTCTATTGGTGAAAAAGAAAGATGGATCACTATGACTATGTATAGATTATAGATAGTTGAATAAAGTGACAGTGTGGAATAAATACTCATTACCTCGTATAGATGATCTATTTGATTAGTTAGAAAATGCTCAACATTTTTTTTTAAAAAATTTAACTTGATTTGATATTTAGATATCATCAATTAAGGATAAGAGAAGAGGATATTAAAAAAAATTTTGCTTTCAAGATTCGGCATGGACACTATGAGTTTATAGTTATGTCATTTGGATTGACAAATGCCCCAGCTACATTCATAGAGTTAATGAATAAGTAATTAAACCATCCCTAAATCAAGTTGTTATTATATTTATTGATAATATACTAGAATATTTCAAGAGTGCAGAGGATCATAAGCAATATTTAAAGATAGTATTACAAACTCCAAGGGAGTATCAGCTATATGCTAAGTTCTCAAAATATGAATTTTGACTTAATAATAGTACTTTTTTAAGGTATGTGGCTAGCAAGATGGTATCCAAGATAACCCTAAGCAAGTAAAAGCGGTATAGCAATGACCACATCTTGCTACAGTTACAAATGCAGATCCAAATCCAATTTGCGCTTCCTGCGGTTGTCTACCGTCCATTCTATTTGAGCAATAGTTGGATCAGGTACATGAACATATGCTTGTAAGGCATCAATCAACTCCTCAGCATTTGAAGCCGAGATGAGAATTCGTCGTGCTGAGTGTGGGATAAACTTCTGTTCCACAGTTTGATCTAAAAAAGACAACAAACCATCAAAGAAGTGATTAACATTTAACAAACCTATCAGTTTGTAATGCATATTCAGTTGTGCCCAAGAGACTATTTGGAAAATCTCCTCTAAAGTACCAAAACCACCTGGTAAGGCAATGAAGGCGTCAGCATTGCTCATCATTCTAGTCATGCGTTCATGCATGGAAGCTACTCTATATTCTTCCCCAATTGTTTTCCCTATGTTGCTGGATGCAACTAGAGCTGTAGGAATAATACCTAGAACTTGACATCCTCCTACATGTGCAGCTGTAGCCACACACCCTATTAACCCACAGTTACCTCCACCATAGACTAGATGAATTTTTCTTCTGGCCAGCACCATACCTAGATTTTG
Source organism: Gleditsia sinensis (assembly GCA_037074535.1). NCBI lineage: Eukaryota > Viridiplantae > Streptophyta > Magnoliopsida > Fabales > Fabaceae > Gleditsia > Gleditsia sinensis. The sequence continues at coordinate 68,014,252 of CM073465.1, forward strand.
TGCTGCTTTAACATACTCCCCATCTTTTCCAGGACTGGAACCACAAAAGACACAGATATTTCGAAACTGACGGAATGCGGTTCCCTCCATAATTTCTATCACCTTAACTCTGAGTATGAAGATAAAGATACTAATGTAAACATTTATAGAACTCAGAGAAGGGCATATTTATAACAGTTATGTGAATGGCTGGGTATTATTAGAACAACTATGTGAGTGATTGGTGGATATCAGCTAAATTAAAGGAAATTTTTTTTTCAAAAATGACGGCAAGCATGTATATGTACAGTAGTTCTGACTCTGACTCATATTAAGCACATAAAGAGCATAAGATAAGCTATCACCAAAAATCTATTTTTTTTCTTGTTGTCTTTGATGAAGCATTGATGTCTTGAAAGGTTGTAGGTGATAGCCGTCATTGTAAAAAAAAAAAAGAAGAAAAAGAAAAAAAAGAGTGAAAATGCAAACCAATTAATTGTTGAAAAGGAACAATCAAATGGTTTATTTTGTTTTCTCAATGTTTTTACCAGTCGACTAACTATTTTGAGAAATTTTAATTTGGACTGGTTATTTACAGTTGATTGATTATATATATTTTGAAGCAACCAACTGCATCCTACCAGTTAACTATGTGCTCTTGTTATTCACAGACTTTATAGGCTTAGAAATATTTCTTTTCCATATGATATGCTTCTGCCGAATAACAATATCTTTGAATTAAATTTTGGCACATATATTCAAAATTTGCGGCCACCGATTGCGGCCATCGATTTTCGTTGAAATAGCAGCTAAATTTTGTTTACAGATTTTCAAGAGTTACGGCCACCGATTTTAATGCTTTTCAATGTTTGTCCAAATTTTTGACTTTCTATTTTGGCACCATTCTCTATTGTGCTTTTCATCTGTTTCACTGCATTCTCCCTCATTAACGGTTGGCATTAAATGCAATGTTGTTTTCCCTCATTGCAAGGAAAGATAATTTCTAATCTTTGGAACTCAGTTATTATGGTGTTCAACTGATTAGTAAATTAAAGTAATAGAGATTTTGAAAAGAATAGATGGATGATGATGTAATGGTGCTTTGACGAATGTAATCAAAGGAGTTAACGGTGTTGAAGTTTTTGAGGAGTAAAGTATGGAAAGTAAGATTTAAGCTAATCTCGAAATTTTTAATTTGGAAACATGGAGAATATTTTGAGAATCATCTCTGGGAATAATGTAAGTGATTAAGATATTTGTGTTAATGATTTATACCTTGCTAAATTGAGACTAATATCTAGAATGTAAATTATGTTGAGATTGGAAATTCACGTATGGATAATTGTTAAGAAAAGAGATTTTAGAAGAAGCCATAGATTGTAAATATGGATTACCCGAGGTAATAAGGATATACTAAGATAAAAAAAAATGGTACTAGTATAATAGTAAAAAGAAGATACAAGTAAAATTTTTCATTGGCGGGTATGTTGGCAAGTACGAATAGAATATATTATCTCAAGAGAGTTATTCAGGAAGTCTAAGGATCTTTATTAGATAATAGAGTGACTGATACTAAATTTAAATAATGTGTTTATACATTAGAAGTTATGCTTTAAGTATCTTTATATTATTGTGGTGAAAGTTTGGAGAAATTAATTGTCCTTAGTTGAATTTGCTCATAGCAGTAATTATCATGCCAATATACAATGGCAATCATTTGAAGTTTTACATGAACATCATAGGTTTCTTAATATGTGAGTGAATTGAGAAAAGTTAAACTTTGGAAATCTAATTTGGAATAACATGCAATAGATAACATATGAATTATTAAATTGATGATGCTAGTTTGGAGAGCATGCTACAAGCATATTTTTTTTGAGATAGGTAGGAGATTTCTTAACAGAATTTGTCTATAATAAAATGATAGTAGAAGATTTAAACCTTATGTAAGAGGTGTTACAAATGTTCTGTTAAATGACTCAGTTGAGTTAGATTTATTATAAGATGTCATTGATAAAGTGAAAATGATTAGAAAAAGAATACTGAAAACTCAATACAAGTCAAAAGTTTATAAGGACTATGAATGTTGAGCACGAGAAAGTATTAGTTGGTGACTATATATATATATATATATTCTTGAAGGACTCACCCATAGAAGAGGTAATGAGGTTTTGAAAGAAAGGGAAGTTACCCTCTCGGTATATAGAATTATTCAAATTCTTGATAAGATCAGTTCAGTGGTTTATTGTTTGGCTTTACCACCTGAATTGGGTAATGTCCATCCCGGATTCTACACATGTTATACAGTGTCCATAGATTCAGTTACAGAAAGATTTAACCTAAGAGGAACAACCAGTAGCAATAATGGACAGACAAGTAAAGAAGTTACGATTAAAAGAAATACCTATAGTAAAGGTGATATGAAAAAATCACTCTTTTGAGGAAACTACTTGGGGAAAGAGAGGAGGATATACGCGCTAGATATCTATACTGGTTTGAACAATGAGGTTAGTGTTTATCTGCAACTATGGTGATGACATTCGGGGACCGAATTTCTTTAAGGGGGGAAGAATGTAATAACCGTAAAATTTAACGAAAATTCCAATTAAAGGAAATTTAGAATAAAAGAGAGAATTTTGACAATAGAGATAAGAACCGTAAAAAATATGTATATTTATTACATGGATTAAAGAATTACAAAAGAAATATGAGAATTTATGTTTTGGCGCGCTATAAGCAAATATATTTTTATTTGTTTAAAATGATTATATTTTGCTAAAAGTAAGTAGACTTTTAAGTAAAAGAAGTATTGTATTGCTTAAAATAATTATACCGGCCTCTATTGAATTTTTATGGTATTTTTAGAAATATTCTTTCTTTTAATATGAATTAAGATATTTGTTTTGAAATTTATTTTATTATGATTTTTATTAAGAAAAATCATGATTTAAGAGTTTAACTAAAGATTTATGAGAATGGAAATTTTTAAGAATTTTTGGGATATTTTATGATGAAAAATGGAATTTATATGAATTTTTATAAAAGAAAATCATATTATTAATTATTTAATAATTATTATTATATTTTTTTAAAAAAAAACAAACCTCAGAAACCATAAACGAAACCGGGGGCGACTGCGTCAAATTCGAAAAAAAATCGAAAAAAATAAATAGTAATGAATAGTGTAGGAATAGTAACATCCACACATTTTCTTTCGATTTGGAGTACCGATTAGCTTCCGATATCAAAACTGAACGTGTTATTGGATTCAGGACGAAGAGTACTTCAGTTTTGACCGATCAGTTTTTCAAATCAACCGTTGAATCGCCGTAGATCTGAAGTAGAAAATCTCGGTAAAAAGTAAGTTCTGAAAAACCTTACTTAGGGACTTTTAATTAGAAATTTGACTCCGTAGATGGATTCAGAAACTAGATAAATATTAGGATATGAAATTTTTTTATTGATTCGGTAAAATTTTTGTGACAGTGAATAGTGTTTTCCGACGATGAACAGTACCCAAGCTCATTTAAGGTTTTTGGACCTTCCGGACTCGATTTTGGGGTTTGTTTTACCGAATTCAGACTAGGAACTAGGATTTTAGGGTTGTCCAATCTGGAGCCCTTACCGGTGAGTGGGTTTTTCATACTATAGCGCATGTTTTACGAATTCGGTTTATAACTCTCTCTCTCGTATGATTTTAACTAGTTGGAATGTATGCTAAATTGTTTTACCGCTTTGAAAACCAATATGTTTCAACCATGTTAGATATTATAAATTTAAATCCTAGTTGAACTCTAGGTATGCAGGGCAAGCATCTAGACTGATAATTCTCCATTTGAGCTAAATTTATAGAAATGCGAACTTAGTTATAGAAATGAACTAAGTTAGCCATGAAATGATTTGATGCATGATGAGCATCTATGTGACGTCTACGGACGATCTATGTTTAAAAGGGAAAGTTTATGATTATAAAGGTCTCCATGGGAATTCATGGATGAGATATATTTTAGAACGAAATTTTATGCATGAAAAGAGCTAGATGGAGAATTATAGCTTTATTGTAAAGTTATTGAAATATTTTACTTTAAACTCTTTGAATAGCATATTTCAAATGTTTTCTATTGGAGGGACCCTTTTAGATCACTGTTAGCTAGCCGCAGGGAGTGCTAGCCTTGGTGCACCATGGTCATGTGAAGGCTTCGGCCTAAGATACTGTGACGGACATATGACTGCCTAAGACACAGGGATTTAGGGTGGACTTATGTCTACGCCTACAGTGATTACCATACCCTTGCTGTGTGCTTGGGGGATTTAGGGTGGACTTATGTCTACGCCTACAGTGATTACCCTACCCTTGCTGTGTGCTTGGGGGAGATGATAGATCTGTTAGGAAAGACCTCTAATAAATTAGTGCATTTTTCTTAAAGATTAAATATTTTTAAACAATCTCATTCATCATTGTTATTGCATAAATAACTTCATTTATTACTTACCATGCATAATTGATTTGCTTTACTGTTACTGATTTAATCATGTTTTATCTTTTGAACATACATTTGAACTGTTTAACTTTTCTTTCAATAAATTATGGTTAAATGCTTAATGTTTCTATTATTATCTTTACACTTTGATTTTAAATTATGAAACTCATTGCAAAACATTCGTGCTTGATTTGCCCTGTTTCTGTTATAGTGTGATTTATCCATTCACTGAGATGTGGTAATCTCACCCCTCTTCTGTTTCCTCCCCATAGAGAGTCAGAGAAACTTTGATCCAGCTATAGCTCCGTAGGAGGCTGAATATAGCATTGGTGAGCCCCAGTTTGGGCAAGACTCCGTTGTACTGGTTGTATAGTTTAGTTTATGTTTAGTGTATCTCCATGAACTTACAGGCAGGATCCTCGCTTCTTGCGTATTTTGATGTGTTGTTTGAAAAACGGTTTTATATTTTACAACGATGTTGGTATTATGAGGCCTTGAGCCAAGTTGAATCACATGAATATTATGAGGCCATGGGTTAAGTTGAATCACAGATGTTGGATTTATGAGATATATATATATATATATATATATATATATATATATATATATATATATATATATATATATATATATATATATATATATATATATATATATATACAGTATTTTTCTGATATTGGATGTGGCATATGTGGCCAGTTATATTTATTATGTACTCTGGATTGTGTGCTAGATGTTTGTGCATGCTATGTGTTAGGCTTGCGGCTAGGGGAAAAACCCTTATGCCGTGCCGGTCATGTGTTCCATCATTTGGGGCCGTGACAACATACTACTGTTGATCCATACTCAACTTTAGATGTTAGGACAATATTAAAAAAAAATTGATTGGTTCATGTTATTTTTTAAGAATAGTAAAGCACAAAGAAGTAAAATATGATTGCACATAATGTCCACTTTTTTTAAAATAACTGAATTTTGAAAATTGATGTGTAAAATGTCATCAAACCATTTATTATAAGACAAGATATATGAAAACAATGAAAGATTTAAATTATCAAGATGAAATATGACGAATCTTCAAGTTAATAAGAGATAATTAATTAGAAACAAACAGTCCCACAGCAATATCCTCACCTGCAGATGAAATTAAAATATTACTGCTTAAAAAATGTAATCTTTAATAAAACTGGTGAATTAGATTACATTTAAGATTACTGCTAGAACTCAAGTTTTTGAGTTTGCCCTTTCCTGTCCAAGATTTGTAGTTAACTGGAATAAAAACAAATTAATATCCACAGACTGCATAGTTTCTCGTAAATTAATTTTAATCATTTGAGGGGAGTTTCCTTTCCTCGTTCTGTTTGCATGTAGTTTTTCTTTCTTTTCCATGTGTACCCAAAAAAAAAAAAAGAATGAAGATCAAAGAGGATAGAAATCACATTTTCAATTCCCACGTATGAAATTAAATGTTTTGCTACTTTTAATAGTAATTGTGCACAAATCAAATCAAACATTATATATAGTTCTAATATGGGATGCTATTAAATGCAATAATTGGATTTTATTAAGAATGACAATGCCTAGGGTATTGTAGTACTATCTTTAAACAAATTAGCGTTATTCTTGAATTTAGATTCGGACGACTACCAAATTCAAAACCTAATTTCGTCTCCAATGAATTTTCAAATTCTCAGACCCAAATCCATTCACTTGCATAAATTTATCAACTTATTGACATGAAATATTTCATATAAAATAAAAATACAATGTCTCCAAAAATATTAATACAATTGAAAAGCACAAATTTACATAATTCTAAATTATTAACCACTATTATCAATAATATTATCTTTAAATAGTTATTTAATATATTATAAATTATTCTCAAATATGTCCTAAATACAACAAAAAGTCATAAATATTACAATTTGAATATCTTTATGTACATGTGTGCCAAATTCAAATATAAGCATGTGTAATCACTCAATGAAGCCTGTAGAAAAAATGTAATATGAATTAGTTATATATTATAACATCATAATAATGCAAATAATTATATATAATTATCTCATCATTAACATTAGAATTGGATTCATAAGTTTTAAAGCATTTTTCTTTCTTCACATCTCTAAAACCAAAATTACAAGTATGAAAGTGTCACAGTCTATTTCTCAAAGATAAAAATATAATATAATCCTTTATTGTATGATTGAAAAGAAATAAGTAAGTTAGAATTATAGATTGATATTATGATAATACTATACACACACACGTGCGCGCGGGCGCACAGCCCCTGGGAGGGATGTGACTAACATAGAAACAAAACTAAGCCACTAGGTGTGGTCTAGTGGTGAGGGGGTAGGGTACGTAGTTCAGCAAAGGGTCCTAAGTTCAAACCCTTGCTCTTGACTTGTACCAAAAAAGAAGAAGAAACAAAACAAAATTTTGACCTCGTAAGCCTCAAACAGCCAAGAACAAGACATTTAAATATAAACTTTAAATAAACTCAAAGTAGTTAATAAAAAAATATTAATGTTCACATTGAAACAAAAATTCAGCAGATTATCTCCATAAATTGAAATTCTCCCAATATGTACACACAGTCAATATAACATCCAAAACCACAAGTAATTCATTCCACTTCACAGAAGCCAAAATGATACACATATAACTTAAAATTCACATGAGAGCAAAGCACTCCAAAACATTAAAATAAGAGCTCAGCTCCTCAAACATCATTCAAATACAAACAGATTAAGACCCTCTGACTGACACTGAACTTGTGACTGCAAATGCAAATGTCCACCAGCTGCTAAGTTTGCTTCCTCAAGAGTATACTTGCCTCGTTGTATCGAGGGCTAGCCTAAGGTTAAGGCATAGGTTGACTAAGTTGGCCGGAGCTGAAAAATAAAATAATGAAGATCGGGGTGTGTGTGTGTGTGTGTATCATTCATGAAAAATTGTGAGAGCAATTCAGATTAATAATGAATATTCAAAATAACTATGATGCATATAATGCACATGATTCAGTATCGGTCAGTCATTTAGCATGATATGAGGTCCATAATCATTTATGCACATTGGGATTCATAGTCGTTTATCGAGATGAGCCTTATGTTAGTTCTAATAAAAATTCATATAATTAGAAATCTCTCTTTGCATTTTACTAAACAGTTAATGCGCATCAATATTTTGCAAGTTTTGAAATACTCAACCTTGAGTTGAAAAGTCCTCCAATTTGCTCATTACAAGGTTTATAAGCTATCATAAGCATTCACAAATCCTTAACAAAGATAAACCCCAAAATAAAATACCCAAAGCAATGTGAATAGCAATGTATAAACACATTCTCATCAAAATCAAACTACCTGAACACCTATTCTATGAACTCAACGTTCTAAAAACAACCGGAAACAAGGAAGAAGAGGGAATCCCCTGTAACCTGAAAATGGAATAAAAAGGAGATGGACTTCATGGTGGTTTGCAATGGTTTCTGCAAGGGCTCACGATGGGTGTCTGTGTGGGGATTGTGCGATGGTGGCTTGAAAGCTGAATGATGGTGGTTCGTGGTGGTTGGATTGCACGAAGAGAAGTTACGCGAAAGTACCGGGTTTTCTCCTCCATTGGCAGATTTTTCCTTTTGCGTTTTTCTCATCGCCTTGACGCATTTTATTTTATTTATTTTTTCACTGCCTTTCTTTTTTGTTTATTTTTTTTTCAATTACTCAGAAATCTGATTCTTTTCCTTCTTGCATGTAAAAAAAATTTCCTCTCTACTCGGGGTCTTCTTTCTCTGAAAGTTTGGTGAAAAATATCAAAATATTTTTTTATCTTATTTTCTATTTTAATTAGTTTTATTTTAATACGAGGTTACCATGACTTAGACTCGAATTTGGACTCTTAAAAATATATTAAAAAATCTTCATACTTGAATCTAAATCAATTTTTTTTAAAACAAATTTGATTAGATATTAGTTGACAAATGATATGTTCACAAATGTTTGTTGCCAACCAATTTCATCGAATCTAGCAAATGACTTGTATTAGCTTTAATGTTTATAATTGATTTTGATCTCTTATTTATACAATAAATTTCACCTTGTCCCTTTTTTTTGTGTTCCATTTATATGCTGCAAATTATCTAATCACAATGTGTTAGTCTTTATTACTAACTCAGTAGATGAAATTAAAGTAAATGCAGACATAGTAGAACTGATGCATTTGAGGATGCAGAAAAGCTAAAGCTTGAAATAGCCAATAAAAATGATGAAATCGCTCAATTAGATGGAGAAAAAAAAAAGGTATCCCTGGTTTTATGTCACTAGAAGAAAAAAAAAGTATCACCGCGGTTTTTTAGTGACTTTAGTCACAGTTTCATCCGTTGTTAAAGATCTTGACAATAGTTCATGAAACCGTGGTTGAACCAAAAAGATTGCGATGGTTTCAGTCAATCATAAAAAAACTGTCATTAAGACAAGCCATAACAATGATTTGTACACTGTCATTATTACACGAATTAATCATTGTTATAATATGTGATAACGACGGTTAAGAAACTATGAATAACGACAGTTTTAAAAATCTCATAATGACAATCATAATGACGATTAAAGAAACTATTGTTAAAAATGAAAGTGAAAATCTTCTCTGCATTGTTAAGGATCAGGAGAAGAATGCTGAACATGGTCAGAAGCAGATTGCTTTATTAGAAATGCACAATGCGAAGAAAATGAAACAAGAAGATTACTGAAGTGGAAAAGCAGGTTGAGGTTAGCGTGCTTACTGAGGCCTTTAAAAATGCGGAATACCTAGCGAAAACAGAATTGGAAGTGAATAATTTGCTTGAGAAGATTGCATATAAGGAAGACTTTTCTTCCTTTTGAAACAAGAAGCAGAGCAGCTTCAAGCACCATTAGAAGCCAACATGTTGGAAACTGAAAATCAGAGAGAAAAACAAAGGACCATGGAAGTCATAATTAGAGAGCTTGAGTTTGAGGAAGGAATTTTGTCCAAGACATCATGAAACTATCAACAGAAAGGGAAGGTATGCTGGCATAATGAAGATGAATGGGCAACGGATCCAGTGGTGTGTGACAAGCTACATGATTCTACAATAAACTGTGCAAATGGTTCTTTTCTTGCCTCAAAGAAACATGAATCAGATTTTGATGGCCCACCGCCACTGAGAGAGGTTAACAGTTTGCACATGTAGACCACAGAAGAAATTTGAGCTCTTGCTGAAAAAATGTGCCATAAGGTAGATCAAATCAACATCTGTTCTGAAATTAATGCCTCTGCCCATTGGTCTATTTAGTGTCTTTATATGTGTTAGAATAGTATTACTGTTTCTTTAGTCTCTCTCGAAAACTGAGTTTTGAAGTATGAGTATCATGTTCAGCATAGAAGTCAAGAGGCTGTGATGCATTAGGCTTATAATAACGCTTTTTTTGAACTTTATTCCATTTCTTTCTTAGCAGAACTCTTTTACCCATAATCTTATCGACAAAAGAGCCAGGAGGTGCTTCCAGTTATATGGAACTTTCTATCCATCTGATGCTGGTTCTTAGGCCATAAATATAGCCTCCAAAGCTGGATCAGTTAACTGAATGTGCTATATGAATAATTAATGTACCCATAAGAGTTTCCAAAACTAATTGACTTTACTTTCTATGTGCAAGTTGTTGCTATTTTGTTGAAGAACATATTAATTAGTAAAACGACTAAAATTGGTTGATACTTCAATTATTTTTAATCAGTGTAATAGAACTGTGGGGTACTCCAAAATTCAGCACTATCTGCTAGATATTAAAGGAGTGGAAGAAAAACAAAATGACATCTTTAGTTGTTGTTGTTGTTTTATTAATTACCACATGTTGCTTTTACGAAAGTTAGATTAGTTGAGTGATCAAGTTTTACCCACTGATTTGTATGGATAAAACATTTGATTCTTTTTTACTCTAGAATATATGAATGGAAAAGTACAATGGAAGTTTTGTCATTCATTATATAGTTTATAAAGTAAATTACACTCTTCTAAGATATTTTTGAAAATTATATTTATATTTTTTCTAATTTCAAATTGAGATAAGAATATCTTAAATTTTATAAAATTTACATTTTCAATTTTTCGAGTTTTAAAATAACTACACTAATATTTTTTATTTTAAATTTTTTAAAAGTATGAATTTGATTTTTTTTTTTAACAAGGATGAAGAAACCATGATTTGCTGCTTCCTGGATGCATTTCCATGATGAGGGTGAAACCAAATCTAATTTCAACTTTAACTACTTTGGAATAATAACAACCCACAAGTCGGTAGTCAATTCTAACCTCTTTTTAACAGACTAATATTTTAAGCAGCTTCTATTAAATTTACATGGTAAAGAATTTGATGGTTGTGTTTTTTATTAAATATTTCCGTAAAATTATAATATGTAAATAATTAGAGGATTTTGCGATATATTGTTAAGTTAAAATAAATATTCATGCATTATGTTTGTATTGAAAAATATATAATAAACGCTTAACAATTACATTCAAGTTTTTTGCTTTCTCAATTAGATCACATTCTTGACTTTCGTTCATTTTTAATAGTCGAAATCTAAAAATTCAAAAAAAAAAGTAAAATAAAACTTGTGATTTGGACTATGAAGGCATAGGTTCCTTAAGTGAATATAGCACAGACTGATGCAGAATATTGGGCATTAAGTAATGCTAATATCACTACTCAGGGAACATGCAGAAGGCAATGTTTTTGTGCCATTCTCTCAGATTAATGGTCCAGCAGAGTTTGATCTCCAAACTAACAATGTACATACATGGTGAGTTTCAATGCATAATCCAATGATAAAATATGGAAAAGTACCCAACAACCAGGTGCCTAAGAAACCTCCAAGCTGCTGCTGCTTCTTCTTCTTCTTCCTTTTTTTTTTGTGGAAAATTAACATTTTAACTTCCCTATAAAGTATTCGCAGTGTTCTTTTCTTCTTTTGGGGCTTACCTAAGTAATTTCTCAAGTAATTGACAATATATTTGAATTCACCAGCTGTCGTAGTTTCTACACAGAATTTCAATTTTTTGGGGTTAAAAACAAAGGTTTTCAATTTGAATACTCAATTTCATGCATCATTGTTGGAAATATCTGGCTTCTGAGGGTACTTAATGAATTAATGATTCAGCATTTTAAGACTACAATCCATCTAAGACTTACATTTAATTAAACTTACTATAAGTCTAATTAAGTTTCCCCCATGTTTTTCTTTTTTTCGAAGAGAGTAATTGATACAATGTACGTGATCAAAATGCTTACTATAACTCCTAGATTTACATTTTTTCCAACCAAAATGTTTGTTACTCTCATTTTTAAGAACTGATCCATTTGCCACTCTAAAGCATGCAAAATAGTATTTTGAAAATATGTATGGTAACCCTTCTTCCTCCCGAAGAAGGAAGATAAGCAAATAGGCACATAATTGTATATTGAAATCCTACGAAGTATTGATATTTCAAAAGATAAAGATGTTTCATATTTCATATGTGTCTAATACTCGTATTCGATATGACATAACATGACACTTTAAATTACATATAAATATTTTTTTTGCGTCTCCGTATCCTTATCATATCATATCTCGTACCTATATATATTAATATCCATATTTCTTAATTAAGTCATTACAGGACTTATTTAGAAATGTGAAAGTTAATTTTGACAAGAAAAATGAAGAAGCTTTATAAAATAGAAAATGACAAGAAGCTTTGTTACTGCTTGGATGTTTCAATTCTTATCATAAAAAAATAGCATGGAATTAAAGGGCACCCCAGTTCTTGAATGAGTTCTATGAAAACAATCTTCCAACTAGAAAATATTTCCTGATCAATCAGAAACAAGAATCAAATTTGGTCAACATAGATATGCCATTACCACCATTTAGCTTATGTTTGCATAATGAAGTTTGGCAATCCATCGGATTGCGAATGCAAGGGAATTAATTGTTGTAATTCAATTTCTGTCATTTGGAAAATTATTTTTATAAAGAATTTTCATTTTTTGTATTTTTTTCATAATTTTTTATAGCCACTCAGTGCTGGGGTCTGAGTCCAGTCCAGTGGCCAGTTCCAAAATCCAGCTAGTAGGACCGAAAGTGAAGTGAACTTCTTTATTTGACAAAACAATTGCATACTCGAAATTTCTAAGATTCTTTGACTGATTATCTCAAATACTCTCTAAAATTACTGGCCCCTCAAATCACTTCATCCAAAACCATAAGGATTCCATTGATGACCTTGTTTCATTTTAAGAAACAAATTTTCTTTTTCTTTTTCTAAATTTTATTTTTGGGTAAGAGATACATTCTTTATAAAGGAAGAGGGAAATATGTGTTCGGATTTTGGAGGACCCAAACAGGCAATTAATGGGGCAAAATAATAAGGAGAAAAATAATAGACAAAAGCATTAACGTGGTTCAGCTTATAGCCTACATCCACGAACAAAACGACCAACAAACTTCACTAACAGATCAAATGGAGAATACAAAATTGATTTTACTACACTCCCAAATACACCCACATCCCAAATACACTCAAATATATCTCAATGATGTATTTCTCACCAGTCTATCACTCTACACAAATTGATACCCAAAATACACCCAATAATACTAATGGTGTATTACAACTAAATGATACCACAAAAGATCACCCAAGCTTTAAGAGCCAAATGCCTCAGAGCTTCTACTTCTTGCCTCTCCTTGACTTGCTTCTCCACCTTGAGTGATGTTGTTATGCTTCGTTTCCTCTATGCCTATTTATAGGCAAAGGATGATGAGAAGTCGATTTTCGCATGCAGGTTCTACGTTTCTCTTCTGCCTTCTGCCAATTTCTCCATTTCAGCAGCCGCAATTGCTGACTTTCATTCCTGCAGCAATTCTACTACATTCTTGCGTCTTCTTGCTCTTTGTCAAGATGTGGGGTGTGGTGTGTTCAATAATTTCGGCTGTATTAATTTCCTTCTTGCTTCTATAAGTCATGGTGTGGGCCCTCTATGTGGAGGGACCCACCCCAATTACTTACAAATCTCCCCCTCCCGACTACATAGAGGGTTCCACCATTCCTGTAACTAATCAATAGAGCAACACACTTTTGCAACTTCGAATACCATGACACAGCTCCCCCTGCAAATATAATCAGATAACTCGAAGTAGACTTTCTTGAATCTACATCGCCAACCATATCTGCATCTGTGTAAGCAACTAACACAGGCTTGGTATCTCCAAAACATAAGCATATTTTGGAAGTACTATGAAGATATCTGAAAATCCATTTCATTGCAGATTTTAAAGATAACGACATGTGCAAACAAAAGCATACATAATGCTTCAAAGAAATTATCTGACACCACTTTTTGACAAAATAGGTGCAGGGCCCCATAGTTCAGAATGGATAAAATCCATTTTGCCCTTAGTCCTGTGAGTGGCTATACTGAACTTGACACAATAATCACAAAAGTCAAGTTTCTAATATCCCTTTTATCATAAGAGAGCCACGTGAAGCTTTTAAAGCTCCACCTTCAGCAAAATACTTAGAGAAAATCACTTTCATCCATAGCCACATTGGCTATGTTGTTAGTATTCTCTCTTTTCTTTTTGAGCTTTGGACATTCTACTTTCCAATGTCCTTCCTTCTTGCAGTAGTTATATCTGCCTTTTCTAGATTTAGACTTTGACTCGTCTCCATTTCTACTCAAACCCTTTTCTTTATATCTCCCTCGAGCAATCAGAGCTACATCCTAATTCTCGTTCCAATTTCCAAAAACTCTTTTCTTCAATTCATGTGAATTTAATGATGCCTGAACATCTTCTAAAGCAAGGGTGTCTCTTCCATAGCGCATAGTGTCGGCGAAATGTTCCATTGAAAAAGGTAGGGAATGCAATAAGATCAAGGCTTGATCTTCGTCATCAATTTTGACATCAATATTTTTCAAATCCAAAATAACTCTATTGAACTCATTCAGATGGTCTTTAATAGGTGTATCTTCTTTCATCTGAAGTGTGTAGAGTCGTTGCTTCAAATAAAGCCGATTAGTGAGGGACTTTGTTATATATAGACTTTCCAATTTAAGCCACAATTTTGCCACTGTTGTCTCATCTGCAACCTCTTGTAAAACTTCATCTGCAAGAGATAACTGAACTGCATTGAGTGCACATGCTAAGAGGTCTTCTTTTACTTCATCAGACAGTGTTGCTGGCAAAGCCTTCTTTCCTTCTACTGCCTTTAGCAACCCTTTTTGTACCAACAAGGCACACATTTTCACACGCCAAAGGCTAAAGTTATTGTTGCCGTTGAATTTTTCTATCTCAAATTTTGCCGCCATTTCAAAAAAGGATTCAAAGCTATTTTTAGTTAAGTAATTCCAATGAAATTTTTTCTGATGTGGAAGATCAGTCAATACTACAACCACAGAGTATACTAAGGATTTTAAAAGAATAACCACCAATGGCTCTGATACCACTTGTTGGAATTTTGGAGGACCCAAACAAGCAATTAATGGGGCAAAATAATAAGGAGAAAAATAACAGACAGAAGAATTAACATGGTTCGGCTTATAGCCTACATCCATGAACAAAACGACCAACAAACTTCACTAACAAATCAAATGGAGAATACAAATGTGATTTTACTACACTCCCAAATACACCCACATCCCAAATACACCCAAATATATCTCAATGATGTATTTCTCACCAGTCTATCACTTTACACAAATTGGTACCCAAAATACACCCACTAATACCAATGGTGTATTACTACTAAATGATACCACAAAAGATCACCCAAGCTTTAAGAGCCAAATGCTTCAAAGCTCCTACTTCTTGCCTCTCCTTGACTTGCTTCTCCACCTTGAGTGATGTTGTTATGCTTCATTTCCTCTCTGCCTATTTATAGGCAAAGGATGATGAGAAGTCGGTTTTCGCATGCAGGTTCTACGTTTCTCTTTTGCCTTCTGCCAATTTCTCCATTTCAGCAGCCGCAATTGCTGACTTTCATTCCTGCAGCAATTCTATTACATTCTTGCGTCTTCTTGCTCTTTGTCAAGATGTGGGGTGTGGTGTGTTCAATAATTTCGGCTGCATTAATTTCTTTCTTGCTTCTATAAGTCATGGTGTGGGCCCTCTATGTGGAGGGACCCACCCCAATTACTTACAATATGTACACACATAAACATAAGCATACTGTAGAAGTCAATTATTCTGCTTGAATCCAGCATATAATTTCTATTAAGAGAGAGAGGGTATATATATATATATTGGGTGGGAGTGTTCGAAGTGACAGTGATTCAGGTGCAATGAATTCTGAAAAACTGGTTTCAACTTTCAACTTAACTGCTAATAATGCTATCTATCTCCTATTACAAAAGCTAGTACTAAAATCTCATTTTTCTCAAAGCATTAAGAGGATGATATATTAGTAATGAACAGAACAATGAAGAAAGAATAATAGAGTATGATTCACACACCTGGGTGACAAACATTGACTTGATGCTCAATTTGTCAAGAAATGTTTTTGCTATATCAGCAGTAGGTGATCTGGAAGCAATGGCAACACCAATCCCTCTGTCTTTGAGTGCATTTAAGATGCCTTTAACATGAGGATACAAAGATGGCATTTCACGCTTGGAGCGACACTCACTAAAAATTTCTTAGATGTGATGTAAGACGGTGACTAAATTGAATATTAAAATTAATAAGCTTTTGCAGGACAAACATCTTGAGTTATATTATTGAATAAATTCATTTTTCCATTTTCATACAGAGGATTTGAGTCTGAAAGATGTAACTCCATAAAATCATGAATACAGAATAAAGAGTAAATAACAGTTTTATTCCTGTAGTTCAGCCTAAAATGAGTATGTCTCTGGTGGTTTACTTTAAAGTATGTTATTCAGCTCCTGTAGTTTGTCTGATACCATTTGAACACGTGAATGTTAAATAAATGAAGAGTTTTGCAGTGTTTTGAAGCTATTGCTGAGATTAACAAGCAAAGAAACCAAAAAGAAAAACATTATGTTTTGAAGCCAATGTTTTCAATTTCCAAATGTCAACTTAATCTCAATAATAGCTTCACAATTTTGTGAAACCTTTTAGGGTATAAGTGAAAAGATTTTAAACAATGTATTGTTCATCATTTTGTTATTAATGAGAAGTCGTGAATATTTTTGTTAAAATTTGAAAAGACATGACACACTTTGAAGCATAGAAAACAAACAGATTTGCAGCCAAACCATGACATGGTAAACTGGAGTTTACCCTAGAGTAAAATTAGAGCAGAAAATGGATGTTGTCACAAGGCAGAGAAAGTTGATCTTAGTCAAGTGGCCAAAAATAAGAATAAAATTGAAAACATTAAGCATCCGAAGAACATGATAATTTAGAAAGTTTGAAAGAAAATTCAACCATCTTTTATAAAGAAATTATGACAAATTATCTACAGAAACTTATCCTTTCAATTCATCTAAACCCTAAAAATTGAAGGTCCTCAATCTCCACAACTTACAAAGCACTTTACACAGAAAATATAACACAACATTTTTTCTTGAAGTCCAAAAAAATTTATATCCAACAAAGGAGAAAAGTAGCAGTAGATTTAACCAAATAACTAAATGGAAAAATGAACACAAAAACTTCACAAGAAAAAGAGTTCATAGTTAAATTGGTGGTATCAATAAAAAAAATAACCAAACAGATATCGAGAGGGTAAAATGAAAAAGGAACAAGAAAAAAATTATTTTTTGGTAAAATGAAAAAAAAATATTATCCTCAATGAAGTCTTATTGAATCATTTGCATAATCTACTGTTTCGGGCTGCTCTGGAAACAAGTAGTATAGACAACATAGTCACACAGAAAGATAACAAATTTGGAAATTTCATGATTCCCTTTTCTTTTTTCCTGGAAAATAAACAAGAAAGATATATGGGGAATGTGAAGAAGGTACCAGTAGAAATGCCAAAGAGTGTAATTGAGATCGAAAACCACTGGTCTTGGGAGCACTTGAAACACTCTGTTACCCTTGGATAAGCAAATGAGAAATGCTCTGTTTTATTAATGGGCTAGCAACAGAAAAACAGTTGTTCAGGTTAGGTTTTTTAGTTTGTTGAAGTTAATTAGAGTTGGTTAAGGAGTTCAGGAGTGTGAGTATAAAATGAGAGGGGAAGGAAGAGGATGAATGCTCTGTTAGTTTTTCCTACAAATGCTCTGTTAGTTTTGTTAGTTTTGACGCTCTCTTAGTTTGCTTACTCTTTTAGTATAACAAAAACCAGTGAGTCACACCCATTATCTGCAGTACCTCTGCTTTCACATTGTCATTTTCCATCTCCTTCCCGCTCCCAAGCGTCGAGGATGAATTGGGAAGATGGTCGTTAAAGAGTTGGAGGAGGATAGAACTAGAGAGAATTTTAATATAAATAAATAAATAATAAGAAAAAAAGTTACAAAAAGAAGTATGTGTTTATTTATTTGAGGAATTTAATATTTTTATTTTGATAAATATTTATATTTACTTATTTTTCTTTGACCTTTGCCTGGTGATTGATTTTTATTATAATCAGAGTATTTTTTAAATTTTGCTTGAATTAAATTTCTTTCTCCAACAATTTTATGGTCACATCTTTCGCATTTATAAAATAAATTTTATCATATTTTAATATCATATTATTTTATTACAAACATGTTTTGTTATTCATAATTACTATCATTAGATAAATTTGTATTAACACTAGAGAAATGTGCTTTATAATTATTTATGGACAAATAGAGTTTTTATTATTATTTAGGTTAACAATTATACTATGTTATATATGATTTTTTTTTTTAATTCTGGTTGATTACTATTATTTTTTTCTAAAGAAATTGGAGGTTATGAGAGCCCTTCGCCCAACCTTTTTTTTTGTTGGACTGGCCCCTTTGCCCAACCTAGTTCAGTTGACTTTGATAAATCTTTTTTTTTTTTTGAAGATTTGACGTGCACCAACCCTTCGGGTTATAGGTCTCTCAATGTCAAAAGTGCCAAGCCGACTCTATTTATTAAACTTTAAGAGTTAGATGAGTTGACTCAAGATTGAAAGTTAAATGTCACCTAAAGTTACCTCACATACACTACAAGAAAAGCGGGGAATGGCGACGGGTATTTAACGACGGTCATAAAAAATCGTCTTTAAAGTCAAGTTTAACGACGGTTTATGAACCGTCGTTAAAGTTAGACACCTAACGACGGTTTTCCAAAAAACCGTTGTGAAATACGGATGGTTAAGATCCAACCGTGGTCACCTGCGCCGAAGGGAAATATTTGACGGACATTACGACGATTTTTATAAAACCGTCGTTAAATCACGACGGTTCTCGTAACAACCGTCGTTATTTCACGACGGTTTAATTAAAACCGTCGTTAAGTTATAACGTTCGGAATTCAGACCGTTACTCGATGTCTAGTTTAACGACGGTTTTAGGAAAAACCGTCGTTATTACACGTTACGACGGTTCTTTGTAGTAACCGTCTCTAAACCCATTTAGCGACGGTTTTTGGTCGGTTTAACGACGGTTAATAACCGTCGTTAAACCGCGCGTTCGTCTATAAATTGAGAGGTCCCCTTTGTTTTTCTTACAACAGTTTCTTGATAGATTATTTTTACATAATATACTCTCTGAAATTATTTGTTGTGTTTTTCAAGTTTTTTTACTGTGGTGTTCTCTCCGACGTGGTTTATTTACTCTCAAGGTATGTCATTTAATTTTTTAATTGTATTTGATTAATTTTTTTTTATATTGTATGTTCAAAATATTTTCTTATATTATTTTTTATTTTATTTTGTGAAGATATTGTGACGTTGGGACGACACTTTAATTTTGATTTTTGTGCGTTATTTATTTGGAATCATTTTGAATGTATGTAATTTAATTAATTAGATTTTGAATGAATTTATTTCAAATTATTATATGTTAGATTGAGATAATATTAGATATTTTATTTACTTACTACTTTTGTTATAAATATATTTGTCATTGTGATGTACATTATTGTATGAATCAATTTTAAAATTTGTGTTATTTTTGTGATATTTATGATGTTTATTATTATAATATATAGCATGTTCGTTGAAAACATGTAAGGAGAAATACATTTATATAATAACATAAATATAGTAGATAAATTGAAGTGTGTAATTGATTAGATAAAATAAATAATTTTAATAAATAAATAGAGTAAGTATTGAAAACAATTTTTTACAAATTGTGACACTAATTTAAAAATATACGTATATTTTAATAAAAAAATTAAGAAATATATATAATATTATTAATTTAGTATAAAATGATAGTGAATTTTGTTTTAAATACAAGTTATTTACTGTTTTTCAAATATTATTAAAATTAATGTAAATAAATTGAAAGTAGTTATTATATTGATAAACGTATTTAAATAATATACATCAATTAATAATAGTCAAATTATATTACAGTTGTTAATAAAATAATAAAATATTTATTCAGGTGATGAGATAAAATAATAAATATTAATAAATAGACAAAATTAGTATTAGGAATTAGTTTTAAAAAAATAAAACTCATTTAAAAATACACATAATTTTTAAAACATGAAAACAAATTTACAATAACATAATTTTAATATGTATGCTAGTAGTGTAATAATTTTTAATGAATTAATAATAACATAAATTGAAAGTAGTTATTATATTGATAAACATATTTAATTAATATTCCTAAATTAATAATAGTCAAATTATATTACAGTTGTTAATAAAATATTAAAATATTTATTCAGGTGATGAGATAAAATAATAAATAGACAAAATTAGTATTATGAATTAGTTTTAAAAAAATAAAACTCATTTAAAAATACACATAATTTTTAAAACATGAAAACAAATTTACAATAACATAATTTTAATATGTATGCTAGTAGTGTAATATTTTTTAATGAATTAATAATAACATAAATTGAAAGTAGTTATTATATTGATAAACGTATTTAATTAATATTCCTAAATTAATAATAGTCAAATTATCTTACAGTTGTTAATAAAATATTAAAATATTTATTTAGGTGATGAGATAAAATAATAAATGTTAATAAATAGACAAAATTAGTATTAGGAATTAGTTTTAAAAAAATAAAACTCATTTAAACATACACATAATTTTTAAAACATGAAAACAAATTTACAATAACATAATTTTAATATGTATGCTAGTAGTGTAATAATTTTTAATGAATTAATAATAACATAAATTGAAAGTAGTTATTATATTGATAAACGTATTTAATTAATATTCCTAAATTAATAATAGTCAAATTATATTACAGTTGTTAGTAAAATATTAAAATATTTATTCAGGTGATGAGATAAAATAATAAATGTTAATAAATAGACAAAATTAGTATTATGAATTAGTTTTAAAAAAATAAAACTCATTTAAATAAACACATAATTTTTAAAAAATGGAAATAAATTTATAATAACATAATTTTAATATGTATGCTAGTAGTGTAATAATTTTGAATGCACTTTATTGTTACCCTAGATTCTCTATTAAAGAACTAACAAGATTTTATATGTAATTGAGTAGAATTATTCTTGAATATATGGCCCTTATATGGGCCACAGATTTTATTTTTTTAAATAGGGAATTGAAATTTCAATTTCTTATCTGAATTCGTTAGAATTTTTACCATGTAAATACTATAATTGAAATCTTTGCGGCAGCTGTAAAATAATATTTTAATTTTTTGCTGCTAGTGCTTTTTCCTTTCCAAAAAATTTACATTCGTAGAAATTCGATCATGAAGCTCATTATTTTAATTAATTACACTATATTCTCTATTAAGGAACAAACAACATCTTAAATGTAATTGAGTAGAATTATTCTTCAATATATGGCCCTTGTATGGGCCACTGATTTTACTTTTTCAGATAGGGAATTGGAAATTTCAATTCCCTATAAGAGTTCGTTAGAAATTTTACCATGTAAATACTGTAATTAAAATTACAACGGCAGATGTAAAATCATAATTCAATTTTTTTCCTGCTAGTGGCTGTCTTTTCCAAAAAATTCAGATTCGTAGAGATTTGATCATGAAACTCATCCTTTTAATTAATGACAATAACGAAGATTTTTTATTTAGTGCTTCATTAAATGTCTATTATCATAAAATTTGTCAAAAATGTTTTACATGTAAAACATTTTACACCTCTTCAAAATGTGTTGTGTTTTATGCACAATCAATTGCAAATCCCTTCTCATGTAAAATAGTCATGTTTTCTTTTAGTTCAGATTAAGAGCTATTTAAGTTAATTGATATCTAAATTCATAAATATTTCAGAAATGGATAAATCTTGGATCAATAAACCTCGACATTCAATAGAGTACCTAAATGGTTTAGACGGATTTTTGGAATTCGCAAATGCTAACTCTGGGGTCGAAGGTAGAATAATATGCCCATGCCCAAAGTGTAGATTCAAAAAATGGCAACTCATCGAGGTCGTGCGCCAACATTTGATCGTCAAACCATTTTCGGAGGGATACACTTTTTGGAGTTTGCACGGAGAAATGATTACAGAAGAACCTGCTGTAGGACATGCTATAATGCCAATTGAGGTCTCAGAACCCATAGTTCGAGATGACCCTGTCCAGAACATAGTCCGTGATGCATTCGGGATTCACCCCGAAAATGAGAGCATCGCTTCTGTGGATATGCCAGATCCGCAGTCAGCAGAAAGGATGGATGATAGTGTCAAATATTTTTATGAGTTACTGAAAGATGGTGAACAACCGCTCTATGAAGGGTGTGAAAAGTATTCAAAACTGTCTTTCTTGGTGAAGTTGTATCACATCAAGTGTTTGTGCGGCTTAAGCGACAAAGCAATGTCGATGGTACTTGAGTTGCTTGTCGATGTATTCCCAGATGCCAAGATTCTGTCTTCATTTTACGAAGCTAAAAAAATCATTAATAAATTGGGGTTGAACTACAAAAAAATTCACGCATGTCAGAATGATTGTATGTTATACTGGGGTGAGCATGAAAGTAGAGAAACTTGTCGTAAGTGCTCAGCACCAAGGTGGAAACCGAAACAAAAGGGGGAGAAGCGAAAAAAGGTGCCTAATAAAATTCTTAGATACTTTCCAGTTAAGCCAAGATTGCAGAGGTTGTTCATGTCTTCTAAAACTGCTAAATTTATGAGATGGCATTCTGAAGCCAAAATTTCTGACGGCATCATGAGGCATCCAAAGGATTCTGAGGCATGGAAGAGATTTGATCTTCTGAATCCTCAATTTGCATCAGATCCGAGAAATGTTCGTTTGGGCCTTACAACAGATGGTTTCAATCCATTTGGAAACCTATCTACAAGTTACAGTATATGGCCAGTTCTGCTGATTCCGTACAATCTTCCTCCTTGGATGTCTATGAAACAGAGTTCATTCATGTTGTCAATGATAATTCCAGGGAAAAAAGCACCGGGGAATGATATAGATGTGTTTTTACAGCCACTAATTGAAGAGCTGAAGGAGTTGTGGGTTGAAGGTGTTAAGACGTACGATGCATTTGGCAAAGAAATGTTCAATATGCATGCAGCTCTTTTGTGGACAATCAGTGATTTTTCTGGCCTTGGATGTTTATCAGGCTGGAATACTCATACTGGATTAGCCTGTCTGTACTGTAACTTTGACTCTACTCTAGTTCGTCTCCCTCACAGTCGGAAGTGGTGTTTTACGGGACATCGCCGCTTCTTATCTCCGGGTCACAAATTCAGGCTGGCCCGCAATAGGTTTGACGGAAAAGAGGAAAGAAGAAACCCTCCTCCGCAACTGAGTGGTGTAGACATTTTCCGACAAGTCAATGATATTGAAGTTGTCTTTGGAAAAAATGTGGAAACTGATGTTGGGACTCAACAACGGCGTTCCCGAGGTCAGGGTTCGGTTGATGCTGGAACTCAATAATGGCGTAAGAAAAGTATATTTTTTAAACTTCCATATTGGATAAATAATATGTTGCGTCATAATCTTGACGTAATGCATATTGAGAAAAATGTCTGCGATAACATCATTTACACTTTACTTAATGATTTCGGCCGTTCAAAGGATCACGTAAACGCGCGGAAAGACTTAAAGGAGTTTGGTGTGAGGCCTGAGCTGTGGCCTGATGATGGCGGTAAATATCCACCTGCTTTGTTCACGTTGACAAATGCAGGTAAGGAAGTATTTCTGAAAACACTTAAGAATGTATCTGTGCCTGACGGTTATTGCAGTAATATCTTCAGATGTATTGATGTAAGACAACGTAAGATCGGAGGACTAAAAAGTCACGACTGTCATATCCTTATGGAACAACTGTTACCATTAGCCATAAGAAAGACACTGCCGAAGCCGGTATCTGCAGTTCTGATCGAGTTTTGTTCATTCTTCCGGCAACTGTGCTCCAGATTTTTGAATGTTAATGAACTTGATCAACTTCAAAATTGAATCATTATGACGCTGTGCCATCTTGAAATGTTATTTCCGCCGTCTTTCTTTACAGTCATGGTGCACTTGACTGTACATTTGGTCATGGAAGCGAAGTTAGGAGGACCAGTCCAATATCGTTGGATGTATCCCGTCGAAAGGTAAAACATTAAAAACACAGTCTGTCCAATTTCTTGCATTATTGTTAATCCAATTTTATTCATTTAATCTATGTTCTCTAGATACTTGGGTAAACTTAAATCTTTCGTGCGGAATAGAGCAAGGCCAGAAGGCTCAATAGCAGAGTCGTATATTGCAGGAGAAGTTTTGTTATTCTGTTCCAGATACATAGATGGTGTTGACACTGTCTTCAATCGTCCTCCTCGTGTGGATGATCGACCCGATGTTGGGACGTCTGACAGGAGTTTGTTCCCACCAATAGGAAGACCAGTTGGTGGATTTGATTATTTCACCATTTCTCCCCGGAAAAAATTGCAGGCTCATCGGCATGTCTTAACAAACTGCAAAGAAGTTGATCCTTACTTACAGTAAGTTAACTCACACTTAGCTACATGATTATACAATTTTTCTTCCTGTGTAGCATTAAGTGTTTAGACAATGTTTTCTCAACAGGGAATTTAGAGACTATGTACGGCATAGTTTAAGAAGTCGGACGCGATCATCTACCGAGATAGACAAAAAAGTCCACAGAGAATTTGTCTCTTGGTTTTCGCGTCGTGTAAGTATTTCAACATGGTCACATTTAATTGATATGTTAAATATGAGTACAACTCATCCTGTATTCGTTTTCCAGATCGCAAATGATGCCGATGGATCGCAGTGTGCTGATTTAAAATATCTCGCGCTTGGTCCACTAGATAGAGCACGTCGATACAGTGTTTACAATGTCAATGGATTCAAATTTCGAACTTTAGAGCGAGACCAAGGGATGACATCTCAAAATAGTGGAGTTTACGGTACTTTCGGGACGAGGAGTTATGCAAGTACTAGTGATACGAATATGCAATTTGGTGGCATCCCGTATTATGGAAAACTATTGGACATTGTCGAGTTAAACTACCATAGCCATTTTACAGTCGTATTATTTAAGTGTATGTGGGCCAACACAACTACAACGAGAGGAATTGCAATTGATGACTTCGGGGTGACATCGGTTGATTTTTCTCGGTTGATTCACACTGGTGAAAATGATGATGACGAACCATACATCCAGGCATCTGAGGCTCATCAAGTATACTATGTAAAAGATGAGTTGGACAAGAACTGGAGTATAGTGATGCATTTAAAACCCCGTGACTTATACGAGATGGGCGATGAAGATGAAAATCTTATATACGAGAGCGATCTGTTACACACGCAAAATTTAGAAAGATTGTTTCCAGAAGAAGTTAATTTATGCTTGTTACGGTATTAGTTTTGT
Source organism: Gleditsia sinensis (assembly GCA_037074535.1). Classification (NCBI taxonomy): domain Eukaryota; kingdom Viridiplantae; phylum Streptophyta; class Magnoliopsida; order Fabales; family Fabaceae; genus Gleditsia; species Gleditsia sinensis. The sequence continues at coordinate 68,039,667 of CM073465.1, forward strand.
TGTTGCCGCCTATTTATATATATTTTAGACTACTTATAATTACTGTACTATTTTATTTATTTCCATCACTTTTATTAGGCAAAATTTATTTTATAATTGTTTTATTACTTTCATTTTGCCAGTAGCGGTGACGATGAAGAAGGCTAGATCAGACATGGCAGGGGCGTCCAGTTCTCAGACTCACACGCCCCGTGGGGCGGTCAGTGAGGGCGGAGAGCCCATTATGGAGTCGGAGGCTGCCGCATCATCAGTCCCTCTTAGCGACTCCCAGCCACTGGATTCGCAGGCCGTCCCCTGCACACTGCCCCCACCCGACGCTCAGGATCCGGATGACGATTATTCGTTCGATTTTGAGGCTATCTTTGGCGGTGTAGAGGCGGAGCATCAGCCTGGTGAGCAGGAGCGCAGACGCAGGAGGAGTTGGACAGTTGATGTAGTTGGTGAGTATTGTAATCATGTACACTTTATGCGCTTAATAATTTTGTCTTAGTAATATAATATATAATTGTCACTAATTATTTTGATAGACGGGACCGGGCACACGACGTCCAGACAGTTGACTGTTCACGACGTATGGGCCCTGCCTGAGCAGTCAAAGGTGGTTGTCCAGTTCAACGACAACCACCAGCCTATCGGAGACAGTGGCGGTTTGCTCGGTGTCTTCCTCGGCACCATCGGGGATAACTTTCGCTTATTCTCGATCTCTTACAGGGATTGGAGGAGCATTCCTCAACAGTCGAAGACGAATGTCTTCGTAAATAATATTCAGGTATGAAAACATATATCTTTTGTAATTAATTATATTTATTCGTAATTTATATATTATTTATGTGTAACTAATTTTTTAATTTCGTTTGCAGACACATTTTATTGTGACGGATCAACACAAGAAACTGATCATGCAGTCGCTAGGAGCGAAATGGAGAGCAGCACGATACAATACATTTCGCTTGGCGTACGATGGTACGAAGACCAGAGATCAGTTGCGGAGTGAAGTCCCGACAGGCATCCCACCTGATCAGTGGGCAACTTTCATAGACTATCGCCTAGACGCGAAGTCTAGGGTAAGTTGTTAATAGATATATTTTTAAAATTTAACTTCTTAATATTGTCACTAATTATTTTTCCTATGTGATTAATTAGGATGTGGCTGCGAAGAATAAACGGAACAGAAGACAGCTGACAATGCCACACACTACTGGATCGAAGAGCCTTGCACGCAAAAAGGCGGAGATGGTAAGTTTAAATCTATAAATATTTTGTTTTTTTAAATGTTTATAAGACTATAATCATAAATTGATTGATTAAACATTTTAATATTCAGGAGATTGAGCTTCAGGGTCCAGTGACTCGTGGTGATGTATGGACGGCAGCTCATAAAAGAGCTGACGGATCGTACATCAACGACGAAGCTCGGGCTGTTGCGGTGAGTAATAAAATCTTATCAACCTTAAGTGGATAATTATTTAATTTTTAATAATGTTTAATATTATTAATTTCCTGTTATTGAATGTTAGGAGAAAATTGCTTCGATCCAGCAGGAGGACAGCTCGTCCCAAGAGCTCTCGACGGCCGATTCACTTGCGAGAGCTCTTGGCACTAAGGAGCACTCCGGCCGCGTTCGAGGATTTGGGTTGGGTGTTTCCCCAACTCAAGTCTTCGGTCGTAGTTCGTCTGGGTCGAACTCACAGTTTGGGCCGTCATACCACGACTTACAGAGTGAGGAGGAGCGCCTGAAGACAGCTATGCAGGAGCAGGACGTCGAGCATCAGCTCCTGAAGACAGCTATGCAGGAGCGAGACGCTGAGCTCCAGCGACGAGATGCTGAGCTCGCCGCACGCAAAGCACAGATGGAGGCTGCTATGACGTTCTTGCTACAAAAATTTCAGGGTCAGCTGCCACCTGAAATTTCAGGACCTCATAGTCCCGGACACAGGGTAACATTTTAATACATAAAAATTGTTGGTATAATTTTGTTTATTTTAATAACATTCAAAATTTTCACAAACAAAATTGATTTTTCAGGACCCTAGCGATCGTGGTAGTGGGCATCAGCGTGATCAGCATCCGTAGGGTCCAGAAACTTGATTTAGTTATTATATTTGTATATGTAATTTCGTCACTTTTGTTACTATTAATTTTCTGTATATAAATTTTTTTTATATACAGATTCATTATAATTCAATAATTTATGCATCTTTAGTATTTAGTTAATAATTTAAACGTTTAATTATTATATAATTAAATAAATTATATAAAAATTAATTTAAAAAATATTAAAAATAAAAATTAATTTTTATTTTACATAAAAATTTAATAATCAAAACAGCATTAGTAGTTTTATGAATAGTATAAAATATTATATTTTAAATTACAAATAAAATTGTTATAAAAATTTTAATTAATTTTATTAATAAAAAATTAAAAAATAAATAGAAATAACGACGGTTTTTGCTCAAAACCGTCGTTATAATTAAAAAAAACGAAATAACGACGGTTTTTAGTTAAAAACCGTCGTTATATTTAATTTTACTAATTAAAAATTAAAATAAAAAATAATTATTAACGGCGGTTTATAACCGTCGCTATGTCTGGTTTAACGACGGTTTTTATAACCGTCGTTAAACCAGACATAGTGACGGTTATTCCCACGGTTGACAAAACCGTCGTTAGACCTAGAGTTCCACGACGGTTTACAAACCGTCGTTAATGGGTTTAACGACGGTCGAAACCGTCGTTAAACCGACTAAAAAATCGCCGTAATACCGTAGTTTTGTTGTAGTGATAGTTGGGAGGGGTGGGGTTTGTGTGCAGGATGATGTAACTTAAAAAAAACATTGAAAGTTAAATTAAAGTCATAATATGAAATTTAAGAAATTTTAAAAAATATATAACCGGAAGACTTTAAAATTATATGTGCTAAAGAGTGAAGATAATAGAGAAGTATGTGTGTGTGTGTGTGTGTAACTTAAAATCTCTAAGTTTAGTAAAAGCCTGTAGTGATTTCTTCCTTTAATTATGAATGGTATAATTGTCTCTATTTTTTCCTTTGGAGTCCACTCTAAAGTTCATTTTATTCAAGATTTTTTCTCTTTTTGATATAAACTCATGGCATGTTAAAATTGAAGATTTAATGTTATATAAATTTTAGTTTAGATTGATTTCACTATCACTTCCCCCCATTGTAGTTCAAAAATAGTATAAATGTACATGAACGGCATGATGCACCATCTCCCCATTTTCAAATACCTAACTCCCTTTTGAAGCTTCTTTCTCCTCAATCTCAAATTCTATCCGTTATTCCCTTCAAAATCGCCCCAGTAAAATGCCCAAAAAAAAAATGATAGTAAAATGTGATAGTTCAGCAGATGGGCAACTTCAATAGCAGGAGAATTTAGATGAATTTGTCTCTCTGATCAAGTTCACTTTTAGTAAAAAAAAATTTGGTTCTATTCACTTCGAGCATTTAAATATAGGAAAAATTTTAGGCGAAGTTTTTGAAGAATTTCCCATTAGGTTTTACAATAAAAATATGATTAGTGAAGAAATGTTTTAAGAAAAAGTCAATCATATAGAGTTGAATTATAAAAACTATTTTTATTGGGAATCTTGATAATAAATATTTTAAAAATTGTACATAAACTTTATAATTTTGTCTAAAGGATACTATTTGATGTCATAAACATGTTTTTCTTAACTTACTCTATTGTTTCTTGTTTTCTCGTCTGGTCAACATCTTGTGTTTTTTTTTAAATAGTGCTTTTCAGGATTTTTTTTTTGTGGGTACATTGCTGAGAGTCGAACCCGACTCTATTCCCCAAACCCCAACCCCCCCTTGCCACCTGAGCTAGCCTCAGGTGGCGCTTTTCAGGATTTTATGTTATAGTTTAATTGTGTTCCGTGTTAGAGAGGTTTCTTTCTCCTTTTCCTTATAAAGTACCAATTGTTTCTCTGAATTAAAAAAAAAATTCAATAAACACTTATTGCACAGACATGCTGTGAATTTAGGCCTTTTAATTACTTTTTTTGTAGAAGCAAAAAATTTATTAAAAGAATAGAGAAATAATACAAAAAAATTGAAAAATACGATATCTTCACAGGAAGAAATGGAATAAAAACGATTAGAGTCAAAGAAAACAAAAACCCTAGGAAATAAATTAGTGCATAAATAATGTTCAATCTCTTTGCACATATGAAACAGTGACTCACTCAAATAAAGTCATTTTAATTATAACAAAAAACAAGTTTCACCTAATGGAAAATGATCTTCCAAAGGATGAGGGACAATATATCCGTTTCCTACAGGCTCACAAATATTAAAATTTATCTTCTTTTTCTTCTAGAAACTATAGTACTTCTACTCATTTGATAACAATACTACATATTCAATGAATCAAAATGCAAAATTTAATAATCAACAAGACTACCAACTAAGCATAGGGACCATAAGAAGTTCCAATGTCTAATTAAGCCATTACCATAAGAAACCCATGAGTTATAGGAAAAATGATACTACTTCTTTCACTAAATGCCCATTATACTAACGGAAAAATGAAAAATGAAATTCCTAATACATATTACTTATCCACTTATTTAGAAAGAACAATTCGGATATGCCAAAAAAAGAAGAAGCTCTTATCACATTCCTATGCCTCTTCTCTTATCTGTCCTCTGCAATAAGGTTTAGGATGTCTATTTTCAAATATTAACAATTAGAATTGACTATAACCATCAAGCTGCTACTGACATTGTTCAAAAAGACAAACAATACTTATTTGAATAGGTTTCTTGTGATTAGTCTTTCACCTCCAGAATGCATAAACTTTGGTCTTTTAGCATTATGTTCATCAGGTTTATATGCAACCTCTTTCTCGCTAACTAAGTTATTATTTTCAAGATTGATGTTCCGAGCCAAATCAAAATTAAGATGGCTTAGTAAACTCACATTCCCCTGAAAGGAGGAAGACGATTTTTTACTTGCATCATTTGTAAGGCTTGAACCTTCAACTTTCACAAGAGGCTAGTCTTCATGAAACCCAGTCTCCAATATATTAAAAAATAATCTAGTAAATACTCTTGAATATGAGCGTCCCTCTATCGCTTTCACAAAATCCATGGCTTGAGAATTTTCCACCACTGACAATAACTCATAAGCTTCCTCAGCACCTTCTATTTCCAGATTTTAAGCAAAATGTATGACATTCTTTAGTTGGTCTAGAAACATTTTTGTGTAAAATGCATATTATATCGAGATTTCAAATTAATTTAACTGCTCTAAGAAGACCCATAACTTGGCACACCCTTTTTTTTTACTAATTTATCTCAGAAAAAAAAAGAAACACCATGGTCAAGGAAATTGAGAACAATTTATCTACACTCAAGGATTATACTCTACTTTGTAGCCTTTGTGAAACAACACACTTGGCGAAGAGATGATATGTGTAAACCTCGAGACCTAAAATTTTTACTCAATTACCATATTGATCCTATACATCAAATATATGATTTCTTCTGCTTGTGATAGGCAGGGTTGAGCCAGCCCCCTGTTTTGACAGTAAGACAATGTTAGTAGTTCCACTTTTCTTTATATGGAACACCAGCTACAGATTGCATATGCTCAATATAATCCCAGCATAATCCACACTCCAGACACCAATAAAAAAACATTTAAAAAGGAGCAAGAGAATGAAGTTATAACCGGAAACTAAGTTACATGTGTATGCATGCCTTTAAATAGTTTACTTGTGTTTGGATCCTTATTTATACAAATTTATACTCATCTATAATATCGTCCCTGCAGTTACCTCAGTTTTATAGATAAAGAAATTTTATTGGTAGGAGAAGAACATTACAATAAAACAGAGGATTAGCAACAGAGGCTAAAAGGGTAACTCTCTCCCAGAGAAGATATGTTGGTAAAAAATTATGTTTGAAAACTCTCGCATTCCATTCCATTAAAATACACCCCGCCATAGCAAAAACAGCACACTTCCACAAAACCTTGTTCTCCTGTCTTGTCCCAAACCATAAAAATGGGTAGCTAAAAGGTATCTAAAAAAGACAAGCAGACCTAGGCCTCAAAGATGCCAAAAAGCCTAATGCACATATTCGTCGCCTAAAAATAAATTACTATTTTTTTTCTGAATTACGGTAACATATCACACAAACATCCAGAAAAAATCACTTCATTGGGTCCACAAATCTGTAGCAAATAATTAGTGCTTATTTTATTAAGAACTGCAGTTCAAACAAAATCCTGCACTTTAGAGGGAATCTTAGCCTTCCAAAAAGATTTTGACCAAGAAACATTTTGAGCACTTAGAGTTTGAATTAAACATCTGAAAAAAGAGCAACAAGTGTATGAAACCAAACAATTTAAGCCCTGAACCCTTGTATCAAACAAAGAAGAAGGATGATATCCAACAACGCAACAAGATCATCAACAACTCTGCCATCAAGATGTGTAGAAAAATTTAAATTCTTAGTTGTCACTTACGTGGCTTACAAAGTGCTCACGCGTGGCTTTTATATCAATTGATTTAGCATTCAAGCAACACATGAGTAGGCTCTCTACTGGCTCTCTTTACCACCAAATTTCATTAGTTACCAAGTGGCTATTTAAGTATGATGAAATAGGGTTAGGAACATAGACTTTAAGGTGGATAATGTTCTTTAAGGAAAAAAATTGAGATAGTAATGAGAGAAAGACACAAAACTCTCAAATCTATATAATATAACACTGACTCTAGACCTCTGCTTATGGTATGACTACCAAGTTACACTTACACCCTTTAGTTCACTTAGATACTGATAGAATGCCTATTAATAAGCTAGATGAAAGGAGGTATAAATGAATACGTGGTGGGGGAGTTAGCTAGGGAGCTATTACAAATGAATAAAGGAATAAAATGAGGATAGAGGGGAAAAGGAGGGGGGGCATAAGGAGCTCTTCAGACGGTTTGGTGGGAGGTACCTGCGGCCTCAAAGTGTACTAGAAACTATCTTTGCTTTGGTTTTCTTGCTGGTTTTCTTTTTTCTGGAAGTTGGGCCCGGTACAAAGAAGTGCTGCTAATTATTTTATTGGACAAATGAGATTATTTTATTGAAGATTAGATGTATTACTTTTTAAAAGAACGTTAAGTTGATCCATGCTGCTCTTTGACCTGGATAACATGTTCTTATAAGTTATCTACTTTTTACACTAAGCTTGCTCTTTGTATAATTCACTATGTAAAGTTATTAACTTATTAAAAATGTTTTACAAGGAAATAATTGTTGAAGGTCTACATTATATATGTCAAATTGATAGGTCTACACTTTACATTTCTCCTTCTCAGTCGATTTTCAGTTAAAACATTAATTTTCACTTATAAATCGTGGATCATTATCACATCTTCATTTTTTTATATATATTTTATTGAAAAAATTATATTCTTATAAGCATTCATGCTTTTTCTTAGTTCAATATCTTAATTTTAAGTGAGGATTATGTCCTTACGATCAATTCACTTTTTTGACAAGACATAATATGGTAGATTTTAATGTGTATTATGTCTTTCTAAAGTTTCACTATACGTTAAAAAAATACATGGCTCTGTTTCTTTTGCAGGATGATGCAAGATAACATTCAATTAGCACAGTTGTGTGGTTGTAATTATTTAAAGATATGACATAGTTATATACTCGAAACCAATTTCAAGAGCATCAAATAATATTGCTCTCATTTATAGTTAAACAGAGAACACTTCAAGCCATTAAAGTATTATAAAACATTTCAAACTAGGCAATGGTAATGAAGACTCCGTTCATCTTCTAAGGAGTTAACATTCATCTTTAATTGAATCAAAGATAGCTACACAATTCTTAAGTTGAGTTATGATGAAAACCTTTTTTTTTTGCATGCATTTATTTCTACATCGTAACTCAACCATGTGTGCCATTTTTTTTTCTGCATATTCTACATCTGCACAGACCCTTTACCTGGAAGAGGAGATAATGAAAATGAAATTTGTCCTTCTGTGCCTGTAATTCTTCCAAGAGAACCCGTTTAGACATAGAACATTGATCTAATATAAATTAGACCCATAGTGCTAGACTTTTGAACTGGTTAAATATAGATTGAGGAGAATTCTGAATGGGAGCTTCCACTCTAGCATCTTACATTACATCAATTGTTTAACTCTCTACAAGATAGTTGTACAATCTTATTTTAATAGTTGTTATGATATTCACTTGCAGTATTTTACTGAATACAGTAAGAATCAAAATGATGCAGAACTTAATTTTGCAGTTAATATAGTTATTTTTGCAGTTAATATGATTATGGCATCATGTCTGTCATTCATTTTGTTTGTAGCTACAGCAAGATAGAGTTCTTTTTGTTTTGTTTTTCCGTTCCATCTACATAACTGTCACACGTTGCCTTTACTGTACCTTTTCAGCTTCAGCATCATCAGAAACACGAACTAATATAGTTCAGAGTTCACTAAGCTGTATTGGTGAATAAAGATGAAAGGGATCAATATTTGTATATTTTCACTTTTGAAAACTTGGGCGCTTGCATTTGGAAATTTTACGACATATTGATTAGAAAAATTCTAGAAAAATCATGTGCAATACAGTGTAAGGAGAACTATTGTTTATGCTTTTGGAGAAAATGCTGAGAAAGTACCTGACTGGTTCTGACTACCTGAACAACTAATTAGAATTAATCAGCATATTTAGATTTTTTTAAATCTAACTTCAGAATTATCATCATTTAGGTTTTAGATACATCTCCATTTTTAATCAGCATTAATCAAATTTAATTATCAGCATATTAGGATTATGGTAAAATTTTCAACTTCTTAAAATTGCACATAGTAATTGGAAGTTTTCACTTAATTATGGATAATATGACTTAATTATCCCTTATTTAACATTTATTCTATGACATATTATTATCATTTTATATAATTAAAATTAGAAAAAAGAATTGTTTCATTGAGAACTAGCAATTATTTTTAATCAAATTTCTGAGTTCAGTATTTAGTCTAAATATCTTGTAAACATAATGAGCTAAATTAACAATATTTTTTTTTGGTGAAACAATATTTTATAAATACTCAATTATTTTATTTTGTAATATGTCAAACACCATTTTGTACTCACTCTCCAGACAAGCGTCCTTGATGCAGAGGTCAGGATCAAAAATCAAGCCTTCCTTTGTTGCCAAAGCTTTCAACTGACCCAGCATAAAAGCCTGCAACGACGTTTACTCAAGGCCCCACAAATGCTTCCCTCATCTCATAGACTGCTTGAAGGGGTAATTGAAGGCATTTCCAAGCTGCTTCTGTTGGAGAAAAGTAGTTTGAAAATTAAAATTGTTCATATATAACTTTTTAGAAAAGATACAACTTTCTAGAAAAGTCACAACTTTTCATAAAAGTCACAAATTTTCAAGAAAAGTCATAACTTTATTGAATAGTTATGTCTGATCAGATTTTTATTATAAATAAGAGTTTGGAGATTGAAAATAATAATGAAAAACATCAATTCTTCCCCTTAATTATCTTCTCTGAAACTTCAAGTTGTTCTACAAGAGAGATTCCAGAAGTTGCTGTCTGTCAATCTCTGGATGCTTGGAATTACTCCTAGGGGTGATTTGCTATATATCCTGCAGCAAACGTAGTGGTGGCAAATATCACCTTAAAGACAGTGTGATTACACACGTTTCTGGGCACAACTTCATCTTCAATCCACTTTATTTTTCTAACAATCTTAAGGTGATATTCAAAGATGGAGACTGCCTAAGAATATGGGTGTACGGTACGCTTTGTTATATATCTTGATAGTTTAAAATGATATTATGATCTGGTGATATATGGATTGCTTACAACTATCAAAGACAACACTGTGTTGAATTATTAGTAGAAAATTTTGAATATGATGAAACCACTACTATAAGAAATCTGGGTGTTTGCATTTATGGCGAATAAAATTTCTATGTTCCTGTTTGTTTACGAAAATCGTGCTATTGATCATTAGATCTAAGTTTTTGGGTTTGTTACCATAAGTTGTTAATTGGTGGTTTTGTATGCTTGAATGGAAGTTTTCTTCCATGGGGGCGCTACCAGGAAAGAAGAGTTGCAATGTTTTTAATGTAAGGAACAATGACAACGTTTCTGGTGTGATTTAAAAAAAAAAAAAAGAGAACCATCTGGGAATTCCCAAGTCATCAAGTTTACGTTGGTTCCTTTACTATATAGTTAGAATATGAGATTTATTGCTACTATCATTCTCAAGTGAATGTTTGGAAGTGGGGCACGCTGGCTTTGATTAATTAAAAGAAGCAAACTGGGTACAGTATACATGTAAAGATTTTGACGGTTTTGAATGCATGATTTCATGGGGGCGCCATTTGGTGGTTTTAAAAGTAAAAGGGATACAATGCTTCTCCCATTAAAATTTGAAAATAAGAAAGTTTGGGTATATTTTTGATATTGTTTGAAAATTTGGCAGTGAAAATATATACATACACTATATATATATTAAGAACTTAATGTTTTGATCCATGGTTTTTTTTGATGGGGGTGCTGAATCATGATTAAAAAAAAAATTTGCACCTCTTGAATGGGTCACAACGTTTCTGTTCGGCAGTTTTTAAATACGTGAGTGGTAGTTTTTCATTGCATGGGGGTGCGTCTTTGTTGTTTGAAATTGATTTAAAAGCAAGAAAAACCGTCACGCCACTTGGGTGCTTAAAAAATATTTTAAAAAAATGTCTGCGTGCTGTTTTAGTAGTTAAAAAAAAAAGAAAAAAATTAAACTTGATATAATTAGTGAAACTGGTAAGGAACATTATGCCCTGGTGTTAATGGCATCTTAATGGATTTGGGAATGTCATCCATGGAGATGGGTTCATGCGATAAAAGAACCATGGCATAATGGACAAGAATGTAATATAGATTAGTAATCTTACTAAGATTTTTGTGCGTAGTTTTGCAATTAAATTCATTTTTTCAAATGAATTTATTTGCAAAGGTGAGTATGAAATTAAATATGCATATAGTATGACTTTATAATATTTCAGAATATATAGTGTAATGGTTTACACATGAAATATTATAATTTATAAAGATACTCATAAATCTTCTGAGGCTTGTGTCAATGCACATATGTAAAATGATAAGAAATTCATGGTAAATGTGTATTGTGAATTACATGAAGCCATACCATATTAGTAAATTTTATTATTAAATTTCATGTTAAAAAATATGTTATATATTGTTTGTGAATTTGTGATTACAAATTTGTTTCAAAACTTTATGGAGAATCTAGTGAAAACTATTTTGAATGGTTAACTAGATGGAAAATTTATTGATTTGTTCATCTCATGAGGTAAGCATAAGAATGATCATCAAATGTTTCTATGCTTATATATGGGATGAATAATTTGTTAACAAATTTGATTAGTGTGAAGATATTGTGAAGTAGATATTATCTTAACTATGAAATTAAAGAACAAAATAGTGGGGGTTTATCCTTGAATTTATCAAGGGGTTGTCAAGTTGAAACACTTGGTTTTAAAAGAAATAAAGATCCCTAAGAAAAATTCACACCAGGAATTAAACTATAGTTGATCAATTGTTTGGTTGATTGTATTAGTGCCATAGAAGATATTGAACATGATTAAAGATGTACTAGAGTAAATTATATTTTATAATTTACAAGTTACTATATATGTAAAATAGTCAAGTGATGGTTATTGAAAGAAATTGGTTAATCCTAGAATATAATGAAAGAAATATGAATCTAGGATTGGAATTTAAATTCTTTCATAAGGTACTAGAATGATAAAATTTATGCTGGTTGAATAACTAGTGAAAATAAAGTAAACTCATTCCATTATGGAATATGAGTTGGATTATTGTAAAATAGTGGACAAAGAGAAAAATGATTGAAGAATTCATAAGGTGAAGTGTTGTGGCCACAACCAAAGCCGATTTCTTTGCATTATGATTATAAAGCTATATATGTCTAGCATATTGTTGACCATAAACAAATGCAGTTATATTAAGCTTGAAAAAATAATCATTGATATGTGATTTTATAATCATAATTATTTAATATTTAAAACCAAGTAAATAACTTGGTAGATATGTTTATAACAGGACTCACAAAAGAAATTGTGAAGATAAGAGGACTCAAAGAAAATTGTGAGGGTAAAGAGGACTCACAAATGAAATTGTGAGAGATATCACAAAGAAAGTTGTGAGAAAGCTATAGCAAATAGTGAAACGTATAACAAGTGTCTAGACATGTTGATTTGGTATATAAATCATTGATAGTTCTTAGTAAAATACTAAGAAGAACTCACTAAAGATATAGTGAGAAGATTTAAATGGAATGAGATTAAAACCCTGTAATAGAGTCACCAGTAATGGAAACCCAACCTTTGACTGGACCAAATCTAGTTTAAAGGTTCAATGGGTAAAAACAAGTTACTGATAAGTGGTTGTGGCACTATAAAAAAATTAATCATTCCAAGTTTAGTGCTTATATATTAAAGAATTAGGGTGAGTAAAATTCTTAATGGATTCAGGAAAGTCTATGAGATTAAGACTTAAGGAAAATCCACCTATGTGAACATAAGGAGTGGTGCCGCTCCTAGCAAGAATTTGGGGTTGATTCTTGGACATGTTCATGAAAAGCCTAGGGTGAAGCACATGGCCATATGAGTGCTTAAATATATTTTGTGGAAACTTCTTTGAAGTTATATAAGACTATGTGTGTGATATTTCCAGTATTAACTTAAGAATTGTGGTTCAATGCTTCATGCAACCATCAATTTGTTAATACTTTAAGGTATTTACACTAAGGGTAGGTTCAAGTCGAAAGGCACCTATCTCTATGCATAAATCTTATGTGTTAGAGAAGATAGTCAATTTTCAAACTAAGTGGGGGATTGTTGGAGAAAAGTAGTTTGAAAATTAAAATTGTTCAGATATAACTTTTCAGAAAAGATACAACTTTCTAGAAAAGTCACAACTTTTCATAAAAGTCACAAATTTTCAAGAAAAGTCATAACTTTATTGAATAGTTATGTTTGATCATATTTTTATTATAAATAAGAGTTTGGAGATTGAAAATAATAATGAAAAACATCAATTCTTCTCCTTAATTATCTTCTCTGAAACTTCAAGTTGTTCTACAGGAGAGATTTCAGAAGTTGCTGTCTGTCAATCTCTGGGTGCTTGGGATTACTCCTAGGGGTGATTTGCCATATATCCTGCAACAAACGTAGTGGGGGCAAATATCACCTTAAGGACAGTGTGATTACACACGTTTCTGGGCACAACTTCATCTTCAATCCACTCTATTTTTCTAACAGCTTCATTCTCAATCAAAGCCCCTGTCCATTCTGTCAAATTTGCATTCTTTTCTTCATTATGCAGCATGGCATAGTCTGGTCAAATGTCCATTAATTAATGGCTTTGCAGTTCATCATATCAATTATGTTTTCCTTTTCTTTTTAGAATCAAATATAACCTTAATAAGATATTTTTGAAATTATTGCTTACACAATTTTTTAAAATAATTATCATACTTTAATATTTAGTTATATTTAATATTCAACTCGTCCACTTAAATTTAATTATAGTCACATATTAGTTAACTAAAAAAAAAGCAAAAAGAAGGTGCTGGCTGGTTGATTTTCGGTCACAGTTTTTGTTTCTTCCTTATGTTGTTTCATGGAGCTTTGTGTGTTTTTGTGTTCTGCTTCTTGTTGGTTGTGCAGTTTTGTTTTCTGGTCTTCTGGTTTTGAAGATATGTGATGACAAAAAAAAAATTTAAAATTATGAAAGTATCCAAAATTATATGTAGTATTTATTGTACTTTTTCTTCAATAACTTCCTATTATCTCCAAAGATATAAATCACCTTTGAAACATTAAATAACTATAAAAAATTATTCACATGGACTTACTTTCGTATTACGTACCTATTTATTTAAAATATTTGAAAATATTTTAGAGATATCTCTTTCCATCAAGAATAAAAAAATATCACAATTCTAATTTTTTTTTTATAAAAAACATTTCTAGCTAATTTTTTTTGCTTTATCGGTAATTATACATTGCACTTATGTTTACTCTATCAAATAATAATAAGAAAATATATATATCTTATGGACTTACAAATTTGGGGACGTCGCTTTTATTACTTTGGCAAGCTGAGGTCCTCTAAGTTAAAGATAACATCACATTCTAACTTTGGAAATTTTTGGTTTTACTTTCATCCATTATTAAGGAGCAGTGAAGCAGAGAAAGCAGAGGAGAGAAGAGAGGAGTGAGAGAATTCAATATTATTCAACCAAAAATGATCAGTACAGAGGAGTAAAGAATATATAGCAGTAGAATGCACTTCAACAGAATCGAAACCTTTCTAACTAACTATTAGTTAAACTGACTTACACTCTAACAATGTTAAATTTACATCTTTCTTTGCCTCTCATTCAGTGAGTGATTCTTTCTAGTGGTAGTTCCCAAATATTGGATTTAAACTCTTTCCCATTATTGAACTATTTTTATCTTTTAATACTTTCTCTACGATGTTTGCTTTCTGACTTTCTTCCTTCGTAAATCTACACATTCCAGTAGTAGAACCTTTTAAGTCTGTCTAGATTATATTCTTTCATAAATCCTACCAATTCAATTGTTAAACGATTCACCTGGTCAAGTCCTTCTTCACAATTAAAACTATAGCTTAAACAATGAGCAAAACGATTCACCTCAACGAAATTTTTGGAAATAAAAAAACGCTTAACGAAAACTGCCTTTATTTTACTTGGTGGAGATAATTAGACAATGGCTGTATGTCATGTTGGCACATAACTTGCTAGGTGGACTCTTTAATAGTCCACATTAGCATTTTTTTTGACCTGGATATCTAGAGAAGTTATTGTCAGGATTAAATGTAATGAATTTATATATTTTAAACCTTAACTAATGTATTAGAATAATTCGGAGAATAAAGCTACAAAGGGTGTAATTTTAGAGACTAAATGTATTTGTCTTTTATTAAATTTTCTTGTCATGTGACGCATAAAAAAATGTTAATTATAACCACTATAATATATTTCCTTTTTCTTATTCAAATAACACATTAGTCGCACGCGGAATCACAAAAATGGCATTGTTATGCAATACTTCCTACTTTGTGCGTTAATGGCTTCCAAAAGCCCTATGATTTTTTCTTTAATTTTTTGTATGTGAGTTACAGTCTTCATTCTGTCCGAAGAATGTAAATATCATGGTTTAAACACACATGAAATGAACAAGTGGAGGAAACTTTTCTATCTATTTATTATGCCATTTCTTTTATTTGGAGGTACGCACACTAAAAAATTATGAGAAAAGATATTTTAACCTCCTGTAGATACAATGTTAAGGCCCTTCTATTGTATGTCTGTGTGTGTGTTGTGTGTATGTGTGTGTGTGTCTATATATATATATATATATATATATATATATATATATATATATATATATATTGGTGAAAGGACCTCCAATATATTTTAAAATGATATAAGGTCATATAGTTGTTTTTGAAATTAATACTTAACTAGTTTTTGAAATCGGACTAACCATTAACTTGAAAGAAATATTATGTCACTGGTTCAACCATTGAATCACTAACTAAATCGTTTGAATTGATTAATTTTAAAATAGTATAATTTGTATATTACAAATTAAAAAAGAAATATAATCAAAATTTTGATTATATATAAAATATGAACATGATGTATTTTATTTAAGAATTAATTAATTATTAAAAAATTAACTTCATATATTCTTTGATTATTTTTAAACATGAAAATATAGCATTTATTACTTAATGAAATTTGTTATATGTTAAAAAAAATATTCTATAAAAAGTAATTTAAAATAAAATATTTATTTAAATTTAGATTTCGCATTTATAAATTGAAAAAACCTGATAGTTTAAATCTTAAAATAAACAAAAATGTAACAGAGTTTGCAAAAAAAAAAAAAAAAAAAAGGCAAACAAGGAAGGTCACATAGTGATTTCAAATTCCTACCTCGCTTTGTTTGCAAATTGACGATAATGCTTTGCTAATATATAAAGAGAAACCATCAACAAAAATTGGGTATAGTGATAAGTGAGTTACGCTCTCAAAATGAATATGCAAGTTTAATTTTTAGAATAGACATTTGTTGAGAGGCCTTCTTCTTTGTAATAGAGCATGAGTAAGATTAGTTTGCTTTACAATTCTAATATCCTGAGAAACCACACACACACAAAAAAAGAAGCGAGAAACTTGACTACTTTGTATTTGAAGTCCTACCCTGCTCAGTATTTCTTCCGATGAGGGAGTCATGCTCTATAAGAAGAGCAACATTGTAGATTTTTGAAGTATTAATGTGACTAATTCTTTATTTGTAACGAATAAAGTAGGCCTTTTGTTGGCTTAAATCATTTGTTCAAATAATCGGGATTTGAAAGGTTTTGTTAAAAAATTATGGGTTTAACCAGTAATTATTAAACACTATATGTGTCCGTTTCAAGATGTAAAAAAGAAACCATACATATTTTGTACATTAAAAAAACTTATTAAAATTTTAAATATTATTAATTAGATATTCTTTTAGGCATTTAACAATGGGTTTCAACCTTTTATTTGACTTTAAATGTCCTAATTAACAATTTAGTTTATCTCTTTAAATAAAATGAACCTGCTCAATAATTTGTCGTCATATTCAAATCCTCTCTGGTGAACTTTGCGAATTACATCTTATTCCAATAGGCCATAAATCCCGTTC
Source organism: Gleditsia sinensis (assembly GCA_037074535.1). NCBI lineage: Eukaryota > Viridiplantae > Streptophyta > Magnoliopsida > Fabales > Fabaceae > Gleditsia > Gleditsia sinensis. The sequence goes on from CM073465.1 coordinate 68,056,492, forward strand.
TTGAAATACTCGCCCAAGTCGCCTAAACTTTTACCTTCAATCCCGAATCTTTTTGAAAAATTTCATTCCTCAACACAAATATTAACAAATTAAATACTTTCCATCCTGTGAGTTGCACTTTAATACTGTATAGCCATTTTCCTGTTATGCAATAATGGACTAGAATTTAGAAGGATGTCAGAAACTCTCGCGTAATGTCAAACTCCCTTCCGCTGGTTGCTCCTTGAAACACTAATGTGATGTATGTTACTTTTCTTTCTCTCGGTTCAATTTTTTGTGTTTTAATTCCGGAGGATTTGCTAGATTTCTTGAAACACTGTCAAGAGATTCTTCAATAAATATATAATATACAAATATCTTGATTACAGTAAGTGATTCTGTAGAGATTGAAGAATTACTGGCAAAGTTTGACACTGCGCTTTTGCCTTGAAGGATCATGGTTCCTTGAGTTATTTTCTTGGCGTACAAGTGAGGTCTACTTTTGATGGAGGCCTTCACTTATCACAATCAAAGTACATCAAACACTTGTTACAGAAAGCAAGTATGGAGGGTGCCTAGCCTCAAAAGACTCCTATGATAGGTGGATTGAAATTGACTGTTGGAGGTGGAAAAGAAATGCAAAATCCTCAATTTTACAGAACAATATTTGGCATGCACTACCATATGTGACTATCACAAGGCGAGAAATAGCTTTTTCAGTCAATAAGGTTTGTCAATTCATGAACATATCCACTGAGGAACACTAGAAGGTAGGATATTGATGTATCTTAGTGGCACGTTGGATCATGGTATAAGGATAAGTAAAAGTGCTACAATTGCACCTCACTACATTCTGTGATGCATATTGGGATTCAGATCCGGATGATAGAAGATGTACCTCATGTAGTTGTGTATTCTTAAGAGCAAACATTGTTTCTTGGGTCTCAAGGACGAAAATTGTTGTGGCAAGGTCTACCAAAGAAGCAGAGTTTAAAAGCCTCGCTAATTTGGTATCTGAAGTTGTGTGGATCAAGTCTTTAGTATCTAAACCAAGGCTCCCTTTATCTAAAATTCCTCCAATATATTGTGACAATTTAAGAGCAGCCAGCCTCTTCTGCAAAATTAGTTTTACACTTAGGTAAAGCATGTCGAGTTAGATATGTTTTTTTTATTTGAGAGGTTATTGGAAACGAAGTTGCAATTCATCATGTGCCTGCTCATGAATAAATTATTGATGCTCTCACTAAACTAGCTTCTAGTTCTGTGTTTGCAAGTTTAAGACACAAACTCAGAGTAGAAGACTACTATCCTATGAGTTCAAGGGGGAATGTTGAGTAACTGTGTTGACTAAGCTGTAGTAATAGCTTCTGTTGTATTTAGTTATCAGTTAGCAGGTGATTATGTCATTGTATAGGTGTTAATATAGTATTGCATTAGTTATCTCTTGGATACTGTATATATTGAGCATTCTGGTTATGAAACAAAAGCTGAGAGCTTCCATTCTTCATTTATGAGAATTTTGCTCATCTCCATTTCTCTCATCTTGATTAGTTTATCTTTCATGCACTATCTTCCTCATACGGACAACACTTGAAAAATGTGGAACCAATCATTGGACACTACCCAACCAATCAATATTACCAAAATACCATTGACCTTTTTGTAATAACCCTCTGCTAATAAAACCTTTGAAGGTTAAGTACAAATCATTTGAAACAAGGAAGTTGAGAACAACGTAAAATTTTAGAGCATTACAAACCCCACCGATCAGTTTCACCGGACAACCGCCGGAAAATTGCATGAACAGTAACCTCCAAGATAAAATTCCATCCAATCGCGTTTTAAGCTTCATTCTTCCGAAATACTTTCCATAGATAGTCTTAGAATGAGTTTTTATGCTAGAATATAAGGTTTTTAGGTTTAGGGTTAGTTGGCTGGCGTGAATAGTATTTCTGGCATGAATAGTGACGTTTAGAGTGTATCAAATTCTCATGTTGTGTCTATGTTTTCTAGGTTGTTGAGCCACCATGAGGTGAAATTCTCGTTGTTTGACTCCTAATAAGGTAAGTGGGTTTTTCTTATTATAGCACATGTTTTACGAATTTGGTTTATAACTCTCTCGTATGATTTTAACTAGTTGGAATGTATGCTAAATTGTTTTACTGCTTTGAAAACCAATATGTTCCAACCATGTTAGAAATTATAAATTTCAATCCTAGTTGAACCTTAGGTATGCAGGACAAGCATCTAGACTGATAATTCTCCACTGAGCTAGATTTATAGAAATGCGAACTTAGTCATAGAAATGAATTAAGTTAGCCATAAAATGATTTGATGCATGTGAACATCTATGCGACGTCTACGAACGATACGTTTAAAGAAAAAAGTTTATGATGATAAAGGTCTCCATGGGAATCCATGGATGAGACATATTTTAAAACGGAGTTTTATGCATGAAAAGAGCTAGATGGAGAATTATAGCTTTATTATAATGTTATTGAAATGTTTTACTTTAAACTCTTTGAATAGCATATTTTTAAATGTTTTCTATTGAAATAACCCTTTTAGATCACTGTTAGCTAGCCGCAGGGAGTGCTAGCCCTGGTGCACCATGGTCATGCGAAGGCTTTGGCCTAGGATACTGTGACGGGCATATGACTGCCTAAGACACAGGGATTTAGGGTGAACTTATGTCTACACCTACAGTGATTGCCATACCCTTGCTATGTGCTTGGGGGAATTTAGGGTGGACTTATGTCTACGCCTACAGTGATTACCATACCCTTGCTATGTGCTTGGGGGAATTTAGGGTGGACTTATGTCTACGCCTACAGTGATTACCCCTCCCTTGCTATGTGCTTGGGGAAGATGATGATTTGTCAGGAAAGAACTCCAATAAACTGATGCATTTTTCTTAAAGATTAAATATTTCTAAACAAGCTCATTCATCATTGTTATTGCATAAATAACTTCATTTATTACTTACCATGCATAATTGATTTGCTTTACGGTTACTGATTTAAATCCAGATTTATCTTTTGAATATACATTTGAACTGTTTAGCTTTTCTTTCAATAAATTATGGTTAAATGCTTAAATGTTTCTATTATTATCTTTACACTTGGATTTCAATTATTAAACCCATTGCGAAACACTCGTTCTTGGTTTGCCCTGTTTCAGTTATAGTATGATTTACCCATTCACTGAGATGTGGTCTCAACCCTCTTCTATTTTCTCCCAACAGATAGTCAAAGAGACTTTGATCTAGCTACAGCTTCGTAGGAGGCTGAATATAGCGTTGGTGAGCCCCAGTTTGGGCAAGACTCTTTTTTACAGTTTGTCTAGTTTAGTTTATGTCTAGTGTACCTCCATGAATTTACAGGCAGGATCCTCGCTTCTTGCATATTTTGATGTGTTGTTTGGAAAACGGTTTTATGTTGTACAACGATGTTTGTATTATGAGGCCATGGGCCAAGTTGAATCACGAATGTTGGATTCATGAGATATATATATATATATATATATATATATATATATATATATATATATATATATATATTGTATTTTCTTATACTGGATGTGGCATATGTGGCCAGTTATATTTATTATGTACTCTAGATTGTGTGCTGGAGATTTGTATGTGCTATGCGTTAGGCTTGCGGCTAGGGGAAAACCCTTATGCCATGCCGATCATGTGTTCCATCATTTGGGGCCGTGACAGAGTGGTATCAGAGCTTTAGGTTTTCCTGTGTTCATGGAGTAACGGACCTTTAGGTAGGACTTTGAGTATGGGTATGAATCCGGACATGCTTATACTCATGGTGCTGCTAAAGGGGTTCGATAGGATGTTGTCTTTATGTTCAAGTAAGTCAGTTTATAGTATGCTATGTTGGCATGGTTAAGTGATGGTTGGGCTATCTCTGTTTTATAGCGAGATGCCACCAAGAACGAGATTAAAGGTTAGGCAACCCGCGGCTCAAGAGCAGATGGCTGAAGAGTCTGCTCAGTCAGCAGTACCCATGCCTAGAGGCCAAGGTAGAGGTCGTGGCAGAGGCCGACCTAGAGCCAGTGCAAGATGCAGTGGTAGGGGTGTAAGGGCTGCTGAAGCAGCCGAACAAGCTGAGTTGAGCAGTGAGTAAGCTGAGACTCCCAGGGCGGGGGAAATGTCTTCTCACCCCCGGGATGATGTGATAGCGCAGATGCTGGCAACCATGCAGAGTATGCAGCGGGCGATAAAAAATTTAGCCGAAAGAAGAGATAGACAAGGTGGAAGGGACCCACAACAGCCTAAAATAGCTACCTCCGTTCCAGAGCCAGTTAGGCCCGTGGAGTGGCATGTGAGACCCGCCGAGAGGGAAGTGGAACTATCTGAGTTCCTGAAGCTGAAACCGCCAACCTTCAAGGGGTTATTGGCTAGTGAAGATCCCCAAGAGTTTATAGAGGACACTGAGAAGATCTGTGAGGTGCTTAAGTGTCCAGAGATCCGATCAGTAGAGTTGGCATCCTTCCAGTTGTCTAGTGTAGCGCAGGTATGATTTAAGACCATGATGTGTAGAAGGGGAGCTACAACGCCACCTTTGGGATGGCCAGAGTTCAAGGAAGTCTTCATTGAGAGGTTTGTGCCTGAGAGTATCCGGGATGCCAAGTGTCAGGAATTTGTGGAGTTGAAGCAGACTCCCGGTATGTCAGTCACGGAGTATGATTACCGCTTCACACAGCTGTCGCCGTATGCACCGCACATGGTCCCTACTGAAAGGGCCATGATCAAGAAGTTTATCCAGGGGTTGATGCCAGCATTGTTTAAATCAGTGGCACCCCAGATGAAGCAATTCCCCAACTATGCAGAGGCTGTGGACTGTGCAAGAATGATGGAGACTAGGCATTTGGCCGATGTCGAGAATGCCAAGCTGAGAAAGAAGGATAGGGACGGAAGCTCCAAAGGAGGGCAAAGTTCTCATTCCCAAGGACCACGATTTCAGGGCCAGCAGCGCCCAGCACCACAGAATGTTGGGAACCCCAATCAGAGATCAGATGCGAGTGGTAGGCTAGGTCTTAGCCAAGGGAACACCAGGTATACAGGTCAACCAGGACCAAGGGCCATTCAGCAGAATAGGCCACAATGCCCTACTTGTGGCAACCATCACTTTGGGCAGTGCCGCAGGGAGGTAGGTGTTTGCTATCAGTACAACCAACCTGGACACATGAAGAGGGAGTGTCCCCAGTTGTATGGCTCAAGCCAAGGGTCAACTCGACTGGCTTTGCTATCAACCCCAGTGGCAGCTCATCCTATGAGGACTATACTGGGCCAAGCAAGTAGCAGAGGTACTAGTAGAGGGATGATGGTTCGAGGTCAAAGCCAAGCAGGCCGAGGTCAACCAAGGATTTTTGCTCTCATCTGGCAGGATGCACAGGCTTCAAATGTGGTCATGACAGGTACTCTTTCGGTTTGCCTACATGAAGCATATGTTTTATTTGACCCGGGTCTACATATTCTTATGTTTCCCCTAGTTTTGCTAAGAGTTTGGGTAAAGATCCGATTAGGATGGATGCCCTTTTCTTTGTAACCACCCCGGTTGGTGATTGTTTGCTAGTAGAGCATGTATGCAAGTCATGTAAAGTGTGAATGGGTGATAGGGAGACATCTGCTGATTTGATCATCCTGGACATGATCGACTTTGACGTAATCCTAGGAATGGATTGGTTGGCATCATGCCATGCTACCTTGGATTGCTATGGGAAGGCAATCAAGTTCAACTTTCCAAGTGAAGTTCATTTCCGGTTCCAGTGTGACCGAAGTAAAGCTCCAAGTAACCTGATTTTAGTCTTGGGTGTTCAGAGGATGTTGAAGAAGGGATGTTAGGGATACTTGGCGTATGTTAGAGATGTGGATGGGAAGGTACCCGATGTAGACAAGATGGCAGTGGTAAGAGAATTCCTAGATGTCTTTCTAGAGGAGTTGCCAGGATTACCTCCTAAACGGGAGATAGAGTTTGGTATCGACCTTATTCCAGAGGCTCGACCAATTTCTATACCACCTTACAGGATGGCACCCACAGAGCTTAAGGAGGTAAAGAGTCAGTTGTAGGATTTGTTGGATAAGGGCTTCATCAAGCCGAGCACTTCTCCATGGGGTGCTTCGGTCCTTTTTGTGAAGAAGAAAGACGGGTCTTTGCGTCTTTGCATTGACTATCGGCAATTGAATAAGCTAATGGTGCGCAAAAACTACCCTTTACCCAGGATTGATGATCTGTTCGATCAACTTCAAGGAGGGAAATGTTTCTCTAAGATTGATCTGAGGTCAGGGTACCATCAGTTGAAGATCAGAAAGGAGGATATTCCCAAGACAGCTTTTAGGACCCGTTATGGTCATTATGAGTTTTTGGTTATGTCTTTTGGACTAACTAACGCACCAGCTGTTTTTATAGACTTGATGAACAGGGTGTTCAAGCCATTCTTGGATCGGTTTGTCATTATGTTCATTGATGACATCTTGGTTTATTCTAAAGATCATGAGGAGCATGAACAGCACCTACAGGTCATTCTGCATATCTTGAGGGATCAGCAGTTGTATGCCAAGCTCTCTAAGTGCGAGTTCTGCTTGGACAACATTATGTTTCTGGGGCATGTAGTCACGAAGGACGGCATTCAAGTAGACCCCGAGTAGAGGTAGTACAGCAGTGGCTTCGCCCTGCTAGTGTAACGGAGATCCGAAGTTTCTTGGGTCTAGCAGGGTATTACCGGAGGTTCATCAATGATTTTTCCAGAATTGCTGCTCCTTTGACCCGAATAACTAGGAAGGGAGTTAAGTTTGAGTGGTCGGATGCATGCGAAGAAAGTTTCCAGACCTTGAAGAAGTGTCTAACCACAACCCCAGTTCTAACTATCCCAACGGGCACTGAAGGATACTCAGTGTACTGTGATGCCTCAAGGGTGGGCTTGGGTTGTGTGTTAATGCGGAATGGTCATGTTATAGCCTATGCATCTAGGCAGCTCAGGAAGCACGAACAGAACTATCCTAGACATGATCTGGAGATGGCGGCAGTGGTCTTTGCCTTGAAGATTTGGAGGCACTATCTCTATAGTGAACCCTGTGAAATTTACACGGACCACAAGAGCCTCAAGTATATCTTTCAACAAAGGGATCTTAACTTGAGACAGTGGAGGTGGATGGAGTTGGTGAAGGACTATGACTGCACCATCTTGTACCACCCAGGCAAGGCCAATGTGGTAGCAGATGCTTTGAGCAGAAAGTCAATGGGGAGTCTAGCCCATATCACCCTACTCCGGAGGCCGTTGATAAGGGATATTCATCGGCTAGAAGGTGAGGGGATGTGCTTTGAAGTGAAGGAGCCAGGGGTGTTGTTAGCCCACATGCAACTACACTCTCCGCTGGTTGAGCAGATTAAGGCAAATCAGGACAAGGATGCTAAGCTGTGTAAGCTCAAGGATGAAGCTAGGAATAATCAGACTTCTGAATTCAACGTGGATGCTAAAGAAATGTTAAGATGTGGGAAGCGCTTGTGTGTACCCGATGTGGATAGCTTGAGGAAGCAGATTTTAGAGGAGGCACATCAATCGGCCTATACTATCCACCCAGGAACAAATAAGATGTACAGTGACCTCAAGGACTTGTATTGGTGGAATGGGATGAAGAAGGATGTAGCAGATTTTGTGGCTCAGTGCTTGGTTTGTCAGCAAGTGAAAGCTGAACACCAAAAGCCTACCGGTTTGCACCAACAGATTGAGATACCGGAGTGGAAGTGGGAAAGGATCACTATGGACTTCGTTACAGGGTTACCAAGGACCCCTAAGGGTTATGACTCAATATGGGTGATAGTAGATCGAATGACCAAGTCATCTCACTTCTTACCAGTGAAGACTATCTTTAATGCGGCTCAGTATGTAAGCCTGTATCTGAGTGAGATCGTCAGATTACATGGAGTCCCTGTATCCATCATATCTGATCGAGGTCCACAGTTTACAGTAAGATTTTGGAAAGCTTTTCAAGAAGCTTTGGGGACGAGATTGGATCTAAGCACCGCTTTTCATCCCCAAACAGATGGCCAGTCAGAATGCACGATTCAAATTCTGGAGGATATGCATAGAGCATGTATTTTGGACTTTGGTGGCAGTTGGGAAGGATATCTGCCATTAGCTGAGTTTGCATACAACAACAGTTATCAAACCAGTATTCAGATGGCACCTTTTGAAGCTCTTTATGGGAGAAGATGCCGATCTCCCGTTGGATGGTTTGAAGTTGGAGAAGCCAAGCTGCTAGGGCCAGACTTGGTGCAAGATGCCATAAAGAAGGTCAAGCTGATAAGGGAACGGCTTTTAACTGCACAAAGTCGTCAGAAGGCTTATGTGGACCATAGGCATCGGGAGTTGGAGTTTTCTCTAGGCAATCACGTGTTCCTCAGAGTTTCACCCATGAAGGGAATCATGCGGTTTGGTAAGAAAGGAAAGTTAAGCCCGAGGTATATTGGACCCTTTGAAGTTCTGGATAGGGTAGGAACAATGGCATACCGCCTAGCCCTACCACCTGGATTGAGTGAAGTGCATCCAATCTTCCATGTCTCGATGTTGAGGAAGTATCTACCCGACCCATCTCATGTGATTCAACTGCAAGAAATCCTTTTGGATGACAAGTTGGCCTACGAAGAGAAACCCGTGGCCATTGTTGATAGACAAGTGAAAAATTTGAGGTCTAAGGATATCCCTACAGTGAAGGTGATCTGGCAGAATCATTCCAAAGAGGAAGCTATGTGGGAAGTAGAGGACGTCATGAGAGAGAAGTATCCACAGCTGTTCCAAGAGTAGTCTTATGTTTTTCATGTTGTTGGTTTTTGTAAAATTCGGGGACCAAATTTTTATAAGGAGGGAAGAATGTAATAACCCTCTGCTAATAAAACATTTGAAGGTTAAGTACAAATAATTTGAAACAAGGAAGTTGAGAACAACATAAAATTTTAGAGCGTTTCTGACCTTTCTTCACTCATATAAGGATAACTCTCTCATATGAAATCCCAATTAAGTGATTCCAATTTTTGTTGAAAGAAAAGACACATATCTTCAACTTTGATGTTGGGAACTTTTGCTAATTCCGTGAATATTATAGTGATAAGAGGCAAAAACCGCAGCGTAGTGTGGTCTGGACCTTTGCTCACTATTTTGTTCATAACTCCTTCATATGAACTCCAAATTAGGTGAATCAAGTGGCTAATGAAAGCTAAGAGAAAGGGCTACAACTTTCATGTTGGATGATTTGTCAAATTTGAACATTTACATAGGGAACTGTAGCCCCGACGTACGGTCGTGCTCCAGGACACGGCCAGGCCGTGCTTCCGGCTGTTTCTGCATATTTCTGCAGCCTTCTCCCTCTTTTTCTGCATTTCTCCATAGCTGAACCCTAGCTTTCTCTCTCTAAAATTTTCTCCACCTTCTCTCTAAGATATCTCACCATCCGGACACCCGATTCGAGCTACCAAGGTACCGTTGGATTTGTGGGAAGGAGAGCTACAAACCCCACCAATCAGTTTCGCCGGACAACCGCCGGAAAAGTGCATGAACAGTAACCTCCAAGGTAGAATTCCATCCAATCGCGTTTTAAGCTTCATTCTTCTGAAATTCTTTCCATAGATAGTCTTAGAATTAGTTTCTATGCTAGAATATAAGGTTTTTAGGTTTAGGGTTAGTTGGCCGGCGTGAATAGTGTTTCTGGCATGAATAGTGACGTTTAGAGTGTATCAAATTCTCATGTTGTGTCTATGTTTTCTAGGTTGTTGAGCCACCACGAGGTGAAATTCTCGTTGTTTGACTCCTAGTAAGGTGAGTGGGTTTTTCTTACTATAGCGCATGTTTTACGAATTCGGTTTATAACTCTCTCGTATGATTTTAACTAGTTGGAATGTATGCTAAATTGTTTTACCGCTTTGAAAACCAATATGTTCCAACCATGTTAGAAATTATAAATTTCAATCCTAATTGAACCTTAGGTATGCAGGGCAAGCATCTAGACTGATAATTCTCCATTGAGCTAGATTTATAGAAATGCAAACTTAGTCATAGAAATGAACTAAGTTAGCCATGAAATGATTTGATGCATGCGAACATCTATGTGACGTCTACGGACGATATGTTTAAAGGGAAAGTTTATGATGATAAAGGTCTCCATGGGAATCCATGGATGAGACATATTTTAGAATGGAGTTTTATGCATGTAAAGAGCTAGATGGAGAATTATAGCTTTATTATAATGTTATTGAAATGTTTTACTTTAAACTCTTTGAATAGCATATTTTCAAATGTTTTCTATTGGAGGAACCTTTTTAGATCACTGTTAAGTAGCCCCAGGGGGTGTTAGCCCTGGTGCACCATGGTCATGCGAAGGCTTCGGCCTAGGATACTGTGACGGGCATATGACTGCCTAAGACACAGGGATTTAGGGTGGACTTATGTCTACGCCTACAGTGATTGCCATACCCTTGCTATGTGCTTGGGGGAATTTAGGGTGGACTTATGTCTACGCCTACAGTGATTACCCCTCCCTTGCTATGTGCTTGGGGAAGATGATGATCTGTCAGGAAAGAACTCCGATAAACTTATGCATTTTTCTTAAAGATTAAATATTTCTAAACAAGCTCATTCATCATTGTTATTGCATAAATAACTTCATTTATTACTTACCATGCATAATTGATTTGCTTTACGGTTACTGATTTAAATCTAGATTTATCTTTTGAATATACATTTGAACTGTTTAGCTTTTCTTTCAATAAATTATGGTTAAATGCTTAAATGTTTCTATTATTATCTTTACACTTGGATTTCAATTATTAAACCCATTGCGAAACACTCGTGCTTGGTTTGCCCTATTTCAGTTATAGTATGATTTACCCATTCACTGAGATGTGGTCTCACCCCTCTTCTGTTTCCTCCCAACAGATAGTCAAAGAGACTTTGATCCAGCTACAACTTCGTAGGAGGCTGAATATAGCGTTGGTGAGCCCCAGTTTGGGCAAGACTCTTTTGTACAGTTTGTCTAGTTTAGTTTATGTCTAGTGTACCTCCATGAATTTACAGGCAGGATCCTCGCTTCTTGCGTATTTTGATGTGTTGTTTGGAAAACGGTTTTATGTTTTACAACGATGTTTGTATTATGAGGCCATAGGCCAAGTTGAATCACGAATGTTGGATTCATGAGATATATATATATATATATATATATATATATATATATATATATATATACAGTATTTTCTTATACTGGATGTAGCATATGTGGTCAGTTATATTTATTATGTACTCTGGATTGTGTGCTAGAGATTTGTATGTGCTATGCGTTAGGCTTGCGACTAGGGGAAACCCTTATGCGTGTCGATCATGTGTTCCATCATTTGGGGCCGTGACACTTTTCTTATATATAGCTACTTCCTTCTCAGCTAAAGATCTTTTAGCCTATAAACCTTCACTCACCTACTGTTACTGTCTTTGAAATTATAGTATTATCTGCAAGAACACCCTAGTCGAACTCATGCTAAGCAGGGATCTTGGCCAGAAGATTAACAATCAGCTACCCACTTATAAATTAAAGTGGAAACATGAAAATGTAGGTTTATCCAAAAATTAACTACAAATGGGCTAATCTCATATATTAATTTTTCATTATTTATTTGCTATATTAATTTCTTTTTGTTCAATGATTTTTTTTAATGGAAATAGATGGTATTGAGAGTTTGATCACAAACTGTTTTTTCAAATTTGCTTATTAACAAGATGCTTTTCCATATAATGGTGGGGTTAATTATAATTGCTACGAAAGGGATGGATATTGCACCACTAAGAGTCCATGGCAATTTTTTCAAATAGATGGTACTTGACTATCACACCTTATCCTTTTTCCATCATTAAGACATGACTACCGCACTTGACATTGTCTCTGCACACATTGACTTGATTTCAAATCTGTTTATTAGCAAGATGCTTTTCCATATATTGGTGGGGTTAATTATAATGGCTACGAAAGGGATGGACATTGCACCACTAAGAGTCCATGACTACTTTTTCAAATAGATGGTAATTGATTGTCACACCTTATCTTTTTTCCATCATTAAGACTTGACTACCGCACTGGACATTGTCTCCGCACACATTGACTTGATTTCAAATATGGTTACTAGCAGGATGTTTTCCATGTAGTGGTGGGATTAATTATAATGGCTACAATAGGGATAGATATTGCACCACGTCCTTCACAATTTTTCCACTCCACCGATTGTGTTACATCTCAAGTCTTGGCTCTACACAACACGTTTTAGGTTTAGATAGTGATCCTGACATCTCAAGTCTTGGATCTACACAAATGATTTTAGGTTAGATGAGGGATCCATGCACACCATATATAAATGCATGGACAATTGGTAGAGACTACAAGCAATTAAAATCAGCGAAGTCAGTTCAAATTCATGTGCGTGCCAATTGGTTTTAGGTGTAGTTTCTAAGTATTTGTCATGATCTTCGCCAATATAATTATAACACATGTAAAAAAATGCCCATAAATTTTATTTTTATTTGAAAAAATTATAACAAAAACTTAAAAGAATTTTATCTTTTATGAAAAAAAACTTAATTAGTTTTGGATTCTCTTTTATGGTCAAATTAAAATTATCTATTTTAAGTTTATATTATCCATGTATTATAATTTTAAATATTTATAGATATTTATAATAATCTTTTATCAAACATAAAATTTCATCAATAATTCACATGTAAATATGTGGATGTAAAGCAATGTGACAGCTGTATTATGTGAAAAAGAAATATTATACATACATACATACATACATACATATATATATATATATATATAGTATTTGAGCAGACACGAATTAATATAGTTCAGAGTTCACTAGCATGATGTCGTTATTATAAAGCTGTATTGGTGAATGAACATAAAAGGGATCAATATTTGTATATTTTCACTTTTGAAAACTTGGGTGCTGGCATTTGGAAATTTTACGACATATTGATCAAGAAAATTCTAGATAAATCATGTGCAATACAGTCTAAAGAGAGTTATTGTTTATGGTTTTTGTAGACAATGCTGAGAAAGTACTTGATTGGTTCTTACTACTTGAACCACTAATTAGAATTAATTAATCAGCATATTTAGATTTTTTTTTCTCTACCTTCAGAATTATCTTAATTTAGGTTTTAGATACATTTTCATTTTAAATCAAATTTAATTATCAGCATATTAGGATTACGGTTAAATTTTCAACTTCTTAAAAGTGCACATGGTGATTCGGTAATTATGGATAATTTGATTTAATTATCACTTATTTAAAATTTATTCTATCACATAGTATTATCATTTTATATAATTAAAATTAGAAAAAAAATTGTTTCTTTGAGAACTAGAAATTATTTTTAATCAAATTTCTGAATTCAATATTTAATCTAAATATCTTATAAACATAATTAGTTAATTTGAGAATATTTTCTTTTTTTTTGGTGAAACAACTTTCCTAAATACTCACTTATTTTCTTATTACTATTTTTTTACAATTTTATATATTTTTGATTATATATAAAATTAATTATAACAGTAAGTTTCAATAACCTTATACAAAGTTTGTGTGTGCGTGTGTCTTAGAGAGAGAGAGAGAACATTCATATAGGTGAAGACGAAGCAATGTTCCCACTTTAAGGAATCAAAGTAAGTATGATCTGACATTTTTTTTTACAAGCTGTTAAACATTATTAACTCACACATCACTATGTCTAACATCTATTGGTTACATATTGATTATATTAGTTTAATAAAATTATAAGTTCTTCTACATATTTTCATTTTTCAAAACAAATGTAGTACATAGCTACCATGATATCCATCAATGGATATATACCAAAAATTTACCCATTTTGGGTCTAAATATATATATATATGAAGACTAATAGATGGACATTAATTAAAGTCATATAATTAAAAACAGTATTTTATTTTCGTCTCTCTTTTAACATTCCATATCAACAATTAATATTACATACAAGTTGGATAAAGCGAGTCTATATTTATGGACAACTATATTAATATTTTTTTTAACAAATTTGATGTTAGAAATTAAAATGATATGTTTTAAAAAGTTGTGAATAAAATAATGACAAATAAATGACACACTTTTTGTTTGGTAAGAATCAAAATGGTACTATACTCTTAATTATATCGTCTTTCATTCTAGACTTAAATTGTAATTGATCTTCAGAAATTACTTCAAAATTATTCCTAAATGACTTCTTTTTTAACTTTTTTTATTTTTATCCTATATTAAAGGTTATATAGAGCTACAATATTAAAAACTAAATAATAAATATATACTTATTTGACACAAATTTTAAAAATGGTATAAATTTTGATGGGTAACAAAAATAGCATCTTAATTTAAGAAAAATTTGAAATTACAGCACTTATGTATAAAAAAGAAAGAGTTATCACCAAAAAATAGGTCAAGAAATTTTAAAATTATTAATTTAAGATACTCTTAATTATATCTTCTTTCATTCTAGAGTTATCTTAAGAAATTTTTTAAAAATTATTCCCAAATCACTTCTTTTTGAACTTGTTTTACCTTTATCCTATATTGAAGGTTATATAGAACTACAATATTACAAATTAAATAGTGAATATGTACTTATTTGACAAAAATTTAAAAAAAAAATGGTGTTGGGTAACAAATATAGCATCTGAATTTAAGACACTTTTAAAAATACTGCACTTGTGTATAAAAAAAAGAAAGAGTTATCACCAAAAGATGGGTCAAGGTAGGTGGGAAAATTCAAAACTTAACTATCACAAAATTGATTTTGAATTTCATCATTTGTCTCTTGATAGTGGGTTATTCTTTAGTCTTTTGTATGTGTTTATTGAATTCAAAGTCCTACTATGATTCTAAACTAAGAAAAAGTTAATTGCTAACTATCTGTTTCAAATTTCAACATTTGAGTCGTTGATGTACTTTAAAATATTTTAAAAAATTATAAACACTTCCATCTATCTTTGCTATTAAGTTTACTAACCAAATTACAGTTCCATCTATTTGCAACTTAATTTCTCCCTCTATTCTTTGATAGCACCACAGGCCCAATGTCAGTATCCATCAGCAAGGAGGATTCCACTTCAGAGGCCTCGGCCCAAAAGGAAGACCTGAAGGGAAAGAAAAGAGAGAGAAAGGCACCGTACTGACTGTCAGATTACCATGCATGAAGAATATCCATACATGGCTTTAGGAGAGTACCTTTTGCTAGGATTTGTTAAGTTTGTTATTTGTCTACATTGTTTCTTTTTCTTTTGAATGTTGGGATATATCAACCTGAGTTTTATATGTGAGGACCATAGAAGAAATATATGAAGTTTACAGCGGAGATTATCCTTTTTCTTGAATAAAGGAATCTTTCTTTTTTGTTAACCCTAAAATTACTATAAATTGGTGCTTTCATTGACGTCCATGGCTGACGACACTCGTTTAGCTCGAATGGATGACACACTCAAGAACTACTGCGAGGACATGACTGAATTCAAGTTAGCCACCGATCATCGATTATCTCAAATGGAGGCCATAATGTCCAATGTGGATGCTATCCTCCAAAAATTGATGACTGCACAACCCTCCTATGCCTCAAGCTCTTCAGACCCCATTGTCCCACCACATCCTAATGCAAATCAGGCACCAAATCACCCTCCACACCCTCTAGGATTCGAACTAGAGCGATCCCTTCTCAAAGGTATGCGTATCAATATTCCCACCTTTGATGGATCTTCTGCCGAGTATTGGATTTTTAAAATCTAGGAATTCTTTTCCATGTACAACACTCCTCTAGAACAACGCATTCCCCTCGCCTCTCTGCACATGACAAGTCCAGCCTATAACAGGTATAAGTGGATGCACTGAAATAGGTACCTGCAGGGTTGGCAGGCTTTCCTAGATGCGTTACTCTTCCAATTTGGCCATACATTTTTTGATGATCCCAAGGCTGCCTTGAAGGAACTTAAGCAAGTAGGTACTGTGGAGGATTATCAAGCACACTTTAAGGAAATTTCCACATGCATAACGGGCATAACAGATGCTTAGCTTGTCAGTTTTTTCATTGCTAGACTGAAAGACCATCTGAAGCACAAGCTCTTCATCGCTCAACCGGTGTCATATTTCCATGCCGTGTCTCTGGAAAAACTTTATTAACGTAAGCACACCCACCTTACTCAACCACGATTTTCACCCAAACACTTTACCTAATAGGCCCCATCTACACCTAGTTCCACCCTTCCTCAATTGTACTTGCCCCGCACCCTCTCCAATCCGTTCGTCCTTTACAATCCTTACCTCCTATCTCTCCACCCATGAAACCCTTACCAGACTCCTATAAGCGTTTAATGCCAGCTGAGATTAAGGCCAAACAAGAAAAAAGCATGTGCTATTACTGTGAAGACAAGTTTACACCTGGTCACAATTGTAAATTCCATTACTATTTATTACTCGATTAGGCAGACTTAGTGGAAATGCTTCAATGGGAGAACCTACCTCCAACCGAATTCAACCCTCATAATAATTCGGAATCATCCAGTCCACCACCAAAAATAAGCTTTAATGCATTTGTCGGTCAACATGGATCAAACACCATTAAACTCACAAGAAGGTGTTAGAATGTTCCTCTTAGCATCTTGGTGGTTGGTGGTAGCACCTATAATTTCATCAACGGATCCATCTTATGAAAATTTCAAACGCCTTAGTCGGTTGTTCCCTAGTTTAAAGTCATGGTTGGCAATGAGGCTTTCCTACTATGTAACTCCAAGTGTGATAAAGTGATGCTTGATGTACAAGGATACAATCTACTGGCTGACCTATTCGTTTTGGACCTAAAGGGGGTTGATTTGGTGCTAGGAGGTCAGTGGCTCAAAACTTTGGGCCCCATTCAAATGAATTACACCCTGTTAACAATGGAGTTTACGTTGAATGGGCAGCGTGTTTATCTACAAGGGGAGACACCCTTCAATTTGCAACCCCTATCCTTAAAAAAATTGGCTAAGCTATAAGGTAACATAGCTTGCATGTTCCAGCTTCATGTATCTACTCCTTTCACCATATTCCCTGTATCACAAGATTGGCCTTCGGAATTACAGGGGCTGCTCACTACTTATAAGGCATTATTTCAAGAGCCCACATCTTTGCCCCTTCCACACAATGAAGATCACCAAATTCATTTGATTAAAGGCACAGCTCCCATTAATGTTCGACCAAACCACTATCCTCATTTCCAAAAAGTAGAGATTGAATGCTTAGTGGCTGAGATGTTGCAAGCAGGAGTCATTCACCCTAGCTATAGCTCCTTCTCATCACCTGTGCTCTTGGTGAAGAAGAAAGATGGTATGTGGAATTTTTATGTGGACTACCATGCTCTAAATAAGGCAACAGTGAAAGAAAAATACCCCATTCCCATGATAGATGAGCTTTTGGATGAATTACATGGGGCTAAGTTCTTCTTTAAGCTTGACCTATGCTCGAGCCACCATCAAGTGCACATGAAAGAGTTCGACATTCACAAGACGACCTTCAGAACTCACTAGGGCCATTTCAAATTCATTGTCATGCCATTTGTATTGATGAATGCCCTTGCCACATTTCAACCAATCATGAATCAAGTGTTTATGCCATATTTAAGGAGATTTGTCACAGTATTTTTCGATGACATCTTGATCTATAGTGGCAATTCTACCGATCACCTATTCCATCTGAAACTGGTCTTTGAAAAGTTGGTTTCAAATGAGTTCTACTTGAAGCAATCCAAGTGCCATTTCTTTCAACCAACCATAGAATACTTGGGGTATATAGTCTCTACTTCAGGTGTGGCAATTGACCCGACCAAAATCCAAACAATGGTGGATTGGCCTAGGCCAATCAACACTAAATAGCTTCAGGGTTTTCTGGGCACCACGGGCTATTATTTTCGGTTCATTCGACATTATGCCCAATGATCTGCCCCACTCACTCAGTTGTTGCGCAAAGATAGCTTCCATTGGAACACCGAAGCTACTACTGCCTTTCAGGGTCTCAAACAAGCAATGGTCCAAGCCCTCGTGCTTGCATTACCTGATTTCACTGCAGAGTTTGAAGTAGAAACTGATGCATCTCTTTCGGGTATAGGAGTAGTACTCATACAGAAACGAAATCCCCTAGCTTATTTTAGTAAGCAACTCAGCCCCAAGCTGCACCAAGCTTCAGCTTACATCAAGGAACTCTATGCCATCACTCAAGTAGTTCGGAAGTGGCAGCACTACTTACTTGGCAGACAATTTTTAATCATCACTTATCATCGCAGCCGAAAGGAATTGATGTCTCAGGTTTTACAAACACCCGAGCAACAACACTATCTCAGCAAGCTCATGGGTTTCAACTATACCATTGTTTATAGATAGGGCAGATTTAACGTGGTGGCTGATGCTTTGTCTTAAAAGACTGAAGTAATGGATGGCGAAGTGGGGTTTATATGGGCACTGTCATCCATATATTCATCATTCTAGCAGCAACTGCAACAAGAAAATGGCACCAATAAGGAATTACAGCAGCTCCAAGAGGCAGTTCAACAAGGTATAGCCCCACAAGGGTTCACCATCCAAGAAGGTGTACTATGCTTCCATGACAAATACTACTTACCAGAAGGATCCCTTCTCATTGATGTTATTCTTCACGAATGCCATGCTTCGAGTCTCAGGGATCATGCAGGGTTTCCAAAGACTCTCAAGCACATCTCTAAACAATTCTTTTGGCAAAATATGAAGCACACCATCCAAACTTATGTAGCTAAGTGCTTGATCTGTCAACAAATCAAGGTACCAACTAGTAAGCCCAGTGGGTTACTCCAGCCTCTGCCCATCCCAGTGGACTTTATCACCAAATTGCCTAGCTCCTAGGGATTTTCCAACATCCTGGTTATTTTTGATCGATTAACGAAAATGGCCCATTTTGGAGCCTTAAAAAAGGGATTCGAGGCCAGGGTCTCCTCAGCCCACCCCAAAAAATACCATTCTTTTCTTTTTCACTTTATCCTACCCTTAAAAAAATGCCTTTTCGTTGTCACCACTTACCTAGATCGATATGGCTAGTTTTCTAGCGATATTTCTAGCTTTCATTATGGCTTATCCACTCCTCTCCTTTCAGTTGAGCTCTTCATACCTCTCTTCTCTCTGTAACTAGAGAGGTAGGCAAACTTGAGTTTAGAGCCACCTCGATTCAGGATGTCGGAACAACAACCGGATCGGAAATTGAATCCTAAACTGACTTCGGAAGAGGTTCGAGAGCTTCGATCGAAAGCCTTTCCTATCTAGTGTCAGCTGGTCCTTCAACGTCTACACCAAGCAACTAAATCTGAAGCTTAATTTAAAAGATGAGACTCGGCTATAAGGGAGTCAAAAAGAGCAAGTGGCAGCATTATTCATAGTATTATATGTCCAAACTCATGGTTTACCTAGCTCCATAGTGTCAGATTGGGATCCCATCTTCATGAGTAATTTTTGGAAGCACCTCCTCAAAAATAGTGGCACCACTCTCCAGTTTAGCTTAGCCTATCATCCATAAAGTGACGGCCAAACAGAGGTGGTGAACAGGTGCTTGGAACAATATCTACTAGCCTTTTATCACAACAAATCATAGTATTGGAATTGGTATCTTCCATGGGCTGAATTATCATATAACACAAGTTTTCATTCGGCCATTAAAATGTCACCCTATAAGGCAATATTTGGACAAAAACCAAGGGACAATCCAGATTACATGGCTGGACATTCTTCTATTTATGCTATAGATGTCACCTTACAAGATCGCCAAGACCTATTGCTCAAGTTACAACAGCAGCTGCATAAGACCCAAGCCAATATGAAGAAACATGCTGACTTGCACTAGATAGAGAAAACATTTTAGGTGGGTGATTTGGTTTGGATCAAGCTTCACAAGTACAAGCAACAGTCAGTCACCATGAGGAGACAATTCAAATTAGCACGGCGTTACTTTGGACCTTTCCCAATTACACAAAAAATAGGACTTGTGGCCTATGCTATGGAATTGCCAGCTAATGCTCAAATCCATAATGTTTTCCATGTATCCTTGTTGAAGGAATATAAGGGACATAACCCAGCAGTCCATCCACCTGAGGCTTCGAAATTCATAGCCAGAGACATGGCCACTGACCTTGAACCTTCGCAAGTGTTGGCCACCCGCACCATTCCAATAGGAAATCACACGAGACAAAAGGTGCTAATCAAATGGGCTCATCAAGCAGCATAAGACGCTACTTGGGAAGACCGGGAAACTATCTGGGCTTTATTTCCAAACTTCAACCTTGAGGACAAGGTTTTTTTGAAGAGTAGGGTATTGATAGCACCACAGGCCCAATGTCAATATCCATCGGCAAGGAGGATTCCACTTCAGAGGCCTCAGCCCAAAAGGAAGATCCGAAGGGAAATAAAAGAAAGAGAAGGGCACCGTACTGGCTGTCAAATTACCATGCATGAAGAATATCAATACGTGGCTTTAGGAGCATACCTTTCGCTAGGATTTGTTAAGTTTGTTATTTGTCCATGTTGTTTCTTTTTCTTCTGAATGTTGGGATATATCAACTTGAGTTTTATATGTAAGGACCATAGAAGAAATATATGAAGTTTATCCTTTTTCTCGAATAAAGGAATCTTTCTTTTCTGTTAACCCTAAAATTACTATCATTCTTCCCCCTCTGTTCTTTTTTCTATGACTTCCCTTTCTCTATTCAATCTTTTGGAATGATATAGTGCTGACATTTCATAAACCTACCTATTAATCCCCAAAAATTTTCCTTTTCTTCCAAAGAAATTCTATAGTTTCAAGCCCTTCAACAAGATGTTATAAATTTAACCTTACTTAAGCATCCTTATCGTTCTTATTATATGCAAACAAGAGTAAAAAGACCCAATGAAATGGCCAGAATATTTCATCCATAGTTTTAAGGTATGGACAGAACTTATGTAATTTTACACTAGAAGACAAGGATTGTTATAGCTTGATGAAGATGGCAATCTGAGAGCAAAAGATAAGAATTGCAGTAGCTATCATTTAGAAATTAATAGTTAGAGAAATTGTTGACTTAAAATCCTACTGCTATCAAACAACTGTTTACTGATATTCTTACTAATAAGAAAAAAATTATATTTTGTCTCTAATAAGTAGGTGACTTTTTAATTAGAGAAATTATTGACTTAAAATCCTACTGTTATAAAACAACTGTTTACTGATATTCTTACTAATGAGAAAAATTATATTTTGTTTGTAATAAGTAGGTGACTTTTTAATTTAATCTCTCACATATTAATTTTTAATTTAACTTTTTAGATATAAAAGTGTTTAAAATGTCATTTTTTTTAGTTAAGATATTGTCTGAACTTTGACATCAAACTTAATTTATAGTTGGAATTGTAGTTTTTTTATAGTTATATAACTTGACATATGAATTATCATTAACTTAACAATAATTTTGACACTCACGTAATATTCATAGAAAATTTTTCTAAATAGAGTTAATTTATTTGAAAAATTGTCTGTTATGAGTGTCATGAGAATGTCAATTTAGTACTAAGTATGTGTTAATTCATATATCAAATTAGATAAATGTGGCAGAAGACTATAGTTTTAGCAATAAGTTAACTTTGGCCTTAAAATTTGGATGATAGTTTAACTAAAGGATGGCATTATAAACACTTTTATTTTTGAGGAAATAAATTAGTACCCAAAAAAAATCTGAGGAATTAAATTGAAAGTTCACATTTGTGTCAAAGATCAAAATACGATTTTTCTTCTTACTAATTGATGAAGTGTAAAAACAATACACATGCCATAATTTGGTTAGAAAACTTGATAGTAAAAACAGATGGGATTTTATGTAAGTTTTGTCGTTCAAAAAATTGAAAGTTCTACCAATTATGTATGTCTTCATTCTAAAACTCAATATCAATTACATCTTAATTTTATCATATTTTTGAAATTATTGAACTGAGGTACCAACAAGGCAACCACATACTCTCGCGGTGAATCTAACCAAACAGGTATAGTAATATGAGTAATATGTTAAACTAGATAAATGTGGCAGAAAATTAAAAGTCTAGCTTTAAGTTAAGTTTGATGTTAAAATTTGGATGATAGTTTAACTGAGGGGATGACATTATGGACACTTTTATCTTTGAAAGCATAAACTAAAAAAATAATCTGTGGGGAATTAAATTAAAAGTTTACATATCTGTCAAGGATTAAAACATAGTTTTTCTCTTTACTAATTGATGAGGTGTAAAAGCAATACACATGCCATATTTTGGTTAGAAAACTTGATAGTGAAGATAGATGGGACTTCACGTAAGTTTTTTCCTTTAAAAATTGAAATTTCTACCAATAATATATTTCTTCATTTTAAAGCTCAATATCGATTTTGAAATTATTGAACCTATGTACCAACCAGGCAACCATACATTCTCATGGTGAGTCTAACCAAACAGGTACAGTCATTTGGGTAATTTGTCTACCCAATTGTGCAAGACTATGAGCAAAAGTATTCCACTTCGAGGAATGAAAGAAAGAGTGGTGCCGTAGAATTCCTTCTTTAAAACCAATACTGTTACAATTTTCTTTTAAATGGTCCACTTATGTCAAATAAATGGTTGTTATAATATTAGAAAGTTAACCCTCATAACCATTATAAGTTACAATTTTTGTAACAACCAATTTAAATTTCCGTGACAGAAACAAATTTTACAACTTTAGGAGATAAAAAATTCAAATTTTAACAGAGACTAAAACTTTCAAAAGATTAGTCTCAGAATAATATTTCTAGAAATTAGTTCTAAAAAAAACTGACGTTACAAACTTTAAGAATCCTTAACCTAACCTATTATCATGCATGTGTATCCATTCACTATTACATAATGGCATCTGAAGAATAGGTTAGAATTACTTTAAATCAGATATTCTTCTATATAACTCTAAGCACTGAGTTGTAGATCTGAACTTAGAGTTACATATTTGAATGTAAGAGATGTACAATATTAAAGCTCCAAACCTCTTCAAAAAAGAAAAAAAGAAAAAGAAAAACTCTTCTCTAAGAAAAGTAAAGATAATGAGAGAAACAGGTTTCTCTGCAAGAAGAGAAAATAATCTAAAATGAGAAGGAAAAAAAAAAAGAAATATAGAAGGGAGGTGGGCTCATTCTCTTGAACTCTCTGCTTTCTGCTTTCTCTCTCAGCTACCTCTTGCTATCCACATTTGCTTTGAAGAAGGGTAATTGGGGGCCTTTCCAAACTGCTTCATTCTCAACCAAAGTAGCTGTCCTTTCCATAAATTTGCATTATTTTCTTCATTGTGTAGCATGACATCGTATGGATTATATCTTACTTTTTTTTAGAATCAAATATAACCACATTTTAATAATATTTGTTTTCAAATTGTTGCATACAATTTTTTACCATATTATTTAGTTATATTTAAACTTCAATTCGTCCACGTAAATTTAATCATAGTCACATATTAGTTAATCAAGAAAAAACCAAAGAGAAATAGACACTGCCTTTTGATATTCTATCTTTGAGCAAGGCTAATATGGACAAAGATTGGCCAGCTAAATTGGCTGCGGAGGCTTCAATCCTGGCGACAGACAGAGAGGCTTGCCAAAATGGTGTTGGCTAATTGATTTGGTTTGGTATTCTATCTTTGTGTTCTGGTTGTCTGCTGGTTGTATTGTTTTGTTTTACGGTATTCTGGTTTTGAAGATCTGCGATAGCCCCAAAGAAAAAAAAACTCATTTTATAAATTTATGAAAGTATCCAAGATTTTTATATTAGATACACTTGTTTTAAAATTTGTAGAAATATTTTCAAGATATCTAAAACCATAAAAAAATAAAGATCTCATGTCTTAAAAAATTTACTTTATTGACTTTTATATATAGTATTAATTGTACTTTTTCTTCAGTAATTTCATATTATTTCCATAGATATAACTCATCTTTGTAATATTAAATAATTATAAAAAAATTGTTCACATAGATTTACAGTTGTATTTCATGCCTATTTATTTAAAATGTTTGAAAATATTTTAGAGATATCTTTTATGATCAACTGTCAACTTATAAACTAAAGTGGAATAAAACATGAAAATATAGGTTGATCTAAAAGTTAAATTCAAATTGAGCTAATTTCAGCTTTATAATATTAAACTTATATCATTGATTTGCTATACTAATTTCTTTTTGTTAAATTATTTTTTAAAAAAATAGATGGTACTGAGATTTTGCTCATGAACTGTTTTTTCAAATTTTCTTATTAACAAGATATTTTTTTATATTGTGGTGGAGTGAATTATAATGGCTACGAAAGGGATAGATATTGCACCACTGAGTCCATGACAATTTTTTCACCCTATGCCTATTGTGTTACATCTGGAAGTCTTTGGTCTACCCAACACATGTTAGGTTAAATAGTGATCCTGTCACACCAAACATAAATGCATGGACAACTGGTTTAGGTTAGATAGTGATCCTTACCCACCATACATAAATGCAAGGACAATTGGTAGACACTAAGAGCAATTCAAAGTCATATGCCTGCCAATTCGTTTTAGAAAATTTAGGTGTAGTTTTGAAGTATACATTATGTTCTTCTCCAATATAATTATAACACATGTAAAAAATGGTCCATAAATTATATTGTTATTTGAAAAACTCATAACAAAAACTTAAAAAATTTCATCTTGTATAAAAAAAAAATTAGTTTTGGGTTCTCTTCTGCACTCAAAAGCCACGGTAATATATTTTTTACAAATTAAAATTATCAATTTAACTTTATAAAATCTATGTATTATAATGTTAAATATTTATAGATATTCATAATAATATTTTATCAAACATGAATGTTATATATATATATATATTATTTTTAGACTTAATTGTGACTACATGTAATCTGAAGACATTATTATTGCATACATTACTTATTTTTATTTTTTTAGTAATTTTTTGGTTTTACCTTCATCCATGATTGAAGGCTATATGGAGAGTACCAAAAATTTAAATAATAAGTATATATTGGTATAATAACAATTTCAATTAATACTTTAGCATAAAATTTGAAATTTCAGAAGTGTGAGCATAAGTTTCCCAAACTTCACGATTGATATAATTTTAATTTTCTTATTATATATTATAAAATGAAAAAGAGCTTTTTTTCCTTTTATTTTTTTTATATCTTAGCATGAGCTCGTGACCTCCTACTGTTATTAAACAATGATAAGCAGTTTAATTTATATGTTATAAGTCGTTCTTGTCTTTGATGACTTGAAAATACCTTTGCATATTTGCTGGTGTTTTGTAACTTTGATGAATCATTAATAGATTGATTATACTGATTTTATTTTGTACTAAGTTAAACATTTCGCAACACGGGTGGAATTGTTATGAATCCCTTGATATGTTTTTGGATGACAGAAAGACTGTCACGGCCCCAAATGATGGAACACATGACCGGCACGGCATAAGGGTTTTCCCCTAGCCGCAAGCCTAACACATAGCATGCACAAACATCCAGCACATAATCCAGAATACATAATAAATATAACTGGCCACATATGCCACATCCAATATCAGAAAAATACTGTTTATATGTATATGTATATATATATATATATATATCTCATGAATCCAACATCTGTGATTCAACTTGGCCCATAGCCTCATAATATTCATGTGATTCAACTTGGCCCAAGGCCTCATAATACAAACATAGTTGTAAAACATAAAACTGTTTTCCAAACAACACATCAAAGTACACAAGAAGCGAGAATCCTGCCTGTAAGTTCATGGAGATACACTAGACATAAACTAAACTATACAACCAGTACAACGGAGCCTTGTCTAAAATGGGGCTCACCAATGCTATATTCAGCCTCCTACGGAGCTGTAGCTGGATCAAAGTTTCTTTGACTCTCTGTGGGGAGGAAACAGAAGAGGGGTGAGATTACCACATATCAGTGAATGGATAAATCACACTATAACAGAAACAGGGAAAACCAAGCACAAATGTTTCGCAATGAGTTTAAGAATTTAAAATCAAAGTGTAAAGATAATAATAGAAACATTAAGCATTTAACCATAATTTATTAAAAGAAAAGCTAAACAGTTCAAATGTATGTTCAAAAGATAAAACATGATTAAATCAGTAACAATAGAGCAAATCAATTATGCATGGTACGTAATAAATGAAGTTATTTATGCAATAACAATGATGAATGAGATTGTTTAGAAATATTTAATCTTTAAGAAAAATGTAGTAGTTTATTGGAGTTCTTTCCTGACAGATCATCATCTTCCCCAAGCACATAGCAAGGGTAGGGTAATCACTGTAGGCGTAAATATAAGTCCACCCTAAATCCCCCAAGCACACAGCAAGGGTATGGTAATCACTGTAGGCGTAGACATAAGTCCACCCTAAATCCCCCAAGCATACAGCAAGGGTATGGTAATCACTGTAGGCGTAGACATAAGTCTACCCTAAATCCATGTGTCTTAGGCAGTCATATGCCCGTCACAGTATCCTAGGCCGAAGCCTTCGCATGACCATGGTGCACCAGGGCTAGCACTCCCTGCAGCTAGCTAACAGTGATCTAAAAGGGTCCCTCCAATAGAAAACATTTGAAATATGCTATTCAAAGAGTTTAAAGTAAAACATTTCAATAACTTTACAATAAAACTATAATTCTCCATCTAGCTCTTTTTATGCATAAAATTCCGTTCTAAAATATATCTCATCCATGAATTCCCATGGAGACCTTTATAATCATAAAATTTCCCTTTTAAACATAGATCGTCCGTAGACGTCACATAGATGCTCATCATGCATCAAATCATTTCATGGCTAACTTAGTTCATTTCTATGACTAAGTTCGCATTTCTATAAATCTAGCTCAAATGGAGAATTATCAGCCTAAATGCTTGCCCTGCATACCTAGAGTTCAACTAGGATTTAAATTTATAATTTCTAACATGGTTGGAACATATTGGTTTTCAAAGCAGTAAAACAATTTAGCATACATTCCAACTAGTTAAAATCATACGAGAGAGATAGTTATAAACCGAATTCATAAAACATGCGTTATAGTATGAAAAACCCACTCACAGGTAAGGGCTCCAGATTGGACAGCCCTAAAATCCTAGTTACTGGTCTGCATTCGGTAAAACAGACCCCAAAATCGAGTCCGGAAGGTCCAAAAACCTTAAATGAGCTTGGTTACTGTTCACCGCCGAAAAATACTATTCACACCGGAAAACACTATTTACCGCCACTATTCATCGTCGGAAAACATTAATCACTGTCACAAAAATTTTACCGAATCAACAAAATAATTTCATATCCTAATATTTATCTAGTTTCTGAATCCATCTACGGAGTCAGATTTCTAATTAGATGTCCCTAAGTAAGGTTTTTCAGAACTTACATTTTACCGAGATTTTCTACTTCAGATCTACGGCGATTCAACGGTTGATTTGAAAAACTGATCGGTCAAAACTGAAGTACTCTTCGTCCTGAATCCAATAGCACGTTCAGTTTTGATATCGGAAGCTAATCGGTACTCCAAATCAAAAAAAAATGTTGGATGTTACTGTTCCTACACTATTCATTACTATTCATTTTTTTCCGTTTTTTTCTTTGAATTCGACGCAGTCGCCCCCGGTTTCGTTTATGGTTTCTGAGTTTTGTTTTTTTTAAATATAATAATAATTATTAAATAATTAATAATAGGATTTTCTTTTATAAAAATTCATATAAATTCCATTTTTCATCATAAAATATCCCAAAAATTCTTAAAAATTTCCATTCTCATAAATCTTTAGTTAAACTCTTAAATCATGATTTTTCTTAATAAAAATCATAATAAAATAAATTTCAAAACAAATATCTTAATTCATATTAAAAGAAAGAATATTTCTAAAAATACTATAAAAATTCAATGGAGGCCGGTATAATTAGTTTAAGCAACACAATACTTCTTTTACTTAAAAGTCCTCTTACTTTTAACAAATCATAATCATTTCTACATAAATAAAAATATATTTGCTTATAGCGCGCCAAAACATAAATTCTCATTTTTTTTTGTAATTCTTTAATCCATGTAATAAATATACATATTTTCTACGGTTCTTATATCTATTGTCAAAATTCTCTCTTTTATTCTAAATTTCCTTTAATTGGAATTTTCGTTAAATTTTACGGTTATTACATTCTTCCCCCTTAAAGAAATTCGGTCCCCGAATTTCATCACCACAGTTGCAGATAAACACTAATCTCATTGTTCAAATAAATGCAAATATCTAAAGCGTATATCGTCCTCTCTTTCCCAAGTAGTTTTCTCAGAAGAATAATTTTTCCATATCACTTTTACTGTAGGTATTTCTTTTGACCGTAACTTCTTTATTTGTCTAACCACTATTGTTACTGGTTATTCCTCATGGGTTAAATCTTTCTGTAACTGAATCTATGGACACTGTATAACATGTGTAGAATCCGGTAAATATTTTCGTTGTATAAACACATGAAAAACTGGATATCCAATGCAGGTGGTAAAACTAAACTATAAGCCACTGAACCGATCCTATCAAGGATTCCAAATGGTTTTTTTTTTATACCGAGGGTGTAACTTCCCTTTCTTTCCAAATCTCATTACCTCTTCCATTGGTGAGTCATTAAAGAATATATGGTCACCAACAAAAAATTTCTAGTACTCAACATTCATAGTCCTTGTAAACTTTTGACTTGTATTGAGTTTTCAGTATTCTTTTTCTAATCAATTTCACTTTATCAATGACATCTTATAATAAATATAACTCCACTGAGTCATTTAACAGAACATTTGTAACACCTCTTACATAAGGCTTAAATCTTCTAATATCATTTTATTACAGACAAATTCTGCTAAGAAATCTCCTACCTATCTCAAAAAAAAATATGCTTGTAGCATGCTCTCCAAACTAGCATCATCAATTTAATAATTCATATGCTATGTATTGCATGTTATTCCAAATTAGATTTCCAAAGTTTAACTTTTCTCAATTCACTCACATATTAAGAAACCTATGATGTTCATGTAAAACTTCAAATGATGCCATTGTATATTGGCATGATAATTACTGCTATGAGCAAGTTCAACTAAACAATTAATTTCTCCCAACTTTCACCACAATAATATAAAGATACTTAAAGCATAACTTCTAATGTATAAACACATCATTTAAATTTAGTATTAGTCACTCTATTATCTAATAAAGATCCTTAGACTTCCTGAATAACTCTCTTGAGATAATATATTCTATTCATACTTGCCAACATACCCGCCAATGAAAAATTTCACTTGTATCTTCTTTTTACCATTATACTAGTACCATTTTTTTTTATCTCAGTATATCCTTATTACCTCGGGTAATCCATATTTACAATCTATGGCTTCTTCTGAAATCTCTTTTCTCAACAATTATCCATACGTGAATTTCCAATCTCAACATAATTTACATTCTAGATATTAGTCTCAATTTAGCAAGGTATAAATCATTAACACAAATATCTTAATCACTTACATTATTCTCAGAGATGATTCTCAAAATATTCTCCCTGTTTCCAAATTAAAAATTTCGAGATTAGCTTAAATCTTACTTTCCATACTTTACTCCTCAAAAACTTCAACACCGTTAACTCCTTTGATTACATTCGTCAAAGCACCATTACATCATCATCCATCTATTCTTTTCAAAATCTCTATTACTTTAATCTACAAATCAGTTGAACACCATAATAACTGAGTTCTAAGATTAGAAATTATCTTTCCTTGCAATGAGGGAAAACAACCTTGCATTTAATGCCAACCGTTAATGAGGGAGAATGCAGTGAAACAGACAAAAAGCACAATAGAGAATGGTGCCAAAATAGAAAGTCAAAAATTTGGACAAACATTGAAAAGCATTAAAATCGGTGGCCGTAATTCTTGAAAATCTGTAAACAAAATCTAGCTGCTATTTCGACGAAAATCGGTGGCCGCAAAATTTGAATATATGTGCCAAAATTTAATTCAAAGATATTGTTATTCGGCAGAAGCATATCATATGGAAAAGAAATATTTCTGAGCCTATAAAGTCTGTGAATAACAAGAGCACATAGTTAACTGGTAGGATGCAGTTGGTTGCTTCAAAATATATAATCAATCAACTGTAAATAACCAGTCCAAATTAAAATTTCTCAAAATAGCTAGTCGACTTATAAACCAATAGTCGACTGGTAAAAACATTGAGAAAACAAAACAAACAATTTGATTGTTCCTCTTCAACCATTAATTGGTTTGCATTTTCACTTTTTTTTTCTTTTTCTTCTTTTTAAAATGACGGCTATCACCTACAACCTTTCATGACATCAATGCTTCATCAAAGACAACAAGAAAAAGACAGATTTCTAGTGATATCTTATCTTATGCTCTTTATGTGCTTAATATGGGTCATAGTCATAACTACTGTACATATACATGCTTGCCGTCATTTTTGAAATTTTTTTTCCTTTAATTTAGCTGATATCCACCAATCACTCACATAGTTGTTCTAATAATACCCGGCCATTCACATAACTGTTATAAATATGCCCTTCTCTGAGTTCTATAAATGCTTACATTAGTATCTTTATCTTCATACTCAAAGTTAAGGTGATAAAAATTATGGAGGGAACCGCATTCTGTCAGTTTCGAAATATCTGTGTCTTTTGTGGTTCCAGTCCTGGAAAAGATGGGGAGTATGTTAAAGCAGCACAAAATCTGGGTATGGTGCTGGCCAAAAGAAAAATTCATCTAGTCTATGGTGGAGGTAACTGTGGGTTAATGGGGTGTGTGGCTACAGCTGCACATGTAGGAGGATGCCAAGTTCTAGGTATTATTCCTATAGCTCTAGCTGCATCCAGCAACATAGGAAAAACAATTAGGGAAAAATATAGAGTAGCTTCCATGCATGAACGCATGGCTAGAATGATGAGCAATGCTGACGCCTTCATTGCCTTATCAGGTGGTTTTGGTACTTTAAAGGAGATTTTCCAAATAGTCTCTTGGGCACAACTGAATATGCATCACAAACCGATAGGTTTGTTAAATGTTAATCACTTCTTTGATGGTTTGTTGTCTTTTCTAGATCAAACTGTGGAACAGAAGTTTATCCCACACTCAGGACGACGAATTCTCATCTCGGCTTCAGATGCTGAGGAGTTGATTGATGCCTTACAAGCATATGTTCATGTACCTGATCCAACTATTGCTCAAATAGAATGGACGGCAGACAACCGCAGGAAGCGCAAATTGGATTTGGATCTGCATCTGTAACTGTAGCAAGATGTGGGCATTGCTATACCGCTTTTACTTTCTTAGGGTTATCTTGGATACCATATTGCTAGCCACATACCTTAAGAAAGTACTATTACTAAATCAAAATTCATATTTTGAGAACTTAGCATATAGCTGATACTCCCTTGGAGTTTGTAATACTATCTTTAAATATTGCTTATGATCCTCTGCACTCTTGTAATATTCTAGTATATTATCAATAAATATAATAACAACTTGATTTAGGGATGGCTTAATTACTTATTCATTAACTCTATGAATGTAGCTGGGGCATTTGTCAATCCAAATGACATAACTATAAACTCATAGTGTCCATGCCGAATCCTGAAAACATTTTTTTTAATATCCTCTTCTCTTATCCTTAATTGATGATATCTAAATATCAAATCAAGTTAAATTTTATATATTTTTTTTTAAAAATGTTGAGCACTTTCTAACTGATCAAATAGATCATCTATACAAGGTAATGAGTATTTATTCCACATTGTCACTTTATTCAATTGTCTTTAATCTATGTATAGTCATAGTGATCCATCTTTATTTTTCACAAATAGAACTGGAACACTCCAAGTAAAATTTCTAGGGCTTTTAAATCCCTTGTCTAACATGTCTTGTAACTACTTCTTTTTCAGTTCTTTAAGTTCAGTGGGTGCCATTCTATATGGAAATATAGACGTTGGCCAGGAAATAAATCAATACCAAATTCTATTTATTATTTCGGGGTAATCCTGGCAATTCCTCAGGAATTATATCAGCATCTCTCACCACTGCCAACTATCCTTGGCACCTTTTTGTAATCACTTATGAACTGCTAAAGCAGAGTTTAGGTTACTGGGTATCTCACTAAGATTTTCTTTGTATCAAGAGAGAAAATTCTCCAACAATATTGAATTTAATCACCTTCTAGTGACATTTCAAAATGACATGACATAATGCCAACAAATTCATTCTCAATATCACATCACAATCTACCATATCTAGACAACTGGATACAACGGATGTCACATTCAGAAACCATCATATTTAGTATCTGTCTCAATTTCTTAAATTCTTTAAGACGCATCTCGCTATAAAACAGAGATAGCCCAATCGTCACTTAACCATACCAACATAGCATACTATAAACTGACTTACTTGAACAAAAGAACAACATCCTATCGAACCCCTTTAGCAGCACCGTGAGTATAAGCATGTCCGGATTCATACCCATACTCAAAGTCCTACCTAAAGATCTGTTACTCCATGAACACAGGGAAACCTAATGCTCTGATACCATATTGTCACTTTCTTCCGGTGGCAACAAGGGTACCTATCAAAGCACTACATCCCATACTGCAGCTCCTGGGCAGAGAGCCACGCTTCGCCACATCGTTCACGTGTGAGAGTTCCCAGGACTCGGCTTTTCAACCTCGGCTCTGATACCATATTGTCACGGCCCCAAATGATGGAACACATGATCGGCACGGCATAAGGGTTTCCCCCTAGCCGCAAGCCTAACACATAGCATGCACAAACATCCATCACACAATCCAGAATACATAATAAATATAACTGGCCACATATGCCACATCCAATATCAGAAAAATACTGTTTATATGTATATATATATATATATATATATATATATATATATATCTCTCTCTCTCTCATGAATCAAACATCTGTGATTCAACTTGGCCCATGGCCTCATAATATTCATGTGATTCAACTTGGCCCAAGGCCTCATAATACAAACATAGTTGTAAAACATAAAACTGTTTTCCAAACAACACATCAAAGTACACAAGAAGCGAGAATCATGCCTGTAAGTTCATGGAGATACACTAGACATAAACTAAACTATACAACCAGTACAACAGAGCCTTGTCTAAAATGGGGCTCACCAATGCTATATTCAGCCTCCTACGGAGCTGTAGCTGGATCAAAGTTTCTTTAACTCTCTGTGGGGAGGAAACAGAAGAGGGGTGAGATTACCACATCTCAGTGAATGGATAAATCACACTATAACAGAAACAGGGAAAACCAAGCACGAATGTTTCACAATGAGTTTAAGAATTTAAAATCAAAGTGTAAAGATAATAATAGAAACATTAAGCATTTAACCATAATTTATTGAAAGAAAAGCTAAACAGTTCAAATGTATGTTCAAAAGATAAAACATGATTAAATCAGTAACAGTAGAGCAAATCAATTATGCTTGGTAAGTAATAAATGAATTTATTTATGCAATAACAATGATGAATGAGATTGTTTAGAAATATTTAATCTTTAAGACAAATGCAGTAGTTTATTGGAGTTCTTTCCTGACAGATCATCATCTTCCCCAAGCACATAGCAAGGGTAGGGTAATCACTGTAGGCGTAGACATAAGTTCACCCTAAATCCCCCAAGCACACAGCAAGGGTATGGTAATCACTGTAGGCGTAGACATAAGTCTACCCTAAATCCATGTGTCTTAGGCAGTCATATGCCCGTCACAGTATCCTAGGCCGAAGCCTTCGCATGACCATGGTGCACCAGGGCTAGCACTCCCTGCAGCTAGCTAACAGTGATCTAAAAGGGTCCCTCCAATAGAAAACATTTGAAATATGCTATTCAAAGAGTTTAAAGTAAAACATTTCAATAACTTTACAATAAAACTATAATTCTCCATCTAGCTCTTTTTATGCATAAAATTCCGTTCTAAAATATATCTCATCCATGAATTCCCATGGAGACCTTTATAATCATAAACTTTCCCTTTTAAACATAGATCGTCCGTAGACGTCACATAGATGCTCATCATGCATCAAATCATTTCATGGCTAACTTAGTTCATTTCTATGACTAAGTTCGCATTTCTATAAATCTAGCTCAAATGGAGAATTATCAGCCTAGATGCTTGCCCTGCATACCTAGAGTTCAACTAGGATTTAAATTTATAATTTCTAACATGGTTGGAACATATTGGTTTTCAAAGCAGTAAAACAATTTAGCATACATTCCAACTAATTAAAATCATACGAGAGAGATAGTTATAAACCGAATTCATAAAACATGCGTTATAGTATGAAAAACCCACTCACAGGTAAGGGCTCCAGATTGGACAGCCCTAAAATCCTAGTTACTGGTCTGCATTCGGTAAAACAGACCCCAAAATCGAGTCCGGAAGGTCCAAAAACCTTAAATGAGCTTGGTTACTGTTCACCGCCGGAAAATACTATTTACCGCCACTATTCATCGTCGGAAAACATTATTCACTGTCACAAAAATTTTACCGAATCAACAAAATAATTTCATATCTTAATATTTATCTAGTTTCTGAATCCATCTACGGAGTCAGATTTCTAATTAGAAGTCCCTAAGTAAGGTTTTTCAGAACTTACCTTTTACCGGGATTTTCTACTTCAGATCTACGGCGATTCAACGGTTGATTTCAAAAACTGATCGGTCAAAACTGAAGTACTCTTCGTCCTGAATCCAATAGCACGTTCAGTTTTGATATCAGAAGCTAATCGGTACTCCAAATCAAAAAAAAATGTTGGATGTTACTATTCCTACACTATTCATTACTATTCATTTTTTTCCGTTTTTTCTTCGAATTCGACGCAGTCGCCCCCGGTTTCGTTTATGGTTTCTGAGTTTTTTATTTTAAATATAATAATAATTATTAAATAATTAATAATAGGATTTTCTTTTATAAAAATTCATATAAATTCCATTTTTCATCATAAAATATCCCAAAAATTCTTAAAAATTTCCATTCTCATAAATCTTTAGTTAAACTCTTAAATCATGATTTTTCTTAATAAAAATCATAATAAAATAAATTTCAAAACAAATATCTTAATTCATATTAAAAGAAAGAATATTTCTAAAAATACCATAAAAATTCAATGGAGGCCGGTATAATTAGTTTAAGCAACACAATACTTCTTTTACTTAAAAGTCCACTTACTTTTAACAAATCATAATCATTTCTACATAAATAAAAATATATTTGCTTATAGCGCGCCAAAACATAAATTCTCATATTTTTTTTGTAATTCTTTAATCTATGTAATAAATATACATATTTTCTACGGTTCTTATCTCTATTGTCAAAATTCTCTCTTTTATTCTAAATTTCCTTTAATTAGAATTTTCGTTAAATTTTACGGTTATTACAAAGACCATCTAACTAACTTAGTTATGATTAAAAAAAAACTTAAAAAGGTAGTTTGAAAATTAACAACTTTCCATATCGTGAGCTACACTTTAATACTGTATAGTCATTTTCAAGTTATGCAAATAAATGTGCTTTACTTGTCAGAAAAAAGTGATTTTCAACACCTTCTCTACTAAACTTGACTGCTAAACCTGATATATTTTTCATTATTTTTTTTAATCTTATCATGATTTACCATATATATAATATGCTATTCTCTTTTTTGTTTCTCACTGCTTATTTGGTGCTTCCGTACTTGCCTCTTTGTCATGTCCGAAATGCTAAACATGGAAAAACTTATACACCATAATTCATGGAAAATTGGTAGAGATTTAAGAGCAATTAAAATCAGTCAAGTCAATTCGCAGTCATGTGTGTGCCAGTTAGTTTTACCAAGTATTAGGGGGGGGGGGAGAAAAAGAAAATTTAGGTGTAGTATACAAGTATTGGTCATGATCTTCACTGATATAATTATAACAAAAAATGGTCCATAAATTATATTTTTTTTTAAATACTCATAACAACATCTTAAAGAATTTCATCTTGTATAAAAAAAATTAGTTTAGAATTCATCTATTTACCTTTATAGTATCTATAATTTTAAGTATTTATAGATATTCATAATAATATTTTATCAAACATAAATGTTATTCTTCAAAATGTAATTCACGAAGGATTTCGTCACATTCTTATCAAATATAATTTTGAATTTTGTTCATAATAATTTGTTTTATACCATTGATCTCTGTCGCTGGAAGAAGATAGACTTCAAATTCTTGTGATCTTTTCATATATGAGATTTCACCATTTGAATAGTGCAAATAAACTCCAAATTGCTAATTGGTTACATTGTGGGCCATACCTGGGATGGATTATCTAATTCAAAAATGGATTTATGCAAAACTACTTCACAAGTCAAGCCAACCAGACTTGACTACCACACCTCATCTTTTTTTCCATTATCAGGATTCGCTGCCAGACTTCACATTTTCTCCGCACGCATTGACTTGATTTCAAATTGAAGAAATATATAATATGCTATTTTCTTTTACTGCTTGCATCTTTGACAAGTCCGATAGGCCAAACATGGGGAAACTTCATTTCTCTGCTTTCATGCTCTCACTACATTGC
The DNA here is from genome assembly GCA_037074535.1 of Gleditsia sinensis. NCBI lineage: Eukaryota > Viridiplantae > Streptophyta > Magnoliopsida > Fabales > Fabaceae > Gleditsia > Gleditsia sinensis. The sequence continues at coordinate 68,093,260 of CM073465.1, forward strand.
TTCATAGCCTACTTAGCTTTGAGTAAGCCAAATATCACCACAGATAAGTCTGCACTTCTTGCTTTCAAATTTTCTATCTTGGATCCCTACAATCTCTTAGCTAATTGGCGTAGCTCTTCTTCTCCATGCAATTGGGTTGGTGTCACTTGCAATACCCACCATGGAAGGGTTCAAGCCTTGAATCTTGGTGACATGGGTCTCAAGGGCACCATATCTCCACGACTAGGAAATCTCTCATTTCTTGTGGAACTTGATCTTCATAACAACAATTTCCATGGTCAATTACCAAAAGAGTTAGTTCAATTACACAGATTGAAAGTGCTTAACTTGAGCTACAATGAATTTGATAGGGAAGTTCCAACATGGATAGGGGATTTATTTGCACTTCAACACTTATGTCTTCGTAATAATAGTTTCAATGGAATCACTCCATTATCCTTATCCAACTTGTCTATGTTGGAGACCTTGGATTGGAATTTTAATTTTATCAAGGGGACCATTCCACTTGAAATTGGAAGTCTTAAGCACTTGAAGATTTTACGAATTGCGGGTAACAAGCTTTCAGGAGTCATACCTCAAACCATTTCAAACTTATCTTCACTTGAAAGGTTGAGTTTGGCTTATAACACTTTATCAGGTATATCTTAAATGATTTGTATTACCTGTATTTGGTTTTTCTCTAATTATTTCTTTTTGGCTAGTATGATAAAATCAATTTGAGATGCAAGTTTAGCCAAACAGATACTGACTTCCTTAGATTTAACTCATTCAATAAATGACTCGTTTATGTTCCCTCATGAATCTCATCTAACATTAACATGTTGAATAGTGATTTGCTAAAATTATATTGTAATTCTCATAATTGTAAAAAGTGAACGTTGGTTAAATCAAATTATTGATGAAAATATAATGTAAATTCATTTTTTACAAAAATTTGAGGTGATAGTGAATGGAAAACAAAACTAAATGATCACGTTGGTTTGGTGCCTAAACTAAATGATATCCCAATTATATAGAATAAATAATATTATTTTAGCAAATCACTTTTCAATAATGAAATAATAATAATTATAAATCGAATATACTTTTATTGAATAAATACTAAAATAAGTTCTACTGCTAATATTATACTATAATAAATAATGAAAGTGAACAAATTTACAAAGAGATTGAACATGAAATAGTAGATTGAGTTATAATGAAATGGCAAGATATTGAAAATAACTAATTATAATATATTATTTTAAAACTCTTAAGTTTTTAAATTTAAAGAAAATATTAGATTATGCATAATATACTACTCATATACTAAAATAAAATATATTATACTCAAGCATGCTTCGTTTTTTGTTTGTTTGTGTACTTGTCTATTTTGCTTGAATACGCTGGACATTGGAGTGGGACCTATCAGTAATTTTGGTTAGCTTTTTTTGATTGGGTTATCCGTGGTAGATAGAAACTTGAAACAGATAAAATAATTTTTTTCCTTTAGCTCAGATCTGCATTTTTAATTAAACGATACCCAAAACGGCAACTTGTTAATGGTATTTTATTAGTCCTTCTTGTTTCCACTTGTTTAAGGCAGTTGCAATTTGAGAAATAAGAATAGTGATGTTGTTATATTTTATGATTTAACAACATGCTAAGAAATATAAATTTGTCTCAAGAACATATTGATAAATGGCATGCTTGTGTTCCCAAGTCAAATTAAATGTAAGTGAAAAAGCTGCTACTGACTTTATGGTCGTTATTGGGAATAATGATACGTACAAATGTTAGAGTGAATAATGATTCATACAATGTTATCGGAAAAAAAATTCATTGTTCTTCTTTAATATTTGAAGGAGGCATTCCAAAAGCAACCGGTGATCTACCACAAATAAGGATAATGTATCTTAGTGTCAACAACTTGGAAGGTATGATTTTTAATTATACCTGTCATATATATACACATATGCTAATTGTTTATCTTAAGTTATATGTTTAATTACAATTTCTTCTTGTCTTATATTTTAACTACAACTCATTAATTGGTAATATAGACTGCATCGTAGAGGCATTACAAAAGCAACATTTTCCAACTTTTAAAGAGCTTTAGAACTGATTTTAAAAATATTATGTTGTTTGGCATTCTGACAAGGCAACAAGTGAAGGAAACTAAGGCCTCTCAGTGTCCTAAAAATATTCTCTGTAAGCAATCTTCTATTCCTTTTAAAGAATTTGTCAAGTCTAAAGAAGGGAATTAGATGGAAACAATTAAAATTACTACATCAATTTTTTGTCTTTTCTTATAAAGATTTTATTTTCATTTTCCTCTTTTGAAAAGAGACCAATTTCACTTTAATGCTAAATATTACAGTCAATGTCCTCCATAAGCAATCTGATATTGCTTTTAAAAAAATTGTTAAGTTTAAGAGAGGGAAAGATGGAATAAGCTACATGCATACATCAAAGTTTTCTCTTTCCCTGTAGGCATTTCATTTTCATTTTCATTTTCTTCTTTCCAAAATACACCAATTTTAATTTAATGTTAAATATCAAGGCTAGTGCTATATGTGAGCTATTGCCTTAAATTAATGTTAAAAAACATATTCATTAAACTAATTAAGGTTGTACAAGTATTCTTTTTTGCTTTTATACTTTTATTGATAATTAATGCTAAAATACTAGTGTTATACAGGTGAAATCCCACCATCTCTCTTCAACATTTCTTCTCTAGAAGAATTAGATCTAGGTGAAAACTCCTTCACAGGTATGCTCGATCAACCCATCTATTACTATTACTATAACTATTATTATTGCAAGAAACAATTTTTTGCTTCAGTAAAATTTCATTTATTTTTCACATTTGAATGAGTGGGTGTAAAGCAATGTGAGACTTTATCAATTAGTAGGAAAAAAAAGGTAATAATATAGATAGTAAAAGTATTAGAACCAGCTGCAGTTTACATTTCAAATTATCTAAGTATCTTTAGATGAGAGAGCTTTTCATTTTAAATAGTTTAACATATATAGCATTTTAAGAAAATAAATTGCCCATTTCAAAAATTATTTAGCATTTAATTTATAAACAGAATATGAGAGTAAGGGATAAGATTATTCTTAATTTCTTACGCTATTATATATGGTACTAAATTCTGACATGCAATGTCAAGGGAACCAGAGATTGAGAATTGGGGACTCTTCTGCAAGTTTTCATCATTGTAGGAGCCTCTGATAATTGAGGTTGACGAAAACTAATAAACTCTTGAGAAGAAAATTCTTGAGACCATCGCAAAGAAATTTATAATAGGATGTAAAATAGTAAATGGGAAACGATCAGAAAGAAAATTGATCATATAGAGAAGCACTTTAGTATAATATCTCTTTGTGTGTGTCTATATATATAATTAATATATAGAGAAAGGTATTTACTATTTTTGTATTAGACTATGAAATGAAGAAAAGTAATAATATTAATTGAAAGAAGAGGAAATAATAATTATAGAAAATAAATTTCTCTTTATTAAACTTGAAATATATTTAATGATCTCAAATTAAAATGTGTTAAAATTTTAAAAAAATTAAAGATAAAAGATTAAAAAAATGTATAAACTGTTGATACTTTACTAGATGCGTTCCTACAAGTGAAGTGTACTTTTATGTACCTAATTTTGTAATTCTCATAATTGAAATAGTAAACCTTGGTTAAATCAAATTATTGATGAAAATATAATAGAAATCCATTTTGTACAAAAATTGGAGTTAATAGTGAATGAAAAGAAAACCTAAAGGATCACCTTGGATTGGTACTTGAACTAAATGGTATCCTAGTTATATAGAATTATTTTATTAATTTTAATAGCACTGTTTATAAAATATAAATCGAAAATACATTTGTTAAATAAATACAAAAATAAGTTCTAACACTAATATTATATTATAATAAATAATGAAAGTGGAAAATTTATAATAAGATTGAACATGAAATAGTTGATTGAGTTATAATGAAATGGGAAGATATTGAAATAACTAATTACAATATATTATTTAAAAACTTGTAAGTTTTAAAATTTGAAGAAAATATTAGAATGTACATAATATATTACTCAAAAACTAAAATGAAATATATTATACTCAAGCAGGCTTCATTTTTTGTTTTGTTTTGTTTATTTGTCTATTTTTCTTGAATACGCTGGACTTTGGAGTGAGACCTTGTTAGCTAGAGAATGAATATTTAAAGATTTTCTGGTCTGGGTTTCTCTTTCTCCTGTTTTTTATTTCTTGTGTTTTCTTTCCATTTTTAGTCAAATTTTGTCAGCTTTTTTTGACTGGGTTATGTAAATTCACAATAAATGATAGATACAAACTTGAAACAGCTAAAATATTTTTTTCTTTAGCTCAGATATGCATTTTTAATTAAATGATACCAAATGGCAACTTGTTATTGGTGTCTTCTAGTCCTTCTTGTTTGCACTTGTCTAATGCAGTTGTAACTCGTTTACTAATGACATGCTTTTGTTCCCAAGTCAAATTAAATGCATGTGAAAATGTTGCAACTGACTTATGTTTGATGGCCGTTAGTGGGAACAATGATACGTACAACTTTTACAGTGAATAATGATACATACAATATTATTGCAAAATAAAAAATAAAACTTCATTGTTCTTTTTTAATATTTGAAGGAGGCATTCCAAAACAGATTGGTGATCTTCCACAGTTAAGAATAATATATCTTGATAACAGCAACTTGAAAGGTATGATTTTTAATTATACCTGTCATATATATATATATGCTGATTGTTTATCTTAACTTATATGTTTAGAATTTCTTCTTGTCTTATCTCATTAATTTGTAACATAATTGTTCTCTTCTATAAATAATGACTTAACAATGAATTAATTGTTTAAATGCCCCTTCACATTGTCATTGCTATAGTGACAACTCCCACCGTAGAGGCATAACTAACGCAACATTTTTCAAATTTTAAAGAGCTTTAGAACCAAGTCTAAAAATATTATGTAGTTTTTCATTCTGACAAGGCAACAATTGAAGGAAACTAAGGCTTCGCAATCACCTACTGTATCTCTCAGTCTCCTAAAAATATTCTCCATAAGAAATCTTCTAGTGCTTTTTAAAAATTTGTTAAGTCTAGAGAAGGGAAAGATGGAATCAATTAACATGAATACATCAATTTTTTCTCTTTTCTTATAAAGATTTTATTTTCATTTTCCTATTTCCAAAAGACACCAAATTTACTTTAATGTTAAATATCAAGGTAATGCCCTCCATAAGCAATCTTCCATTTCTTTTTTAAAAAATTTTAAGTCTAAAATTGGGAAAGATGGAATCAATTAACATGAATACATCAATATTTCCTCTTTTCTTACAAAGATTTTATTTTCATTTTTCTCTTTCCAAAAGACACCAATTTCACTTTAATATTAAGTATCAAAGTCAAAGCCATATGTGAGCTATTACCTTAAATTAATGTAAAAAAAAATATATCCATTAAACTAATTAAGATTGTACAAGTATTCTTTTTGGTTTTATACTATTATTGATAATTAATGCTAAAATACATGTGTTATACAGGTGATATCCCATCATCTCTTTTCAAGATTTCTTCTCTAGAAGAATTAGATCTACGTGAAAATTCTTTCACAGGTATGCTCGATCAACCCATCTATTACTATTACTCCAACTATTATTATTATAAGAAAGACTTTTTTGCTTCAGTACAATTTCATTTATTATTCACACTTGAATGATGGGGTGTAAAGCAATGTGAGACTTTGTTAATTAGTAGAAAAAAAAGGTAATAATATAGAATGTGAGAGTAAGGGATAAGGTTATTCTTAATTTCTTACGCTACTATATATGCCACTAAATTCTGACATGCAACATCAGGGGTATTAGAGATTGAGAATTCGAGACTCTTGTTTTTGTCATTATAGGAACCTCTGATAATTGAGGTTGAGGAAAACATAAAACCTCTTGAGAAGCAAATTCTTTGTGACCATCGTGAATTAATTTATAATAGGAGGTAAAATAATAATAAGATTGATCACATAGAGAAGCAGTTTAGTATAATATCTCTTTGAGTGTGTCTATATATATATAATTAATATGTAGAGAAAGATATCTACTATTTTTTTATTAGACTATGAAATGAAGAAAAGAAATAATATTAATTGAAAGAAGAGGAAATACTAATTATGGAAATAAATTTCTCTTTATTTAACTTGAAATATATTTAATGATCTCAAATCAAAATGAGTGAAAATTTTAAAAAAATTCAAGGAAAAAATTTAAAAATAATAATAAAATGTTTGTACTTTATTTTACTTGAATGCGTTCCTACAAGTGAAGCCCACTTTTAGAGAAAGCTTTAAATACTTTGGAAATCATTGAACTCCAATTGTTGTCATAGATAATATATTTTCAGTACATAAATTACGTCTATATACTTACTGTAACAAATTTTTTTTAATTATTATAAAATATAAAGTTCACATACACATCATTAATCAAAATATACGTACAACATTTTAAACACATAAATATCTACATCTTATTTATTCTGGTTGACCAATTCTAGAGATTCGGGTGCGGGTGGTTGCACCTTCACCGGGATCTGTGCCAACTCGCCCACAAACATTTTATTTAGGATCCGCCATCATAGAATAACTCGATCCAACGTGCACTAAAAGCCAGAGCTATAGACAAATTTGCATAACTAATTTTCTAAACATGACATGGAAATATAGTGAGAATAAAATCCAAGTAAGTTCAACAATAAATCATTATCAATATAGCTCATCACGTCATGTTTAGCTGTATAAATTACAGTAAATAACTTTGGTCACATGAATGCACTATATCTATGCACATGAAAATCGTACAGTAATGACATGTATGACAGGATTAATTATTTTTAGAATATCATATGATGACTATCAATTTATTCTCATATCAAACTACCCCGATCAGGGTGAGTATTTTTTACTCTCCAGTACGGAATTTTCTCGCTCCGTCCGACATGGCCCACTTTTCTTTCTTTTCTCATTAACATGATCATAACCGTTGGTAGGGCGTCCCCTACTGGTGCACCACACGAATTGCCATGTGACCATGCTCATTTCTTTTCTTTTCACAATGATAGCCAAAAATATGCTTTCAATAACAAATATGTTCATCAAAATATAACTATTACCAAATTAAAATAATTGGTAATCATGCCATGAACATAACCATTTCAAATATCACTTTATAAAATATTTTCATGTCAAAATTTCACACTTAAGATGGTAAGAAGTTCATAGAATGGCAATGGCTATGGCTATACTAGTCATTTATTATTTTCATTTATAAGATTCATCTTCTTTTTTAAATATTAATTTTATTTCTTTATTTTCTTGATGCAGGTTTTCATCCTATCTAACATTCTCTTACTAATCAGAGCATAACTCCCTCAATTTAACTCCGATGTAGGTGATCTTGGTGTCAATTTTAAGATAAAACAATTATCTAAAACTATTATGTTGAACATTGTAGCGAAATATTAAGAAATCAAGGTGATATTACTCCCTCACTGTACAGATTATTTCTTCTCAGATAGGTTCTGACCTCTACCTACTAATCTGTCCATATCTCCCTCATAAGAATTCCAAATTAAGTGATTCAAGTGGCTAAAAATCCATGACACATATATCTATAATTCATATGTTAAACATTTATTTTAATTCCTTATATAATGTTCCCATAAATTAAAACACAGAAACTATCCTAACATATTTTTCCCTGATTAACTATTTTCTGACCTTTGTTTACTAATCAGAACATATCTACCTCATATTAACTCTAAATGGAATGATTCCAGTGGCTAACAATCCGTGACACATATATCTATAATTCATATGTTAACCATTTATTTTAATTCCTTATAGAATGTTCTCAGAAATTAAAACACCGAAGCTATCCTAACATATTCTTCCCTAATTAACCATTTTCTGAGCTTTGTTTATTAATCGGACATATCTACCTCATATGAACTCTAAATGGAATGATTCCAGTGGCTAAAAATCCGTGAGGCATAAATATACATTTTCTATGTTAACCATTTGTTTAGCTTCCCTATAGAATATTTCCAGAAATTAAAACACAGAAGCTTAAAATTATGCCACCCATAGCCATACCCATGCAGAACTATCTATACCAACCTAAGTATTCAAACATACATAATATGTAACATGATATAGCAACATCCATGACCAATCATCAAAGTTCTAAGATCAAAATCCCATATAAATATTACAATTTTCAAAACTTTTCTTCAAAAAGAAATATTGTTAAACTTACCTAGAGCACTTAGTCCCCTAAACTTCTCCTTCCTCTTTCTTCCTTTCTTCCTGTCACGGCTCCAAATGATGGAACACATGATCGGCACGGCATAAGGGTTTCCCCCTAGCCATAAACCTAACACATAGCATGCATAAACATTCAGCACACAATCCAGAGTACATAATAAATATAACTGGCCACATATGCCACATCCAATATAAGAAAATACTGTATATATATATATATATATATATATATATATATATATATATATATATATATATATATATATCTCATGAATCCAACATCCTTGATTAAACTTGGCTCATGGCCTCATAAAACAAACATAGTTGTAAAACATAAAACTGTTTTCCAAACTACACATCAAAGTACACAAAAAGCGAGGATCCTGCCTGTAAGTTCATAGAGATACACTAGACATAAACTAAACTATACAACCAGTACAACGGAGCCTTGCCCAAACTGGGACTCGCCAATGCTATATTCAGCCTCCTACGGAGCTGTAGCTGGATCAAAGTTTCTTTGACTATCTGTGGGGAGGGGAGGAAACAGAAGAGGGGTGAGATTACCACATCTCAGTGAATGGGTAAATCATACTATAACAGAAACAGGGCAAACTAAGCACCAGTGTTTCGCAATGAATTAAATAATTGAAATCAAGGTATAGAAAACATTAAACATTTAACCATAATTTATTGAAAGAATGCTAAACAGTTCAAATGATAAAACAAGATTAAATCAATAACCGTAAGCAAATCAATTATGCATGGTAAGTAATAAATGAAGATATTTATGCAATAACAATGATGAATGAGGTATTTTAGAAATATTTAATCTTTAAGAAAAATGCACTAATTTATTGGAGTTCTTTCCTGACAGATCTATCATCTTTCCCAAGCACATAGCAAGGTAAGGGTAATCACTGTAGGCGTAGACATAAGTCCACCCTAAATTCCCCCAAGCACATAGCAAGGGTATGGTAATCACTGTAGGCGTAGACATAAGTCTACCCTAAATTCCCCCAAGCACATAGTAAGGGTATGGCAATCTCTGTAGGCGTAGACATAAGTCCACCCTAAATTCCTGTCTTAGGCAGTCATATGCCGTCACAGTATCCTAGGCCGAAGCCTTCGCATGACCATGGTGCACCAAGGCTAGCACTCCCTGCGGCTAGCTAACAGTGATCTAAAAGGGTCCCTCCAATAGAAAATATTTGAAATATGCTATTCAAAAAGTTTAAAGTAAAACATTTCAATAACATTATAATAAAGCAATAATTATCCATCTAGCTCTTTTCATGCATAAAATTTCGTTCTAAAATATGTTTCATCCATGTATTCCCATGGAGACATTTATCATCATAAACTTTCCCTTTAAACATATCGTCCGTAGACATCGCATAGATGTTCGCATGCATCAAATCATTTCATGGCTAACTTAGTTCATTTCTATGACTAAGTTCACATTTATATAAATCTAGCTCAAATGGAGAATTATCAGTCTAGATCCTTGCCCTGCATACCTAGGGTTCAACTAGGATTGAAATTTACAATTTCTAACATGGTTGGAACATATTGGTTTTGAAAGCGGTAAAACAATTTAGCATACATTCCAACTAGTTAAATCATATGAAAGAGTTATAAACTGAATTCGTAAAAAAAATGCGCTATAGTATGAAAAACCCACTCACCGTACTAGGAGTCCAACAACGAGAATTTTACCTCGTGGTGGCTCAACAACCTAGAAAACATAGACATAACATGAAAATTAGATAAATCCTAAACGTCACTATTCATGCCAGAAAACACTATTCACTCGCCGGAAACACTATTCACACATAAACCTAAAAACCCTATATTCTAGCATAGAAACTAATTCTAAGACTATCTATGGAAAGAATTTCGGTAAAAACGAAGCCTAAAACGCGATTGGACGGAATTTACCTTGGAGGTTACTATTCATGCGATTTTTTGGCGACAATCCGACGGTTTTTCGGCAAAATTGATCGGTGGGGTTTGTAGCTCTCCTTCCCACGAGTCCAACGGTACCTTGCTTGCTCAAATCGGACGTCCGGATGATGAGATATCTTAGAGAGAAGGTAGAGAAAATTTTTTAGAGAGAGAGAGGGAGATGGTGTCAGAATGAGGGAGAAGGGAGGGGGCAGGTGCAGAAAAACAAACAAAAACAGCCAGAAGCACAGCCTGGTCGTGTCTTGGAGCATGGCCGTACTTCGTGGCTACAGTGCAACAAGTATTTGGCCGAATTTATAAAACATCCAACATGAACGTTGTAGCCCTTTCTCTTAACTTTCATTAGCCACTTGAATTACCTAATTTGAAGTTCATATGAAAGAGTTATACTTAAAATAGTGAGCAAAGGTCCAGACCACACTATGCTTCAGTTTTTGCCTCTTATCACTATAATATTCACAGAATTAGAAAAAGTTCCCAACATCAAAGTTGTAGATATATGTCTTATCTTTCAACAGCAATTCGAATCACTTAATTTGGATTTCATATGAGAGATTTATGCTTATATGAGTGAAGACAGGTCAGAAGAAAGGTCAGAAACGCTCTAAAATTTTACATTGTTCTCAACTTCCTTGTTTCAAATAATTTGTATTTAACCTTCAATGGTTTGGGTTATTACACTTCCTCTCCGTACCTTGCTTCTATTTTTCCTCTCCCTCACTTGGACAAAATTCTAATGTTGTAAGGGTGGGTTTTCTTATATATACCACCAAATAATTCACCTTTCATGATCATGGGTCTATCTTATCACAATTAGGTTACACTTGGTTGAATTTTTGGAAAACAAACAACTTATGTTCTTGTCTTCCTCTTCCTTAGTCAAGATATGCATAGGAAATGGAGATTTGTATTTTGAAAATTATGATAATATGTTCTTAAGATATGGGACAAGGTCCCTTTGATTTAGGGATTCATTTACTTTTTCTTTTGTCTTAATCAATTATGATAGGTTTTCCTTTTTAAGTGGTAAATTTCTAGCCCTTCAATCTCCATTATTTGGTTGAAATTATTTGTGTGGGATAGAAATTTTTTGTCCTAATGCTATGTATTATCATACCACTTGCTAAAATTATGAGTGTAGGATATAGATGTTTTGTCCTAAAGCCTTGTATTATCATACCACTTGCTAAATTTTTGTCTTAATGCTATGTCACCTAATCTTGATTACACCATTATTTCATCACTTTAATTTTATTTTTATTTTTATTTTTATTTTTCCTCTTGGGTTTGGGCTCATTCTTGCCCATTTTCTTTACTTTTATTAAAATTCTACCTTTCATAATGGGCTTGGTCACATTTTCATGATTTTTGGGCTACCGGTCCAATTTCTATATCCTAGTCCAAGTCTATGTTTTATTTCTTCATTGGGCTATCCTATTGGCTTGCTAAAAATTTATGTGAAGTAGAAAAACTCTATATGAAGTGTCCATAGGTGAAAAACCAATTTATGGGTGGAGATACTAAACTTAGTAATTTTTGCTCTTAAATTAAGAAAAATTACCATAATCCGATCTTCTTGAAATTTTAAGACCTTTACTTACTTTACAAAAATGTATCTTCCTTACCTTTCTTTAGCATGTTTATTTCTAATATTTCCTCTTAGATTTTCTTTCTTTACCTATTCCATTAATATTAGAGCATTTCTATACAAACACGGAAGGTGAAGAATTTCTAAGGATTATATTTCCTTAGATGTCTAAAAATTGTCTAACAAATTTTATTTCCTTAATTAAATATTTATGTTCCTTTATCAATAAAAGAAATGAAATTATGGATGTTACTTTGAATACTTTTGTACTTTTATTAATACATGAAACGAAATTAGGGATGTTACATTTCTCTCCCCCTAAAAGAAATTTTGTCCTCAAAAGTTTAGAAATTACCTAATAAGAACAATTTCGGATATTTCTTCCTCATGACTTCTTCTAGCTCCCAAGTTGCTTCTTCTGGAGTCAAACCTTCCCATAACACCTTAACTAGGGGAATAGTTTTGTTTCGCAATTGCTTCACGTCAGTGTCCAATATAGATGTTGGTACTAGCTGGTATGTTATGTTCTCCTTTATTTAGATTGGTTCATCTCGTATCACATGTGAGGAGTCTAGAAGATACTTTCGGAGCTGTGATACATGGAAAACATTATGCAATTTGGACAAATTAGGTAGGAGAGCAACTTGATATGCTGACGTCCCTACTTTCTTCAGAATTTGGTAGGGTCCTAAAAATTACGGATTTAGCTTTTTGGTCTTGAGAGACCTACCAACTCCAGTGGTTAGAAAAAGTTTTAGAAATACATGGTCCCTTTCCTCAAACTCCAGAGGTCTATGTCTCTTATCATAGTAGCTCTTTTGCCGACTTTGAGCTGTGAGTATTTTATCTCGTATCATCCTGATTTGTTCAGTGGTTTGTTGAACTAGATCAGGACCCAGCAAGTTCTTTTCTCCTACCTCAAACCAACATAGTGGAGATCGATACTTCCTACCGTATAAAGCTTCGTAGGGGGCCATCTTAATACTGGAGTGATAACTATTATTATAAGCAAACTCTACTAAAAGTAGGTACTTATCCCATCCTTTACCTTGCTCTATCACACAGGCCCTTAACATATCTTCCAGGGTTTGAATGGTTCGTTCTGTCTGCCCGTCAGTCTGAGGATGGTAGGCAGTTCTGAACTGCAACTGAGTGCCAAATGCTTCCTGCAATGCCTTCCAAAACCTCGATGTGAACCTCGGATCTCTATCAGAAATGATATTTAAGAGAATTCCATGCAGTCTAACTATTTCCTGGACGTACAATTGGGCTAATTTATCCAGTGAATAGTTAATTTTTATGGGCAAAAAGTGAGCAGATTTGGTTAATCTGTCAACTATTACCCAGATACAGTCATGTCCCATTGAAGTCTTAGGTAATCCCACAACAAAATCCATTGAGATACTGTCCCATTTCCATTTAGGTATCTCAAGAGGTTGTAGAAATCCCGCTGGCTTTTGATGCTCCACCTTCACCTTTTGACAAATGAGACATTTCGCCACAAACTCAGCAATGTCCTTTTTCATCCCTGGCCACCAATACATCCTCTTTAAATCCTGGTACATTTTAGTACATCCAGGATGGACTGTGTATTTACTCTAATGCGCTTCCTGCAGGATCTTAGTCCTCAACTCTCGTTCTTGAGGGACACAAATCCTTTCCAAATACATGATTGCTCCATCTTCCATGACAGAAAAATTACCTTGGTCTTTATGATCCTGTAAGTATTGGTCGTGAGCTTAAGCCTCTTTGATCTGAGCTCTAAGGTCACACCCTATACTTAAATCATTAATGACTACCTTCTTTGCAGTAATAGTTGTGGCTAGCTTCAAATTTCGAAACTCCTCTAGCATCTGCATCTCATACACCATCATCTGACCCATGTGCAGAGATTTTCGACTCAAGGCATCTGCTACAACATTCGCCTTTCCGGGATGATACTTTATCTCAAACTTGTAGTCATTGAGGAATTATACCCATCTTCGTTGCCTCATATTTAACTCCTTCTGATCAAAGAGGTATTTAAGACTCTTATGATCACAATATGCTTCAAAGGTTGCCCCGTACAAATAGTGTCACCAAATCTTTAAGGCAAACACCACTGTCGCCAATTCAAGATCATGGGTTGGATAGTTTCCTTCGTGGGGTCTTAGTTGCCTAGAGGCGTAAGCAACTACTCTCTTATCTTGCATCAGTACACATCTTAGCCCTTTCTTTGAAGCATCACTATACATTTCAAAATGTCCTGTGGGGTCTGGAATAATTAAAACAGGAGGAGTGATTAGTCTTGTCTTAAGCTCCTGAAAACTAGCTTCACATTGATCAGTCCATTTGAAAGGACTTGCCTTCCTGGTCAATTTAGTCAATGGCAAGGCTATACGAGAGAAGTTTTGTATAAACCTCCTGTAATATCCTGCCAAACCCAAGAAACTTCTGACTTCCGTAACCATCTTTGGTCTCTCCGATTGAATTACTACTTCCATCTTGCTAGGATCTACGGCTACCCCTCTATTTGATATGACATGTCTGAGAAACTTTACTTCTGATAGCCAAAATTCACACTTCTCCAATTTAGCATACAACTTTTTCTCTTTCAGTACTTGCAGCACAATTTCGGAGATGTTGTTCATGTTCTTTCTCACTCTTAGAATATATCAAGATGTCATCAATGAACACTACCACAAATTGATCTAGGTAGGGTCGAAAAATGCGATTCATGTAATCCATGAAAATTGTAGGTGCATTTGTCAACCCAAAAGGCATTACGAGAAACTCATAGTGCCCATACCTAGTCCTAAAGACAGTTTTTGGTACATCCTCCTCCTTGATCCTAATCTTATGATATCCCGACCGCAAGTCAATCTTAGAAAAGATAAAGGCTCCCTTCAATTGATCTAATAAGTCATCTATCCTAGGGAGAGGATACTTGTTTTTGACAGTCACCTTATTTAGTTGTCTATAGTCTATACATAGTCTAAGGCTTCTGTCTTTATTCTTAAAAAACAATACAGGAGCTCCCCAAGGGGATACACTTGGTCTAACAAATTGATTGTCTAACAGTTCCTTCAACTATTTATTGAGTTCCTGTAGTTCTTTCGAGGCCATTCTATATGGTGCAATAGAGATAGGCCATGTTCTAGGTAAGAGATCAATAGATAATTCTATCTCTCTCTTGGGAGGTAAGCTTGGAATATCTTATGAAAATACTTCAGGAAACTCGTTGGCTATTGGGATTTCATCGACCTTCGATTCGACTTCTAGGTTTGATAAATACAAGAGAATGTATCCAAGTACTCCATTCTTCAACTCCCTATTAACTTGATTGGCATTAAGCATCAATAACTGGACCTCCTTTTTTGGAGTAGGAGGTGGAAATTCAACGGTCTTGTTACAACAATTCAGCAAGACTCAATTTCTAGACATCCAGTCTAACCCTAGAATGACCTCAATACCTCTTATAGGTAAACAGACGAGGTCTACAGAAAAAGTTTTCTCCTGGATGGTGACTTGACAGTCCTTACATACGAGAAAGTTAGTACCCTTTCCCCTGTAGGGGTTACTACGGATAGCTCATAGGGAGTTTCAGAAATAGGAAACTGAAACTTCCTAATACATTCTTCCGATATAAATGAATGACTAGCACCAGAGTCAAATAACACCATAAGAGCAAATCCATAGATATAGCATGTACCTTGAATCATTTCAGAAGATTGAGCTGCCTCTTGGTCGCTCAGGGTGAAAACCCTTCCTTTTACTTGAGGCCTCTGTTTTGGCTGCTTCCCCACATTCTGTAGGCAGTTTCTCGCAAAATGACACTTTTGTCTACAGTTAAAACAGACATCTTGTCCCATGTAGCATGGCCGATTACCATGCATGCGTCCGCACTTAGCGCACTTGACTAGGGCGAGGTCTTGTTGGAAAGGTCTAGGATCCGCAGTCAATGGCCTCTTACCAGCTCCATATCCACTTCTTCTCACATTCTTGCTAGGGTTGGGAAAATGTTTCTTCCTTTTCCATAGGTTTCGCCTTTGCTTTTCGTCCTCCACTGCCTTTAAAAATTTCTCCAAGAGTTTACATTTATTGATCAGAGGCACAAACTCCCTAATCTCCTTAGGTACAACAACATTCTTTATGTCCGGGTTCAGTCCCGCTTCGAACTTAATAGCCTTCCATGCTTCATCAGGGTTAAATACCAGATAAGAGGAGAACTTAGACAATTCCTCGAATCTCGCAATGTATTGGTCTATAGTCATGCTACCCTACCGAAGTTGGAGAAATTTGATCTCTTTCTCCGCCCTCACAGTACTTGGAAAGTACTTTTCCAAAAAGGAGTCTTTGAACACCTTCCAAGTGATCTGCCTTCCCTGGTGAGCTAAAAGTTATTTAGCTCCACGCCACCAGTATTCTGCTTCATCTTTTAGCATATATGGAGTAAAGATTACTTGCTGCTCCTCAGTACAGCCCATCACTTCAAATATTTTCTCTAACTCCCTTATCCATCTTTCAGCTACAATCGGGTCAAAGCTGCCTTGAAAACAAGATGGCCTAGTCCTCAGGAACTCGGATATGCTGTTATCATTTCCAGCCATCCGATTGTTAACACCATTCACACCATTCGAGTTATTAGCATTCTGGAGGTATTGTAGAATTTGATTAGTGGTCATGACTTAGTCTTAAATTGCCGTGGCCAGGTTGTGCAAGGTTTCCTCCGCATTATTTGCTAGATTCCACCTTGGTGGTGCCATTTCCTACTGTGGCAAAAACAAAATTATGCTGCTATTAAGGTGATCAAGCCCAATAGTTAGTTCACAAATATTTAACAGCAATCATAACACCACCTCGGCATGTAGGTAGGAAACACTAGTAATTTCTTACCTATATGAATTCACTGATCCCTACACAGCATAACCATAAACATACTCAAGACACTATAAGATCGATTCAGATAACCATCCACCCACTGGCCATCTAGGATTGACCTACTCTGATACCAATTATGAAACAACTTTTTTTATTATTATTATACAATATAAAGTTCACATACACATCATTAATCAAAACGTACGTACAACATTTCAAACACATAAATATCTACATCTTATTTATTCTGGTTGACCAATTCCAAAGATTCGGGTGCGGGTGGTTGCACCTTCACCAGGATCTGTGCCAACTCGCCCACAAACATTTTATTTAGGATCCACCCATCATAGAATAACTCGATCCAACGTGCACTAAAAGCCAGAGCTATAGAAAAATCTGCATAACTAATTTTTTGAACATGACATGGAAATATAGTGAGAATAAAATCCCAGTAAGTTCAACAATAAATCATTATCAATATAGCTCATCACGTCATGTTCAGCTGTATAAATTACAGTAAATAACTTTGGTCACATGAATGCACTATATCTATGCACATAAGAATCGTACAATAATGACATGTATGACAGGATTAATTATTTTCAGAATATCATATGATGACTATCAATTTATTCTCAAATCAAGCTACCCCAGTCAGGGTGAGTATTTTCTACTCTCGGGTACAGGCTTTTCTCGCTCTGTCCGACATGGCCCACTTTCTCTTTCTTTTCTCATTAACATGATCATAACCGTTGGTAGGGCATCTCCTACTGGTGCACCACACGAATTGCCATGTGACCGTGCTCATTTCTTTTCTTTTCACAATGATAGCCAAAAATATGCTTTCAATAACAAGTATGTTCATCAAAATATAACTATTACCAAAAATAATTGGTAATCATGTCATGAACATAACCATTTCAAATATCACTTTATAAAATATTTCCATGTCAAAATTTCACACTTAAGATGGTAAGAAGTTCATACAATGGAAATGGCTATGGCTATGGCTATACTAGTCATTTATTATTTTCATTTATAAGATTCATCTTCTTTTTTAAATATTAATTTTATTTCTTTATTTTCTTGATGCAGGTTTTCATCCTATCTAACATTATCTTACTAATCATAGCATAACTCCCTCAATTTAACTCCGATGTAGGTGATCGCGGTGTCAATTTCAAGATAAAACAATTATCTAAAACTATTATGTTGAACATTGTAGCGAAATATTAAGAAATCAAGGTGATATTACTCCCTCACTGTACAGGTTATTTCTTCTCGGATAGGTTCTGACCTCTACCTACTAATCTGTCCATATCTCCCTCATAAGAATTTCAAATTAAGTGATTCTAGTGGTTAAAAATCCGTGACACATATATCTATAATTCATATGTTAACCATTTATTTTAATTCCTTATAGAATGTTCTCAGAAATTAAACCACCGAAGCTATCCTAACATATTCTTCCCTAATTAACCATTTTCTGACCTTTGTTTATTAATCGGACATATCTACCTCATATGAACTCTAAATGGAATGATTCTAGTGGCTAAAAATCCGTGAGACATAAATCTACATTTGCTATGTTAACCATTTGTTTAGCTTCCCAGTAGAATGTTCCCAGAAATTAAAACACAGAAGCTTAAAATTCTGCCACCCATAGCCATACCCATGCAGAACTATCTACACCAACCTAAGTATTCAAACATACATAATATGTAACATGATATAGCAACATCCATGACCAATCATCAAAGTTCTAAGATCAAAATCCCATATAAATATTACAAGTTTC
This sequence comes from Gleditsia sinensis, assembly GCA_037074535.1. NCBI lineage: Eukaryota > Viridiplantae > Streptophyta > Magnoliopsida > Fabales > Fabaceae > Gleditsia > Gleditsia sinensis. Next base: position 68,111,821 of record CM073465.1, read on the forward strand.
AAAACTTTTCTTCAAAAAGAAATATTGTTAAACTTACCTGGAGCACTTAGTCCCCTAGACTTCTCCTTCCTCTTTCTCCTTTTCTTCTTCTCCTTACCGTGCTTGTATTTTTCTTCTCCCTCACTTGGACGGAATCCTAATGTTGTAAGGGTGGGTTTTCTTATATAGACCACCAAATAATTCACCTTTCATGATCATGGGTCTACCTTATCACAATTAGGTTACACTTGGTTGAATTTTTGGAAAACAAACAACTTATGTTCTTGTCTTCCTCTTCCTTAGTCAAGATATGCATAGGAAATGGAGATTTGTATTTTGAAAATTATGATAACATGTTCTTAAGATATGGGACAAGGTCCCTTTGATTTAGGGATTCATTTACTTTTTCTTTTGTATTAATCAATTATGATAGGTTTTCTTTTTTAAGTGGCAAATTTCTAGCCCTTCAATCTCCATTATTTGGTTGAAATTATTTGTGTGGGATAGAAATTTTTTGTCCTAATGCTATGTATTATCATACCACTTGTTAAAATTATGAGTGTAGGATATAGATGTTTTGTCCTAAAACCTTGTATTATCATACCACTTGCTAAATTTTTGTCTTAATGCCATGTCACCTAATCTTGATTACACCATTATTTCATCACTTTAATTTTATTTTTATTTTTATTTTTTCTCTTGGATTTGGGCTCATTCTTGCCCATTTTCTTTACTTTGGTTAAAATTTTACCTTTCATAATGGTCTTGGTCACATTTGCATGATTTTTGGGCTACCGGTCCAATTTCTATATCCTAGTCCAAGTCTATGTTTTATTTCTTCATTGGGCTATCCTATTGGCTTGCTAAAAATTTATGTGAAGTAGAAAAACTCTATATGAAGTGTCCATAGGTGAAAGCCCAATTTATGGGTGGAGCTACTAAACTTAGTAACTTTTGTTCTTAAATTAAGAAAAATTACCCTAATCTGATCTTCTTGAAATTTTAAGACATTTACTTACTTCACAAAAATTTATCTTCCTTACCTAAGAATTTCACCTTTCTTTAACATGTTTATTTCTAATATTTTCTCTTAGGTTTTCTTTCTTTACCTATTCCATTAATATTAGAACATTTCTATACAAACACGTAAGATGAAAAATTTCTAAGGATTATATTTTCTTATATGTCTAAAAATTGTCTAATAAATTTTATTTCCTTAATTAAATATTTATGTGCATTTATCAATAAAAGAAATGAAATTATGGATGTTACTTTGAATACTTTTGTACTTTTATTAATACATGAAACGAAATTAGGGATGTTACACTTACAAAGAATTTGTATTTAATATGAATACTCCTTTAAAAAATGCATACACACTTGATAATTAAATTTTGATACTTCTATTGAGTGTCCACCCTAATTGTAAAATGGAACTCGACTTTGTGTACAGTTCGCTCTGGTCAAGTACGTATTGGTCTTGCCTTGGTACGGAAGTGCTTCTATTATTATAGGTAGACTTTAAGAAAAAAATTTCATGAAAGATATTGAGCAATTTTTATTAAAGTGTGAAAAATAAAAATTAAAGATTTGTGCTGTACTAATTTTTTCTGTCACCAATAACTGTATGTACTAATTTCTGAGCGTTTACAATACACGCGGCGTAAAATCAAAATTCCTATCCAACAAAATAATCATCCGTCACAAATTTATATATAGCTTTCTATTTTTTTAACAATCTTTATTGTTCCATAATTATCTGTCAATCCTTGAATGTGATGACTTGGGCATGTTACAAATATAACCGTTTAAAACATTGTTTATATGGTACTTATTGCAAAACTATATAATGTTTTTCTAATTAGCCTATCAAATTGAAACAAATGTAACTATTATATTTGTGTTTTCCTACCGTTAATTTTTTTCCCATTTATGTTGAATTAAGGGAGACATTTCAAAAGAGGTTGTTGATTTTCCACAGCTAATGCTCACGTATCTAGGATGGAATTAATTAATATGAACACATAAATTTTTTTCTCTTTTCATCCAGGATTTTATTTTGGTTTTTCTCTTTCTAAAGGCACCTTTTTCACCTTAATGTTAAATAGTAAGGTCAGTGTTATATGTGAGCCATTACTTCTATGTAAATAAATATGTTAGTTAGACTAATCAAGGTTGTACGGATAATTTTTTTTAATACTAGTATTGATAATTAATACTAAAATATAATGTTACACAGGCAACATTCCATCATCTTTTTTCAACTGCACACTGTTGGAAGAGCTACATTTAAGTGAGAACTTCTTAACAGGTATGCTTGCCATATTCATTGACTCTTACTCATTATTATTATTAAAAGAAAACATTGATATGTTTTAATAAAATTTCATCGATAATTCACATGTGAATGTGTGGATGTAAAGCAATGTGAGAACCGTTTTATGTGAATGTGTGTATACATCCTCAAGTTTAAACTTTTGATGCACAAAACTAAGAGCTACACTCCCAAGTCACAAGCTTTTCCATAAGTTCCTATTGATTAGTATATTTTAAAATATGGAATCCTGACATAAACTTTTGCATGTAATATATATAAATGAAGTATTTTAAAATGTAGTTTTGATAAGTTTGGAAATCCCATCTAAAGAGAGAGCATTATTGAATAACAAGCAATCGTATATAACAAAAGGAAATGATGATGAAATTGAGGATTCAAATAAATAATTGTGTCTATACTGATGTGTCCACAATTTTAAAATTACTGTCATTTGACCACTAATTATATATATAAATTATAGTTTTGATTGTTACTTATAAAGTATTTTTACAACCCAAGCTATAGGAGGTCCCAAATCCCAATCTGAAATGATTCTAATCCAAAAGAAGAATGTGTAAATGAATTAGATGTGAAAAGCTTATGAATTTTATTGAGAGAGAATAACCTAAGTACATCAGTATTTATAGATGACTAAGTTAGACTAATTAGCTAACTAAACACTGACAGTTAAGCTAAGTACTCTAACTAATTACAGCTTTGACTAACAGCTTTACACCCATAACTTAAAAATTATATCAGAATAATATGATGCAGCCAGCATAGCTTAAGCAAGATGAACTTGCTTTGTTTTAATGTATTCCAACTTCAATACTACCCAATCAGAGCATATCATTGGTCAGTAATTAAAAAAATAGCCACTAGGAGGAAGACAAAATCAGAGTGATCACCCAAGGACGCCATCTAGTTACCCAAACGTTTTACTTCCTCCTAAGTGTAGCTTTGTCTAACAACCTGAAAATCCCCCCTTAAAAGATTCATAGATTTAGGATTTTTGTGAAATTTCTTTATGCCATATATACAATCAGCAATAGTAAAAATTTAAGTATGAGAAGTAGGTAAGTTCACAGACACAACCAAAATTTTTGTCAGTTTAAGTCATCTAATATGGCATAAGAATGAAATAAATCATAAGATTAAAATATTATTGTATATAAGCACATGGTTAAATAAAATAAGCTAGATTGTCCTATGCCAATTTTCATATTTTGCACTCAATGCATTACAACCTCATTAGAAACAGTCATACACATCTTTTTCTATGTAACATAATAAGCATTCATTCGAAAATTGTACAATGAAGATTGCTTAGTACTAGAAGTATAATTTGCTAGATCAATGTGCACTTCACAATTCTACTTTTCTTCAGATGAGAGGGCTTTCTATTTCAAATAATTTAACATACATAGATATAATTCAACTCAAGCAACAATAACAACAATTAAGGCTTTTCCCACTAGGTGAGGTTGGTTACATGAATCAAACGACACCACAATAGCGTATTATAAATGAGATCAATAGATAGATTATTAATCGTTAAATCTTTCTTAATGATTTTATCTATTATTTTCTTTGGCCTCCCTCTACCTCTAACTATTGAGATGCTCTCCATTTGATCTACTCTTCTCAGTAAGGCTTATGCAAGTCTTCTCCGCACATGGCCAAACCACCTTAAGTGAGATTCCACCATTTTCTCTACAATAAGTGCTACCCTAACTTTTTCTCTAATACACTCATTTCTAATCATATATTTTCTAGTGTGTCCACACATCTAACTCGACATTCTCAGCTCTGCAATATTGAGTTTATCTTTATGTTATCTTTTAACTGCCCAATATTTAGTACCATATAATATAGTAGGTCTTATAGCTATACGATAGCATTTTTCTTTCACTTTGAGCGGCACTTTTCTATCACAAATTGCACTCAAATCCTTCCTCCACTTCATCCATCCCGCTTGAATCCTATGGTTTATGTCCTCATTTACTTTGCCGTCATTTTGTATAATGGACCCAAGATATTTAAAGCTTGTGACTTGTTTTAATAGATGGTCTCCAAGTTTTACTTCTAAATTTGTTTTTGTTCTCCTTTTACTAAAATTACATTTCATATATTATGTTTTATTTCTACTTATACGAAAGCTATATGTTTCCAAAACTTGTTTCCATAACTCTAACTTCATATTTTTTTCCTCTTTCGATTCACCAACTAAGACTATATTATCTGCAAAAATCATACATCAAGTCCCTATATCTTGGATATGTTCAGTAACTCCATCCAAAATCAAATTAAAAAGATATGAACTTAGAGATGACCCTTGATATAGTCCTACAGTTGTGAAAAATCATTTGTGTCCCCATTTTGTGTTCTCACACAAGTCGTGATCTTATCGTACATATCTTGATTACTCAAAAATATGCAATACGTATTCATTTCTTCTCTAAAGCCTTCTATAAAGCCTCTCTTAGCACTCTATCATATGCCTTTTTCAACTTAATAAAAACCATATGTAGATCTTTTTACTTCCTTTGATATCTTTCCATCAATATCCACAGTAACTAAATTGCTTCCATGATTGACCTTACTGGCATAAAACCAAATTGATTCTCTGTTACTTGAGTCTCTTGTCTTAATCTCTACTCAATGACCTTCTTCCATAACTTCATAATATGGCTTATAAGCTTAATCCCCCTATAGTTGGTATAATTTTTTGTGTCCCCCTTACTTTTATAGATATGGATTAAATTACTTCTCCTCTATTCATTCAGCATTTTCTTAGTCATTATCACATTAAACAACTTAGTGAGTCAACTTATGCCTTTCCTGCCTAGACCTTTCCACACTTCAATAGGTATATTATTAGGTCCTACTACTTTGACATTTTCCATTCTCTTCAAACACTTCTCTACTTCAAACTCTTGAATTCTACAATAAAAAGGTCTAATTTCTGTCCTCCTCTGTAATATTTAATATATCAGAGTAACAGGCCAACTCATGTTCTTCGTTAAAAAGCCCTTGAAAGTAACTCTTCCATCTTGCTTAGATGTCTTGCTCCCTTACCACGACATTACCTTCTTCATCTTTAATACATTTCACTTGGTCTAGGACTCTTGTCTTTCTTTCCCTACCCTTTGTAAGCTTGAAATTTTTTTTTCACCATCCTTAGTTCTTAAATATTGACCCTTCAAAAGCTCTAAATCTCGCTTCACTTACAACCTTCTTAGCAACTTGATATTTTTTCCAATTTTCATTATCTTTACATAAATGCCACGCTTTATAACACTCCCTTTTAACCTTAATCCTATCTTGCACCTATGCATCCCACCACTAAGATTCTTTACCCTTTGGTCCAATGCCTCTTGATTCTCCAAGTATCCCTCTTGCTATTTTTCTGATCCCTTTGGCCACCTTTCCCACATATCGTTAGTATTTCCCTAAACCTCCCCAAACCCCTCTTTCTCCACCCTTCTTTGAAGCTCTTTTGTTGTTCATTATTTAAATGCCACCACCTAATTCTCGGAACCATTTTCTTACTCTTTCTTTCAACTCTTCTCTTAACCCGTACGTCTAAAATTTAAAAAAAAAACTTCTATCTAATTTCCTTACCAAGAAGAAATCTATTTGAGAGCTTGCTCCTCCACTCTTGTACGTGATAAGATGTTCTACCTGCTTCTTAAAGCAAATGTTTGCTATTGTAAAGATAAATGCTAAAGAAAAATCCAAGATAATTGTACCCTCTTTATTTGCTTTGCCTAACCCAAAACCTTCATGTATACCCTTGTATCCTTTAGATTCATTCCCTACATGTCCATTTAGATCCCCTCCTAGGAAAGTTTTTTCTCCCAAAGGTATTTCCTAAACCAAACCTTCTAGATCCTCCCAAAAAAATTATCTTGTGAGGATCCTCTAATCCAACTTGTGGTTCATATACACTAATCACATTAAAAGTGTCCCACTCCACTACAAGCTTTAAAGTTATGATCCTATCTCCTAATCTTTTTACATCTATCACATTGTTCCTCCACTCCTTATCGATTATTATGGCTACCTCATTGCTAGTTCTTGTCTTTCCAGGTACCAAAGTTTAAAACCTGAAGTATTTAATTCTTTTTCCTTTTCTCCTACCTATTTAGTTTCTTGTGGGCACATGATTTTGATTGCATGTATCATAAACAAGTAATAAAGTGATGAGAGAGCATCATCCTATAAGGAATTACTAACCAGAAATTAATATAGAAATTAACCAGTAGTTATAGTGACAAAACTTTGTTGGTGATTAAGAAATTAAATGCAATTATAAACTAGGTAAATGAGCTAAGTAAGGGAATATCTAAAATGATTACTTGCAACAATACTAGATTAACAAAGTAAAATATGATGATAAGGACAACTAGGATTGCTTCAGGCTTGATATGAATTCTTGCACCAATTTTGCTCTGACTTTGCTGTAGCAAACGCTCTCGTAACCAGTTTTATATTCTGAATGGTTTATTTCCAGAACCACCATTCCCAGTCATTTTTAAGGTTTAGTTTCATACATTCTTATATAAATCTAATCTCAAGAACTTTACTCAACACTCTAAAACCATGGGGTTATATGGGAAAACTATATATTCCTATAATAGTTGCAACTTTATCATCAATCTGAGATTTAGCTAAACCTATAACATTCAAACTCAGTCCAACCTCCATTATCCTTTCCAGATTCAATGTTAGTTTCTGTATCCTACGGTTGGTGATCAAGCAATGGTAGAAATTAAGATTTGCGAATTTAGTTTGAATATCAAGAACATTTACTTAAGCAAAATCAATTAATGACTTAAATGTGCTTAAAATCCATAATCAATCCTTTTGCAATCCTAGTTGGAGACTTAGCCCATCAGCATATTCAAGTTATTTACAAGTTTGAATACCAAAACAACCATTATCGTAAGGAAGAAAATGAAGTAGAAACAGAAATGACAGTAAGCAAGTAAAGAAATTCTATTGGAGGCTTCCTTTTCTTGCCCACGTTGAGCTGCTCCTTCTCTTTTTTTTCCTACAACAATTTTCTTTTTCTTTCAGACCAGACATTAATGTTTTCTTTCTCTGTCCAAAAGATCCCCAATGGAACAATGGCTGCTATGCCTTCTCTGCATTTCCCAATCGAATAGTGGCCGTTCTGATTTTCTATGTGTCTCCCTCTCCTTTCCTTTTCTGCTCCTTTCCATTTATTTGCTAGGGTTGTACTCTAGGTGAAGTAATTTTCTTTTTGCAATTTTTCCTAACTTACCATCCAGTCGCCAATGTCCTTCCCCTCTCTAAGTTGAGGAATGGAGAAACACCCTGCAGCAGCAATCATGCATCTCAGCCACCCTGGATAATAAAGTACAATATTCATCTCCACTTTTTGCAATAAAATACCAATAAGCTAATACACACAGTATATTCCAATTTAATGAGCCATTTTTTATGCAAAACATGTATATGTTTATACTTAATGCATTAGGTGATCTTGTACATGGTTGACACAAAACCAACCAATTTTTTAGAGAGAACTATTAATCCAACCAACAAATTTGCTGAGTAATAAGATGAGAAAAACATATAAAAAATCTAATAAATTAGAGTTAAAAAAATTCCCCCAAACTTAAAATCTTGCTTGTCCTCAAGCAATTACTTCTTGAAAATTCATGCTTTCCCTTAACCTTGACATCCTCTCTCAATACTACAACTACCAAGCATGTTTAATTTCATGAAGAAATGTCATTGGCTCTCATCCCTCAGAGTTTCTTCAAAAAAGTAATTGAATGCTAGCTTTTCACATACTTATTCTCAAATATGAAACTTCCCTAAAGTGTGTATGTGTGCTACGATTAGTCTTTCAAGAATCACTCAAGTCATAATCAATCAAGGTCCTGGAACCCAATTAATGATTTCATATGTTGACTTATCAAGTCTCTCTCTACTAATGCAAGCACACCAAACTAATTAGAGGCAAAAGGATTGTAGTATATGGCAAGGCATTAATGAGGGTAAACCAACTTATTTCAACAACATTTCTTTGCTTACTCTCTTTTTTCACAGTTATTTGTGTCTTTTGATGTGAATGTTAAAGAAATCTGGTTACTCAACACTATCACCTTTTAGGAATTGCATACTCATACCTCATTTCACCATTTTATGCAAAAGTGCACATGGGGCTCATGCATACTCTTGATTACTAAGTGACAATAAAGGCATTGGAGTTAAATTATTATTATTATATTTGTTTTTTTTTACAGGTAACCCCCCAAACTTAAGCCCTTCTTAACATAAATTCCATTACAATTTGAACTTTTGTCTTCTTCTATCTGGGTTTCTGAGAGTTTACTTCAAGAGACTTTCAAATTATTTCTAGAATCTTAGGTCTACCTTACATAAAAAATTTCTCAAGCTTTTCTCAATAGAGACTAACCATAGCTTAGTCCTCATAATAGAAAGTTTCAAATTATAAGAAGTCAATATGCAAAAATTCTCCATTCAATCTGTTCAATTTCCAGCCTTTCTTCTTAGGGTTTCTTTTAACCAACAGCAAGCAACAAGAAAACACATTTTTTTATACTCCTAATTTCCATATCATAACCAATATGCATTTACAGGCAGATAGCATTTTAGAACAAAGAATAGTCACAACACTCACCCCCCAAACTTAATGATTAGCAGTGCCCTCACTGCTACCAATTTGCATCTTTGTCAAAATAAAAGAAATGATTATTATTCCTAATGGGCGTGTATATACCCAGTCAATGTTAACAAAGCAACATGCAACACCAAAATTTGATAACAAGGAAGCAGAAAGGAAAACAAAAGAAGAGAGAAAGCTTTCATGAGATGCATGTAGATTTGCTACAGCAAAATTTTAGTCCCAAATTTGGAGGCACTCTGAAGTCCACTTCTCCTCTTTACTGTATTGGATATGCTTAATAATTTACTTTACCCTTTTTGCTTGGCTGACTTCTTCTCAGCAATTGGTTTAACTTCATCAAGGATTCTCCTTCCTTTCCTTTCCTTTTTCCTTGCTTAGGTAGGGTTCTTGCTCCTCATTATTTTGTGGCTCTATTTCCTCACTTGCTTCTCAAATGAAGTATGCAAAATATCCATAGGAAAGTAAGGAAATGAGAAGAATTGATTTGAATTCCTTTTCAATGTTTTTTGAAGAGCAATGTCCCTTTGGTGTTGATAACTCCAAAACTGCTGCTGCTGCTGCATGAACAGGGTTTGTTGTTGCATAAATGATGTTTACTGCTCTTTAAGTAAACTTAGCCTCTGCTCAATTTTCTTATAATGACTGGAAGGGGAGGGTGTTTGCATATTGGACTGTGGGGGCTCTTGGGTTTGTGCTGGTGGCTCTTGTTCAATTTTTTCATGCACAATGCGGGCTATGCCAATAGAGCTAATCACTCCTCCTAGCTTCAATCTCTCCTCCTCAACCGCAACTAGGACATTACTAGCCAAGCACAAGGATGAAATAAGAGAAGGGAAAAGCAGGCTAACTTTTTTTCGATTAGCACAAACCCAAATCTACTCTGCAATAATCCTCCCCACATTAAGATACCTCCCTGATATAATTGCACCCACCATAGCCACTCGGCCCCTACTTATAGTTTACCCGTGAGTGGAGGGCAAAAGACGGGTCTTCAAAAAATGGTACCAAATCTTAGCTACAGAGAGTAATGATACTCTGTTCACTGTTAAAGCCCCTTGTAATGATTTATCCCAAGCCGTTTCTAGTACACAAACACATTCTAGCATTTCATCCCAATCCTTTTCCTTTAGAGAATCCAAATACTTCTCATATTCATCATCCTCATCGTTTAGCTGGAAGATTTTGTTGACTGCACTAGAATCAAATGACACTCGGGTTCCCCTAACTTCAACCCACTCAGTGGCATCCTTAGGAAAATTTGCATAGAATTCCCAAACCAAGGGAATCACAGCTGGCTGAGGGTGATTAGTGAATTCTTTCTAACTTCTCTGCTTCACCACCTCAGTAACATATCCCAGCATTCCTAAATTCTCTGCATTTGTGAAGCTGAATCTCTTTTCTCCACAAAATGACTGCTTACTAGTTTCTTCCTCATGCATTTCTTTGTTCTCCTTCAAGGTAAATTTCTTCACTAAACTTGCCTTCTTAGCCAATGATTTAACTCTTGGCATGGTTCTATGACTAATTAGTTGAAGAGATGAAGAACCAACCTTACAATGGTGAGCTTTAAATAGAGTAAGAGGATAAGCCTTGCCTACGGTGAGTTTCACTTGTTCACAGAACCTTTTTCCTAGAGCAACAAGAACCTTCAGCACCTTTACAAAATCACTTAAGAATTGGAATAAAGAGCACGTAAACTTGACTGAAGAAGAATGGGGCATTGCGACTTAGAGCAACTTAATGGTTTTCCTACTCTCTCTTCTAATTTAATCAACCCATTCCTTTCCAACCTAGATTAATCACTATGACCAAGTTTTCATTCAGCTCCTTGCCAAAAAATAACCATGTGCTTTATGGAGAGCTGTTTTTTTTTGCAGCATTTTTGTGGTAATTGTTGTGAACTAGAATTTGCAATTCTCCACTCCACTTGGCTTGTAAAATTGATAAAACTAATATTAAAACCAAAAATAAACTAGATTAACAACAATAAAATAAATGAAATAGCGTAAAGACATGGGTTGCCTCCCATTAACGCTTGTTTTAGAGTTGACAGATAGACTTCTTCCCTCTTATCCTTTCTGTAATGGCATTGATGTATGCTGGCATTCTACATCACCTCCAAGGTATTGTTTGATCCTTTGCCCATTTACCTTGAATATTTTCCCAAATTTTTCCTCTTTCAGTTCAACTGCTCTAAATGAAAAAGATCTTATTAATATGGAATAGACTAGACCAGCGAGATTTTAGTTTTCCAAAGACCAGAGTCAGTCTAGAATTGAATAATAAGACTTGCTATCCTACTTCAAAGTTCCATGGCTGTATCTTCTTGTCATGCCATTTCTTTGTCTCCTCTTTGTAGAGCTTAGCATTCTCATAAGATTGCCTTCGAAATTCATCTAGTTCATTCAACTGTAACATTCTTTTCTCACCAGCGGCCTCCAAATCCAAATTGAATTTTTTGATTACCCAGTAAGCTTTATGCTCAAGATCCACTGGCAAATGACAAGCTTTGCCAAATACTAGCTTGTATAAAGACATCCCCAAAGGGTTTGATAGGCCCACAAAGCATCATCCAACCTTAAAGACTAATCTTTTCTATTTGGACTACCCATTGGTTTGGGGATGATATGGAGTTGCCACTTTGTGTTTAAACCCATACTTGGCCAGCAATGCTTCAAATTGTCAATTGCAAAAATGAGATCCTCAATCGCTGATGATTGCTCTTAACGTCCCAAATCTGATAAAGATGTTCTTTTTGAGGAATCTTATTACAACCTATGCATCATTAGTTTGAAATGCTCCAGCTTCCACCTACTTTGAGACATAATCAGTAGCAACCAGAATATATTGATTTCCAAAGCTTGAGGAAAAAGGCCTCATAAAATCAATTCCCTAAACATCAAATAATTCCATTTCCAAGATGTTGTTTAAAGGCTTTTAATGTCTCCTTGATATGTTCCCCACTCTTTGGCACCTATCACATTGCATCACAAAAGAATGGGCATCCTTAAACAATGAAGGCCAATAAAAACCTGCTTGTAGTACTTTGTTCGCGGTTCAAATTCCTCCAAAATGGCTTCCATAGGATGAGTCATGGCATTGGTGCAAGATAGATTCCATTTCTTCTTTTGGAATGCATCTCCCAATTATTTTGTCAGCACATTGCTTGAAAATATATGGCTCATCCTAGTGGTAGAACCTGACCTCATACAGAAAATTCTTCTTTTGTTGGGATGTTAAATATGGTGGTAGTAGTCCACTAACCAAATAATTCACATAATCAGCATACCGTGGCACTTGAGTTTGAGACATCAAGAAGAGTTGCTGATTTGAAAATTTCTCATTGATTTCCTCTGAATTTTCTCTGTCTTGTTCAAGTCTAGAAAGGTGGACAGACACTTAATTCTCAGTTCCCTTCCTATCTTTGATTTTCAAATCAAATTCTTGCAATAAAAGCACCCATCGAATGAGTCTAGGCTTTGCATCCTTCTTCTTCACTACGTATTTGATGGCAGAGTGGTCAGTATACATAATCACTTTTACGCCAACTAGGTAGGATCTAAACTTTTCAAAAGCAAACACAACAGCGAGTAATTATTTTTCTATCACAGTGTAATTAAGTTGAGCCCCTTGTAGCATCTTACTAGCATAGTATATGGAATGAAATACCTTGTTCTTCTACTACCCAATAATAGCTCCCGAAGCCATATTACTAGCATCACACATGAGCTCAAATGTTGATGCCCAATCCAATGCCACAATAACAAGTGTTGTGCTTAGCTTCTCTTAAAGATCAAGGAATGGTCTCATACAATCTACATCAAAATATAATATTCTATCTTTTTCAAGTAGTTTGCAAAGAGGCTTAGCAACCTTGGATAAATCTATGATAAATTGTCTATAGAATCCAGTATGCCCAGGGAAACTTCTAATACCCTTTACGAAAGTGGGAGGAGGTAGCTTCTTAATGATTTCTACCTTGTCCTTGTCAACTTCTAGACCATCTTGAGAAACTTTGTATCCCAATACAATTCCTTCCTTCACCATGAAATGAGATTTTTCTTAATTCAACACAAGGTTTATCTCCACGCACCTTTGGAGAACTTTGACTAGATTTCCCAAACATGAGTCAAAGGAATTTCCAAAAATAGAGAGATCATCTATAAAAACTTTAACAAACTACTCCACCATTTCAGAAAAAATTGCCATCATGCATCTTTGAAAGGTGGCTGGAGCATTGCATAGCTCAAATGGCATCCTCTGAAATATGAAAGTTCCATATGGGCAAGTGAATGTAGTCTTGTGCTAGTCCTCGAGTGCTATGGTAATTTGGTTATATCTTGAGTACCCATCCAAGAAATTGTAATACTCCATTCCTGCAAGATGGTCTAACATTTGATCAATGAATGGCAAAAGGAAATGGTCCTTTAGGGTGCTCTTGTTTAGTTTCTAATAGTCCATGCAAATTCTTCATCTAGTAATAACTCTGGTTGGAATTAATTCATTGTTCTTATTTTCCACCACAGTCATGCCCCCCTTTTTAGGAACATACTACACTGGACTAACCCAAGAGCTATCCGATATAGGGTAGATAATTCTAGCATCTAACCATTTAATGATCTCCTTCTTCACCATATCTTTCATTATTGAATTTAGCCTTCTTTGAGCTTTAATGGACCCTTTTTCATTGTCCTCTAATAAAATTTTATGCATACAAAATGAAGGACTAATGCCTTTAATATCTGCAAGTGTCCACCTAATAGCTCTTTTAAATTTCTTCAACACACTGATTAATTGGCCCTCTTGCTCCTCAGTTAAATGTGCTAAAATAATGACTAGTAGAGTAGAAGAATCACCTAAGTAAGCATATTTCAAGTGTGAGGGTAGTGGCTTCAACTCTAAGGCTGGTGGCTCATCAATTGATTATTTTGGTAGCTTTAACTCTAGAAAAGATGTGTCTAATGGTTCAACCTACATTTTCTGCCTTCTAATACCCTATTTTATTTCTATCCAAGCCCATTCTTTTTCATCTTCAACCTTTAAATCTGAACTGTCATGCCAACCACACTTTAATGGGTCTTCACAACACTTCTCATATTACTCAGATACTAAAGAATCTATCACAAAAATAATTGAACACTCCTCCACCTCACTTGGAAAATTCATGGATTGAAAGACATTGAATGTGATTTGCTCATCTTGTACTCTCATTGTCAATTCACCCTTGTGCACATCAATTAAAGTTTGACCAGTAGCTAAAAATGGCCTTCCTAAAATGATTGGTACATCTACATCTGCTTTATAACCTAAAACTATGAAATCCACCGGAAAGATGATTTTATCCACCTTGACCAAGACATATATTTTTCCTTTTGGATAAGTTATAGATCTGTCCGCCAACTACAATGAAATAGTGGTAGGCCTATCTTCTCCAATCCCCAATTTCTTGAATATCGACATAAGCATGAGATTAATGATGGCACCCAAATCATACAAAGCCTTGCCAAAATATTGGTTCCCAATGGAGCATGGAATGGTGAAACTACCTGGATCTTTAAGTTTGGGTGGCAATTTATTTTGCAACATAGCACTACATTCCTGAGTTAGAGCAATAATTTTAAATTCCCCAAATTGCCTCTTCCTAGTCAAAATTTCTTTCATGAACCTCACATAGTTAGGCATTTGTTCTAATGCTTCCACAAGAGGAATATTGATGTGTAGTTGCTTAAGAACATCCAAAAACCTTCTGAATTACTAGTCTTAATATTGATTTTAGAATCGTTGAGGAAATGATGGAGGTGGTTTGTGATGCTGAACCTTTTGTTGTGGCATTGTTACAACATTGGATCCAGAATTTTTTGCTTCTATGCTTTCTTCCTAAACCTGTCCCTATTTTCTTTTTTCTTCCTCTAAACTTGCAACAAGGTCTTTTTTATTCTTTTTCCTGACTTTAGTTGTTATACTATTTTTCCATTCCTAAGTGCTATAGCCTTGCAATGCTCCTTCCCATCCCTCTTAGGAATTTCGGTATTGCTTAGAAGGGTCCATGGAGGTCGATTCTTTAACTCATTAGCTAGCTGTCCAACTTGGGTCTCCAGATTCCTTAGTGAAGCAACTTGACTCTAGATCACAGCATCATTTCTTGCCATATATTCTTTAAGTAAAGACTCTAAGGAGTTTGGAAGCTCATTAGTTTGATGCTTTTTTTTGTTGAAACCCTAGTGGAATTTGTGGCCTTTGAGGTATAGAATTACTTCCTTTGCCACCACTGTGATTACTCCAAGAGAAATTAGGATGCTATCTCCAACCTGGGTTATAAGTATTTAAATATGAATTGTTGTTGTGATTCGTGTTCTTGATATAGCATACTAACTCTGGATTTGAGGGACAACTCTCAAATAAATGAGATCTATTGCATAGAACACAAGATACTCCAATTTCTTGAACTGAGTTAACACTTTGAGGGTGATTCAACTGCTGGTTTTTTAAGATATTGACCAATGAAACTACTTGAGCCATAAGAGAAGTGATTTTACTTAACTCATGTATACCCACTGCTCTTTTTCCAGCTGAGACTCTATCCATAGGCCATTGATAATTGTTGCTAGCCATCCTTTCAAGCAATTCATAAGCTTCATTATATTTTTTAGACAAAAGTGCTCCATTAGCTATTGCATCCACTATAGTTCTTGTTTGGGCATTGAGACCATTATAAAAAGTCTCCATCTAAATGCAATACATAATTCCGTGGTGAGGACACCTTTTTAGCAACTCCTTGTACCTTTCCCAGGTTTCATAATGACTCTCCATCTAGTTGCTAAAAGGAAGTGATGTCATTTCTCAACCTTGCGTTCTTAGTAGGTGGAAAATACTTCATCAAGAACTTCTAAGCCAAATCATTCTAGTTGGCAATAGAATCAGCTGGTATAGAATTGAACCATACTCTTGCTCAATCTCTTAAAGAATATGGGAATAATTTGAGCTTTAAAAATTCATCTGTCACCCCATCCAGCTTGAATGCATCAATAACTTCTATGAACACTCTAAGGTGAAGGTGAGGATCTTCTGTAGGCAGCCGACTAAATTGCCCAGCAGTTTGCAACATTTGAAACATCACCAATTTAAACTCAAAATGAGGAGCTTGAATTTTTGGCCTCACAATACTTGAATTTAGCTCATCCATATTTGGTTGAACATAAGCATTCAAGACTCTGCCACGGTCATCCATGTTACCATCTCTTGGATTAGCCATTGATACCACTTGATGCGGCCCAATTGTTCTCTTCTTCTTCGTTGAAAAGTTTGCTCAATCTTAGGATCTAATGGTAATAGTTCTTGTTGCTTGTTCATGCACTGATTTCACCTATCCAAAGCACTAAGACACTTTAAGAATTAAAATCCATTAAAACTAGTCAAAATCTACAAAATAATTTCTAATTTTTCAATTCTTCAACAACGGCGCCAAAAACTTGTTGCTGAAATTGTATATGTAACATAAACATGCAAGTGCACGTATTGCAGACAAGTAATAAAGTGATGAGAGAGTATCGTCCCACGAAGAATTGCTAACAAGAAATTAATATAGAAATTAACCAGCAGTTATAGTGACAAAACTTTGTTGGTGATTAAGAAATTAAATGCAATTATAAACTAGGTAAATGAGCTAAGTAAGGGAATAACTAAAATGATTACTTGCAACAATACTATATTAACAAAGTAAAATATGATGATAAGGACAACTAGGATTGCTTCAGGATTTATATGAATTCTTGCACTAATTTTACTCCAACATTGTTGCAGCAAACGCTCCAGTAACCAGTTTTATATTCTGAATGAGTTCTTTCGAGAACTACCATTCCCAGTTATTCTTAAGGTTTAGTTTCATAAATTCCTATATAAATCTAACCTCAAGAATTTCACTTAACGCTCTAAAACCATGGGGTTATATGGGAAAACTATATAATCCTATAATAGTTGCAACTTTAGCATCAATATGAGATTTAGCTAAATCCATAACATTCAAACTTAGTCCAACCTTCATTACCGTTTCCAGATTCAACGTCAATTTTAGTATCCTATGATTTGTGATCAAGCAATGGTAGAAATTAAGATTTGCAAATTTAGTTTGAATATCAAGAACATTTACTTAAGCAAAATCAATCAATTACTTAAATGTGCTTAAAATCCATAATCAATCCTTATGGAATCCTAGTTGGAGACTTAGCCTAGCAGCATATCCAAGTTATTAACAAGTTTGAATACCAAAACAGCCATTATCGTAAGGAAGAAAATGAAGTAGAAACAAAAATGATAGTAAGCAAGTAAAGAAATTCTATTAGAAGCTTCCTTTTCTTTCCCACGTTGAGCTGCTCCTACTTTTTTTTCCTGTAGCATTTTTCTTTTTCTTTCAGACCAGCTATTAATGTTTTCTTTCTCTATCAAAAAGATCCCCAATGGAACTGTCATGGCCCCAAATGATGGAACACATGACCGGCACGGCATAAGGGTTTCCCCCTAGCCGTAAGCCTAACACATAGCATGCACAACCATTCAGCACACAATCCAGTACATAATAAATATAACTGGCCACACACGCCACATCCAATATAAGAAAAATACTGTATATATATATATCTTATGAATCCAACATCCTTGATTCAACTTGGCCCATGGCCTCATAATACAAACATCGTTATAAAACTTAAAACCATTTTTCAAACAACACAAGAAGCCAGGATCCTGCCTGTAAGTTCATGGAGACACACTAGATACAAACTTAAACTATACAACCAGTACAGCGGAGCCTTGCCCAAACTGGGGCTCACCAATGCTAGATTTAGCCTCCTATGGAGCTGTAGCTGGATCAATATCTCTTTGACTATCTGTGGGGAGAAAACAGAAGAGGGTTGAGATTACCACATCTCAGTGAATGGATAAATCAATACTATAACAGAAATAGGGCAAACTAAGCACGAGTGTTTCGCAATGAATTAAATAATTGAAATCAAGGTATAGAAAACATTAAACATTTAATCATAATTTATTGAAAGAATGCTAAACAATTCAAATGATAAAACAGGATTAAATCAATAACTGTAAGCAAATCAATTATGCATGGTAAGTAATAAATGAAGATATTTATGCAATAACAATGATGAATGTGGTATTTTAGAAATATTTAATCTTTAAGAAAAATGCACTAGTTTATTGGAGGTCTTTCCTGACAGATCTATCATCTTCCCCAAGCACATAGCAATGGGTATGGCAATCACTGTAGGCATAGACATAAGTCCACCCTAAATTTTCCCCAAGCACATAGCAATGGGTATGGCAATCACTGTAGGCATAGACATAAATCTACCCTAAATCCCTGTGTCTTAGGCAGTCATATGCCCGTTACAGTATCCTAGGCCGAAGTCTTAACATGATCATGGTGCACCAGGGCTAGCACTACCTGCGGCTAGCTAACAGTTATCTAAAAGGGTCCCTCCAATAGAAAACATTTGAACTATGCTATTCAAAGAGTTTAAAGTAAAACATTTCAATAACTTTACAATAATGCTATAATTCTCCATCTAGCTCTTTTCATGCATAAAACTCTATTCTAAAATATATCTCATCCATGAATTCCCATGGAGACCTTTAAAATCATAAATTTTCTCTTTTTAAACATAGATCGTCCGTAGACGTCACATAGATACTTGTCATGCATCAAATCACTTCATGGCTAACTTAGTTCATTTCTATGACTAAGTTCGCATTTCTATAAATCTAGCTCAAATGGAGAATTAATAGTCTAGATGCTTGCCCTGCATACCTAGGGTTCAACTAGGATTGAAATTTACAATTTCTAACATGGTTGGAACATATTGATTTTCAAAGCGGTAAAACAATTTAGCATACATTCCAACTAGTTAAAATCATATGACAGATTTATAAACTAAATTTATAAAAAAAAATGCGCTATAGTATGAAAAACCCACTCACCTTACTAGGAGTCCAACAACGAGAATTTCACCTCGTGATGGCTCAACAACCTAGAAAACATAGCCATAACATGAAAAATAGAAAACTCTAAAAGTCACTATTCACGCTGGAAAACACTATTCACTCGCCAGAACACTATTCATTCCGAAACCTAAAAACCCTATATTCTAGTATAGAAACTAATTCTAAGACTATCTATGGAAAGAAATTCGGTAAAACGAAGCCTAAAACGCGATTAAACGGAGTTTTACCTTTGGAGGTACTATTCATGCGATTTTTCGGCGACCTTCCGGTGACTTTCCGGTGAAATTGATCGGTGGGATTTGTAGCTTTTCTTCCCACGAGTCCAACGATGCCTTACTTGCTCAAATCGGACGTCCGGATGATGAGATATCTTAGAGAGAAGTTTGAGGAAAATTTTAGAGAGAGAGAGTTAGGATTCAGATGAAAGAGAAATGAAGAAAAAAGGGGGGGTCAGCAAAAAAAGCTATCAAACGAATCTCGCCGCCGGCGAACTCATTCTCGCCGCGGCGAACTTATTTTCGCCGCGGCCAGATTCGAAACCAGAAAACTCATGCTCTCGGGAAAAATACCGCATCATTCTCGCCGCGGCGAACTCCATTTCACCAAATTGACAAAATGTCCAACATGAAAGTTGTAGCCCTTTCTCTTAGCTTTCCATAGCCACTTGAATCACCTAATTTGGAGTTCATATGAAGGAGTTATGCATAAAATAGTGAGCAAAGGTTCAGACCACACTACACTTCGATTTTGGCCTCGTCTCACTATGATATTCACGGAATTTGCAAAAGTTCCCAACATCAAAGTTGTAGATATATGTCTTATCTCTCATTAGAAATTGGAATTACTTAATTTAGATTTCATATGAGAGAGTTATGATTATATGATTGACGAAAGGTCAGAAGAAAAGGTCGAAAACGCTCTAAAATTTTACATTGTTCTCAACTTTCTTTGTTTCAAATGATTTATACTTAACCTTCAAAGGTTTTATTAGTTGAGGGTTATTACATTCTCCCCTCCTTATAAAAATTCGGTCCCCGAATTTTAAAAGAACCAACAACATAAAAACATAAAACTACTCTTGGAACAGCTGTGGATACTTCTCTCTCATGACGTCCTCTACTTCCCACGTAGCTTCCTCTTTGGAATGATTCTGCCAGATCACCTTCACTGTAGGGATATCCTTAGACCTCAACTTTTTCACTTGTCTATCAACAATGGCCACGGGTTTCTCTTCGTAGGCCAACTTGTCATCCAAAAAGATTTCCTGCGGTTGAATCACATGACATGGGTTGGGTAGATACTTCCTCAACATCGAGACATGAAAGATTGGATGCACTTCACTCAATCTAGGTGGTAGGGCTAGGCGGTATCCCACTGCTCCTACCCTATCCAGAACTTCAAAAGGTCCAATATACCTCGGGCTTAACTTCCCTTTCTTACCAAACCTCATTATTCCCTTCATGGGTGAAACTCTGAGGAACACGTGATCGCCTAGAGAAAACTCCAACTCCCAACGCCTATGGTCCACATAAGACTTCTGACGACTTTGTGCAGTTAAAAGCCGTTCCCTTATCAGCTTAACCTTCTCTATGGCATCTTGCACCAAGTCTGGCCCTAGCAGCTTGGCTTCTCCAACTTCAAACCATCCAACGGGAGATCGGCATCTTCTCCCATAAAGAGCTTCAAAAGGTGCCATTTGAATACTGGTTTGATAACTGTTGTTATATGCAAACTCAGCTAATGGCAGGTATCCTTCCCAACTGCCACCAAAATCCAATATACATGCTCTAAGCATATCCTCCAGAATCTGAATCGTGCGTTCTGACTGGCCATCTGTTTGGGGATGAAAAGCGGTGCTTAGATCCAACCTCATTCCCAAAGCTTCTTGAAAAGCTTTCCAAAATCTTGCTGTAAACTGTGGACCTCGATCAGATATGATGGATACAGGGACTCCATGCAATCTGACGATC
Organism: Gleditsia sinensis; assembly: GCA_037074535.1. Lineage (NCBI taxonomy): Eukaryota > Viridiplantae > Streptophyta > Magnoliopsida > Fabales > Fabaceae > Gleditsia > Gleditsia sinensis. Next base: position 68,132,783 of record CM073465.1, read on the forward strand.
TCACTCAGATACAGGCTTGTATACTGAGCCACATTAAAGGTAGTCTTCACTGGTAAGAAGTGGGATGACTTGGTCATTCGATCCACTATCACCCATACTGAGTCATAACCCTTAGGGGTCCTCGGTAACCCTGTAACGAAGTCCATAGTAATCATTTCCCACTTCCACTCCGGTATCTCAATCTGCTGGTGCAAACCGGCAGGCTTCTGGTGTTCAGCTTTCACCTGCTGACAAACCAAGCATTGAGCCACAAAGTTTGCTACATCCTTCTTCATCCCATTCCACCAATACAAGTCCTTGAGGTCACTATACATCTTATTTGTTCCTGGGTGGATAGTATAGGTTGATTGATGTTCCTCCTCCAAAATCTGCTTCCTCAAGCGATCCACATTGGGTACACACAAGCGCTTCCCACATCTTAACACTCCTTTAGCATCCACGCTGAATTCAGAAGTCTGATTATTCCTAACTTCATCCTTGAGCTTGGACAGGTTAGCATCCTTGTCCTGATCTGCCTTATTCTGCTCAACCAGTGGAGAGTGTAGCTGCATGTGGGCTAACAACACCCCTGGCTCCTTCACTTCAAAGCGCATCCCCTCACCTTCTAGCCGATGAATATCCCTTACTAACGGCCTCCGGAGTAGGGTGATATGGGCTAGACTCCCTATTGACTTTCTGCTCAAAGCATCTACTACCACAATGGCCTTGCCTGGATGGTACAAGATAGTGCAGTCATAGTCCTTCACCAACTCCATCCACCTCCTCTGTCTCAAGTTTAGATCCCTTTGTTGAAAGATGTACTTGAGACTCTTATGGTCCGTGTAAATCTCACAAGGTTCACCATAGAGATAGTGCCTCCAAATCTTCAAGGCAAAGACCACTGCCGCCATCTCCAGATCATGTGTAGGATAGTTCTGTTCGTGCTTCCTGAGTTGCCTAGATGCATAGGCCACAACATGCCCATTCTGCATTAACACACAACCCAAGCCCACCCTTGAGGCGTCACAGTATACTGAGTATCCTCTAGTGCCCGTTGGGATAGTTAGAACTGGGGTTGTGGTTAGGCATTTCTTCAAGGTCTGGAAACTTTCTTCGCATACATCCGACCACTCAAACTTAACTCCCTTCCTGGTTAATCTGGTCAAAGGAGCAGCAATTCTGGAGAAATCCTTGATGAACCTCTGGTAATACCCTGCTAGACCTAAGAAACTTTGGATCTCTGTCACACTAACTGGGCGAGGCCACTGCTGTACTGCCTCTACCTTCTCGGGGTCTACTTGAATGCCGTCCTTCGTGACTACATGCCCCAGAAATATAACGCTGTCCAACCAGAACTCACACTTAGAGAGCTTGGCATACAACTGTTGATCCCTCAAAATCTGTAGGATGACCCGTAGGTGCTGTTCATGCTCCTCATGGTCTTTAGAATAAACCAAGATGTCATCAATGAACACAATGACAAACTGATCTAAGAATGGATCGAACACCCTGTTCATCAAGTCCATAAAAGCAGCTGGTGCATTAGTTAGTCCAAAAGACATAACTAAAAACTCATAATGACCATAACGGGTCCTAAAAGCTGTCTTGGAAATATCCTCCTTCCTAATCTTCAACTGATGATACCCTGACCTTAGATCAATCTTGGAGAAACATTTCGCTCCTTGAAGTTGATCGAACAAATCATCAATCCTGGGCAAAGGGTAATTATTGCGCACCGTTAGCTTATTCAGTTGCCGATAGTCAATGCAAAGTTGCAAAGACCCGTCTTTCTTCTTCACAAAAAGGACCGGAGCACCCCATGGAGAAGTACTCAGCCTGATGAAGCCCTTATCCAACAAATCCTGCAACTGACTCTTTAGCTCCTTAAGCTCTGTGGGTGCCATCCTGTAAGGCGGTATAGAAATTGGTTGAGCCTCTGGAATAAGGTCGATACCAAACTCTATCTCCCGTTCAGGAGGTAATCCTGGCAACTCTTCTGGGAAGACATCCAGGAATTCTCTTACCACTGCCATCTTGTCTACATCCGGTACCTTCCCATCCACATCTCTAACATATTCCAAGTATCCCTGGCATCCCTTCTTCAACATCTTCTGAGCACCCAAGACTGAAATCAGGTTACTTGGAGCTTTACTTCGATCACACTGGAACCGGAAAGGAACTTCACTTGGAAAGTTGAACTTGATTGCCTTCTCATAGCAATCCAAGGTAGCATAGCATGCTGCCAACCAATCCATTCCTAGGATTACATCAAAGTCGACCATGTCTAGGATGATCAAATTAGCAGATGTCTCCCTATCACCCACTGTCACTTTACATGACTTGCATACATGCTCTACTGGCAAATAATCACCGATCGGGGTGGTTACAAAGAAAGGGGCATCCATCCTAATCGGATCTTTACCCAAACTCTTAACAAAACTAGGGGAGACATAGGAATATGTAGACCCGGGGTCAAACAAAACATATGCTTCATGTAGGCAAACCGAAAGAGTACCTGTCATGACCGCATTTGAAGCTTGTGCATCCTGCCTAGTAAGAGCAAAAATCCTCGGTTCACCTCGGCCTGCTTGGTTTTGACCTCGGCCCATCATCCCTCTACCAGTACCACTGCTACTTGCTTGGCCCGGTATAGTCCTTATAGGCTGAGCTGCCACTGGGGTTGGTAGTAAAACCGGTCGAGTTGGCCCTTGGCTTGAGCCATACAACTGAGGACATTCCCTCTTCATGTGTCCAGGTTGGTTGCAATGATAGTAAACAATCATCTCCCTGCGGCACTGACCAAAATGATGGTTGCCACAAATAGGGCATTGTGGCCTAGTCTGCTGAATGGCTCTTGGTCCTGGTTGTCCTGGATACCTGGTGTTTCCCTGGCTAAGACCTAGCCTACCACTCGCATCTGGTCTCTGGTTGGGGTTCCCAACATTCTGTGGTACTGGGCGCTGCTGGCCCTGGAAACGGGGTCCTTGGGAATGAGAACTTTGCCCTCCTTTGGAGCTCCCGTCTCTATCCCTCTTCCTCAGCTTGGCACTCTCGACATCGGCCAAATGTCTAGTCTCCATCATTCTTGCACAGTCCACAGCCTCTGCATAGTTCGGGAATTGCTTCATCTGGAGTGCCACTGATTTAAACAATGCTGGCATCAACCCCTGGATAAACTTCTTGATCATGTCCCTTTCAGTAGGGACCATGTGCGGTGCATACGGCATCAGCTGTGTGAAGCGGTAGTCATACTCCGTGACTGACATACCGGGAGTCTGCTTCAACTCCACAAATTCTTGACACTTGGCATCTCGAATACTTTAAGGCACAAACGTCTCCATGAAGACTTCCTTGAACTCTGGCCATCTCAAAGGTGGCGCTGTAGCTCCCCTTCCGCGCATCAGGGTCTTGAACCATACCTGCGCTATACCAGACAACTGGAAAGATGCCAACTCTACTGAGCGGATCTCTGAACACTTAAGAACCTCGCAGATCTTCTCAGTACCCTCTATAAACTCCTGGGGATCTTCACTAGCCAACAACCCCTTGAAGATTGGCGGTTTCAGCTTCAGGAATTCAGATAGTTCCACTTCCCTCTCAGCGGGTCTCACCTACCGCTCCATGGACCTAACTAGTTCTGGAACGGAGGTAGCAGTTTCGGGCTGTTGTGGATCCCTTCTATCTTGCCCATCCCTTCTCTCGGCTAGATTCTCTATTGCCCGCTGCATACCCTGCATGGTTACCAGCATCTGGGCGATCACATCATCCCGGGGGTGAGAAGACATTTCCCCCGTCCTGGGATCTCAGCTTGCTCACTGGTTAACTCAGCTTGTTCGGCTGCTTCAGCAGCCCTTAGACCCCTGCCACTACCTCTTGCACTGGCTCTAGGTCGGCCTCTGCCACGACCTCTACCTCGGCCTCTAGGCACGGGTACTACGGACTGAGCAGACTCTTCAGCCATCTGCTCTTGAACCGCGGGTTGCCTAACCTTTGATCTCGTTCTTGGTGGCATCTCGCTACAAAATAGAGATAGCCCAACCATCACTTAACCATGCCAACATAGCATACTATAAACTGACTTACTTAAACAAAAAGACAACATCCTATCGAACCCCTTTAGCAGCACCGTGAGTATAAGCATGTCCGGATTCATACCCATACTCAAAGTCCTACCTAAAGGTCCGTTACTCCATGAACACAGGGAAACCTAATGCTCTGATACCAACTTTGTCACAGCCCCAAATGATGGAACACATGACCGGCACGGCATAAGGGTTTCCCCCTAGCCGTAAGCCTAACACATAGCATGCACAACCATTCAGCACACAATCCAGTACATATTAAATATAACTGGCCACATACGCCACATCCAATATAAGAAAAATAATGTATATATATATATCTTATGAATCCAACATCCTTGATTCAACTTGGCCCATGGCCTCATAATACAAACATCGTTATAAAACTTAAAACCATTTTTCAAACAACACAAGAAGCGAGGATCCTGCCTGTAAGTTCATGGAGACACACTAGACACAAACTTAAACTATACAACTAGTACAGCGGAGCCTTGCCCAAACTGGGGCTCACCAATGCTAGATTTAGCCTCCTATGGAGCTGTAGCTGGATCAATATCTCTTTGACTATCTGTGGGGAGAAAACAGAAGAGGGTTGAGATTACCACATCTCAGTGAATGGATAAATCAATACTATAACAGAAACAGGGCAAACTAAGCACGAGTGTTTCGCAATGAATTAAATAATTGAAATCAAGGTATAGAAAACATTAAACATTTAATCATAATTTATTGAAAGAATGCTAAACAATTCAAATGATAAAACAGGATTAAATCAATAACTGTAAGCAAATCAATTATGCATGGTAAGTAATAAATGAAGATATTTATGCAATAACAATGATGAATGTGGTATTTTAGAAATATTTAATCTTTAAGAAAAATGCACTAGTTTATTGGAGGTCTTTCCTGACAGATCTATCATCTTCCCCAAGCACATAGCAATGGGTATGGCAATCACTGTAGGCATAGACATAAGTCCACCCTAAATTTTCCCCAAGCACATAGCAATGGGTATGGCAATCACTGTAGGCATAGACATAAATCTACCTTAAATCCCTATGTCTTAGGCAGTCATATGCCCGTTACAGTATCCTAGGCCGAAGCCTTAACATGATCATGGTGCACCAGGGCTAGCACTACCTGCGGCTAGCTAACAGTTATCTAAAAGGGTCCCTCCAATAGAAAACATTTGAACTATGCTATTCAAAGAGTTTAAAGTAAAACATTTCAATAACTTTACAATAATGCTATAATTCTCCATCTAGCTCTTTTCATGCATAAAACTCTATTCTAAAATATATCTCATCCATGAATTCCCATGGAGACCTTTACAATCATAAATTTTCCCTTTTTAAACATAGATCGTCCGTAGACGTCACATAGATACTTGTCATGCATCAAATCACTTCATGGCTAACTTAGTTCATTTCTATGACTAAGTTCGCATTTCTATAAATCTAGCTCAAATGGAGAATTAATAGTCTAGATGCTTGCCCTGCATACCTAGGGTTCAACTAGGATTGAAATTTACAATTTCTAACATGGTTGGAACATATTGATTTTCAAAGCGGTAAAACAATTTAGCATACATTCCAACTAGTTAAAATCATATGACAGAGTTATAAACTGAATTTATAAAAAAAAATGCGCTATAGTATGAAAAACCCACTCACCTTACTAGGAGTCCAACAACGAGAATTTCACCTCGTGATGGCTCAACAACCTAGAAAACATAGCCATAACATGAAAAATAGAAAACTCTAAAAGTCACTATTCACGCCGGAAAACACTATTCACTCGCCGGAACACTATTCATTCCGAAACCTAAAAACCCTATATTCTAGTATAGAAACTAATTCTAAGACTATCTATGGAAAGAAATTCGGTAAAACGAAGCCTAAAACGCGATTAAACGGAGTTTTACCTTTGGAGGTACTATTCATGCGATTTTTCGGCGACCTTCCGGTGACTTTCCGGCGAAATTGATCGGTGGGATTTGTAGCTCTTCTTCCCACGAGTCCAACGATACCTTACTTGCTCAAATCGGACGTCCGGATGATGAGATATCTTAGAGAGAAGTTTGAGGAAAATTTTAGAGAGAGAGAGTTAGGGTTCAGATGAAAGAGAAATGAAGAAAAAAGGGGGGGGTCCGCAAAAAAAGCTATCAGACGAATCTCGCCGCCGGCGAACTCATTCTCGCCGCGGCGAGCCGCGATTTTCGCCGCGGCGAACTTATTTTCGCCGCGGCCAGATTTGAAACCAGAAAACTCATGCTCTCGGGAAAAATACCGCATCATTCTCGCCGTGGCGAACTTATTCTCGCCGCAGCGAACTCCATTTCACCAAATTGACAAAATGTCCAACATGAAAGTTGTAGCTCTTTCTCTTAGCTTTCCATAGCCACTTGAATCACCTAATTTGGAGTTCATATGAAGGAGTTATGCATAAAATAGTGAGCAAAGGTCCAGACCACACTATACTTCGATTTTTGCCTCGTCTCACTATGATATTCACGGAATTTGCAAAAGTTCCCAACATCAAAGTTGTAGATATATGTCTTATCTTTCATTAGAAATTGGAATTACTTAATTTAGATTTCATATGAGAGAGTTATGATTATATGAGTGACAAAAGGTCAGAAGAAAAGGTCGAAAATGCTCTAAAATTTTACATTGTTCTCAACTTTCTTTGTTTCAAATGATTTATACTTAACCTTCAAAGGTTTTATTAGTTGAGGGTTATTACAGGAACAGTGGCTGTTGTGCCTTCTGTGCATTTCCCAATGGAATAGTGGCCGCTCTGATTTTTTACATGTCTCCCTCTCCTTTCTTTTTCTGCTCCTTTCCATTTATATGCTAGGGTTGTACTCTAGTTGAGGTTGCGTTCTTTTTGCAATTTTTCCTAGCTTACCTTCTAGCTGCCAGCCTCCTTCCCCTCTCCACATTAAGGAATGGAGAAACAACCTACAACAACAGTCATGCATCTTAGCCACCTTGGAACATACAGTACAATATTCAGCCCCACTTTCTGCAATAAAATACCACTAAGCTAATACAAACAGTATATTCCAATTTAATGAGCCATTTTTTATGCAAAACATGTATATGTTTATAGTTAATGCATTAGGTGATCTTATACACGGGAGACACAAAACCAACCAATTTTTTAGAGAGAACTATTAATCTAACCAACAAATTTGCCAAGTAATAAGCTGAGAAAAGCATATAATAACTCTAATAAATTAGAGTTAACATTGATCCTTCTCCTAATCATGTATCAACTATTTTCATTGATTTCCCTGTAAGCATGCCTACATTCTAAGTTCTAAAATGGATCTTACCATCATGAATTAACTTCTTTACCTACATCCATTCACTAAAGTGTGGGTACCCTTGCATATTTTCACTTCACCCAGGCATCAATGCAGTGGCTCTTACTCTTTTGACATTGTACTTGAGCTATACAGTGCGTTGCTTCTAGGAAATTATATAGCCATAACACTATCGCTTAGTTGATCCTTGTTCATGTAAATAAGACAAAGTTTTACATTAGTTGTCGCAAGCCTAACACAACCTTTCTCTTTTATCCGGGCTTAGGATCAGCTATACGAATATAGGCAAAGTTATAATTCAACTCAAGCACTTTAAGAAAATAAATTTACCAAATTCAAAAACAAATATGAAACATATAATTGATGAATTGAATATGAGATATTCTTCAAGTCTCTATTGTTGTAGGAGTCTCCAATAAGTTTAAGCAAACCCTCCAATGCTCTTCATATTATTTCTTTAATGAAATAAGGTCAGTTGAGATATACCACATTAGCCTAAAACTAATTAAGTGGAGTTAATGCATATACCTCTAAAGCACGAATACATGCATATTGAAGAAGTATCAATGTCATGCATATTTGAAACCAATGCACCTAAATATGTAACCCAAGCATATCAATTAATTTCTTTTAAAAATTTATTAGAAATAGCTGGAACACAACTAGTTGTTGTCCTTTGTGTTATGCATATGAAAGAAACAACTCATCAGCTATCGGATTCTGACCCAATTTCTTTGCCTGTTGCACAAAATAAAATATAAATATTGGATATTGATATATAAATATATTATATACACACATAATATTTATTGAACATTCATACTATAGCATTCTTTGTCTATAAACGATGGTGAGAATAAAGCCCCCATTATGTTTTTGCTTATCCAAGTCCTACAACAATGTGAGACTTTTTTTTGGCTTGCTTGGATCTTTCCTTAAAATTTGGGGGGCCCAATGCACTTGTAAATCTTCCCATAAGGAGTCCCCTAGGAAGCGTGGGTATTGTCCACTTTTGTGCGCATCAGACATCAAACCCTTCAAGCAATAGACATTGTTAGCTTCAAAGTTTCCCTATGGTTCATGTCAATTAATTTCTTAATTTATTTATATTTAATAATTAAAATAATTTAAAGAACATGATTTATTACGTGTAAGTGATGGATACCTTATTACTCACAAATTGAACTGATAGTTATTTTATCAATCAATAACCGAATTATTTTCTTTTTAGTTTAAAAATTGAGGTACAGAATTTTTAGGGATAAAAAAATGCTTTACATTGAAAGATTCAAGAAACAAAAAGAATGATAATAAGATATATAAATTGTTTTCCGTTCATATTACTAGATTATTCCTATATGTAAAGTATACATTTAGAGAAAGCTTCTAATACTTTGGAAATAATTGGAATCCACTTGTTGTTATCAATAATCTTTTTATTACATTAATACTTAGGAAGAATTTGTACCTAGATTAAATAATACATTCTCATTGGATAACTAAAATTTGATACTTCTATAGAGTGTGCACTGTATTGTTAACTGTAAAATTGGAACTTGATTTTATGTTACAAAAAAAAGGTAACTAATATTATATACTGAGATTGAAAATTTTTATGACATTTTTTCCACTTTTGTTGAACCAATGGAGGCACTTTGAAAGATATTGATGGTCTTCCACAATTAAGAATAATTTGTGTATGAAGTTATCGTCTTTTTTACTTTACTCTGTGAACAATATTTTATGCTTTAACAAAAAAGCATTTATTCTTCACATGTGAATGTGTGAGTGTAAATAAAGCAATGTTATGTGATAGATAAAATTCAAATGCTAAAGTGAAAAATAAAGTCAGTAAAGCAGTCATTGAGAGGGCATTAAAATATTAGGCATTAATTGAAAAGTATGACAATGAAATTTGCTAAGTATTAGGAGTATTAGAACAATGTGCACTTTATCCTTCGTTTCTAATTTCTTAGATGAGGGGGATTTCAATTCCCAAAAATTCAATATAGACATTATTCAATTCCAACACTTCAAGAAAATAAATTGACTGAATTCAGAACTCAACAATTAATTGATAAACAGAAAATTCAAGAGAAAATAACTTAAAATTGTAATTTTCAAATTGTTGCGCTATTTTGCTGATGACTTCTAGCAACAACACTCAGAGAATTTTAATTGAAAGATGTTCTTCAAATCACCAATGAATTCAGGAAAGCCTTCTAAACATAATTAGGCGGGGCTACAACATATAGTATAAAGTTAATAAGGGTTATTAACAAATTGCATCAAGTGGGGGTTAGTTGCTATCACTTGGATTTGACATTAGGTAGGCTGCAAGAATTAATGTTGCTAGACAAAGGACAAGATAGAGCAATTTCGGGATCAAAATCACCATTGGGATTTAGCGTTTCAAGAAAGGTCTAAGTAAGCATGTTTATGAATGGATTGAAAATATATACGAATGGAACCGGTTATGAACTACCATATGACTACAACTATATCTTGAGATGTTGTTATATCCTTGTTTATGCTTAAATTTGTTTCTTTGAGCATCAAAAGCGGTGTTGGTGTAGGCATAGGATTTTTTTTCTTTTCTTCTTTTTCTAATGTTAAATATTAAGATCAATGCCATATGTGAACTATTGTTTCATTGTAAACAAATATATTAGCTAGACTAATTAAGGTTGTACAAGTAATATTTTCAAGTTTCATAATAGTATTCATAACTAATGCTAAAATATGAGTATTACACAGGTGAAATCCCATCATCTCTTTTCAGCATTTCTTCATTGAGGATAGTGAGTCTGCAAAACAACAATTTACATGGTAACCTTCCAGGATCAATTGGCAACTGCACATTATTGGAAGAACTATATTTAAGTGAGGACTTGTTAACAGGTATGCTTGCCACACTTCACTCTCACTCATTACTATTATTTAAAAGAAACATTGATATTTTTTAATAAAATTTTGTCAATAATTCACATGTGAATGTGTGGATTTAAAGCTGTGAGAGCTATGTTATGCAAAAAAGAAAGGTTGTGATACATATATAAAAAAGAAGTATTTAAATGCAGTTTTGTTAAGTTTGCAAATCCCATCTCAAGGGAGAGTATTATTGAATAAAAAGCAACGGTATATAAAAAAAGGAAATGATTGATCAAATTGAGGACCCAAATAAATAATAGTATCTATACATAATTGTGCACACTTTTAAAATTATTTTCGTTTGATGGTTGATTATATATAAAAATTATAGTTTCAATTGTTACTTATAATGTATTTTAGCAACCCAAACCATATATCTAGTTACCAAAGGAGGAAGCCAAAATTAGATTGACCCAAAGGACGCCATCTAGTCAGCCAAATGTTTTACTTTCTCGTAAGTGTTGTTTTGTCTAATGACCTGCAAATCCTCGCTTAAGAGATTCATAGATCTAGGAATTTAGGGAAATGGAGTTATTTCCTTTATGAAATGTATATAAACAGTAATAATAACAATTTAAAGTATGAGAGATAGGTAAGCTCACAGGCACAACCAAGATTTTTGTCAGTTGGAGTCACCTTATATGGCATGATAATGAAATAAAATAAAAATAAAATATTATCATATATATATATATATATATATATATATATATATATATATATATATATATATATATATATATATATATATATATATATATATCTGTGTGTGTGTGTGTGTGTGTATACACACTTGTATGAAGTAATCATCTTTTTGACTTTACACCATTTTTATACTTTTACAAAAATTCAAACTTTAAGTGAAAAAGAAAGTCAGTGGAGCATTCATTGAGAGGGGTATTAAAATATTAAGCAATCATTTTAAACTATGACAATGAAAATTGCTGAGTATTAGGAGTATTAGAACAATGTGCATTCTATCTTTTGTTTCTAATTTCTTATATGAGAGGGATTTCAATTCCAAATAATTCAATATAGACATTATTCAACTCCAAACCACCATTAATCCTAAAGTAATTAGGCGGGGCTATAACATATAGTATAAAGTTCATGACGGGTATTAACAAATTAAATCAAGTGGGGTCAGTTGCTGTCTATTGGTCTAATTTGGATCTGACATTAGGTAGGGTACAAGAATTAATGGTGTTGGACAAAGGACTAGATGAAGCATTTCGGAAACAAAATACCACTGGGATGTAGTGTTTAAGGAAAGGTCTAAGTAAGCATGTTTATGAATGGAGAAAATATGAAAGGAATCAGATATGAATTACCACATGAACACAGCTATGTTGAGTTGTTGTTATGTCCTTGTTGATGCTTGAACTTATTTCTCCAAGTGTCAAAAGTAGTGTTGGTGGAGGAAGAGTTTGTCATAATTGTAGAAGAATGTAACCTGAGGTGGGAAAGACAAAGCTCCTGGAGGTACAAATCTATTCTCATATCAACATGATATGCTAAAACAAGGAAGAAGGCACGCAAAAAAAGAAAAAGAAAAAGAAAAACAGTCATTGAAATACAAGAGAAGAACGAAAGTAATTATTTGAAGGAGTTTGGAACTAGACATGACAATCAAATGAAATAAGAAAGGTTGAGAAAAACATAAAATCTTGATAAACAAAGCTTTAATAGCATCATAAAAAAATTTATGATAGTAGGAATACATACACATACACACACACATTTTAAGCCTTTTTACGCAAATTAGAGATTTAAAACTTAACCATAAACAAAATTTGGTCAGCAATGGATATATGGGTGTTTATATAAGACAAAAAAATAGAGAGTAGTTAGGATGAAGGTACACAAGATAAGGTAGCAGCATACACAACAAGATTATATAGCCACTTAAATAGAAATGAAAATAAGCAATTATAATTTAATTTTAAAGAGGAAGAATAATGCAGATACTAAGCTATCTTATATTTAATTTTTATTTTAAATTATTTTTCTTATCTTATCTTTAGCATTTATTTTGAATTGTAATTTTTAATTTGGGGATTAGGTTTAGTTAGTTTATTTTTTTGAGTCTTAATTATCCATTTCCATAAATAAACCATTTTTTTATTTTTCGAAGTGTTTTAATTGATTTAGACTTCTGCAGCTCGTATATCTATATATTGATATGCTTGTTTATTGTTTTTAAGACTTTGATTATTGATTAATATGACTTGATATTGAGTTTAGTTTAGAAAGGATTATCTGGTTCAGAGTGGATTCTCTGCAGTATTCTTTTAGTTCTAAACCATAAAGACTTAATATGTATTCAAAATCAAGCTTGCATGTCTTGAATATTTGTCTTCTTGGGTTTTTGAAGTCTTCTGCAATTTTAGAATACTTCTTGACTATTGGAGATGCTCATAAATGTTTTAACTAGTAGCTATGTTCATTTTAAGTGAATTTTTGCCTTCTCTAGTTTTCAATAAATGAAACAATTTTAGCCTTCTTGTCTTATATAGTTTTATTCTTTCAGAATCTCATATTGCTTCATTTAATCCCTTTAAATGCTCAAAATCTTCCTTTTGAGATAATGAAATCCTCCTTAATTGTCTTCTATTGAAAGATCGCTAACTAGCTATAGAAGGGAATTAAATTGAGTGAGTAGATACCATTTGAAATACATAAGCTTAATAATCATGTCTTTACATGTCATTTTAATCAATTAACTTGACACTTTACATAAGCAATATTAATCAAATAATTAGAATTTTAGTTAGACAATTTTATATATTTTATACTCTAATGTTTGTCATTAATAGACATTAACAAAAGCACAATGAAACCTTTGGGGCTAACAATATACGCAATAACGAAGTAATTGATGGTCAAGGAAAAATGCATAATGAATAGGGTATTATGAAAGGCTTGATGTTTTCTTGTGAAAACATTATATTCAAGTCTCAATTAGCTGAGGATTAGATTGTATAATAAGAAAGGTGAATATGAATAAACTACATATACAATAGAGAACCATAAGATTAAAGCAAATAAGAAATTATAAAGTGCAGAAGAGAGATAGCTCCTTTTTTAAAAAAAACTATCATGATATCATCCAAAATGCCCTAGAAACTTGTAAAGCAATTCATAGTGTTCATGTACTCATGGTGCCTTGGGATTCGATTAGAGTTACTCAAATGTTAGCTCATTTTGAAAAAACTATTAGTGACAGCGGCTAATGTAATCTATTTGGAAGCTATTTAACCCAAAACCTATGTATTCTCCTTCAGGCTTCCTCAAGTCTTCCTTGTGTTTTCCACAAAAAGCAACTGTCACGCCCCTACTTTAAGAACGCGAATACCTCTATTATCTGTTAAACTTTATTATTATGCAATTGTAAATCGTTTCATAATACCATATATATGAATAATATCACACGTTTTCAAGTTAACAATACTAATAGTTATACATGCCAAGTCTATATATATCAGGTTTACAGCGGAAACAAGGATCTTGCCTGTGACGTTTAGAGCAACTCTAGAGTACAAATATATTACAAGTTTACATACTGAGAGCCTAGAAACAATTTAGGCTCACCACTAAAGTACGACACCCAGTCAATCAAGAAGCTGCAGGACCAGACTCTAGGTCTTTATCTGAAAAACATATCAACCACATGTAGTGAGTTTTACAACTCATTGAGCAGATAATACCTCCTAAGACCTCTCAGATCAACATATGGATGTACTCGTCTAATAAAAATTTAGTATTCAAAAATTTCATTTCAGAAGTACATCCACATGGGACCCGTATTTTCAAATATTCTCTGTTCAAAAATCATAATCAGGTCTTTCAAACCATATGTGGTACTGTATAAACAATGCTCATATCAAGTTCATAATCGTATTCAATACTATAAAATCATTAATCAAAATATGTTATGCATCAAAACATGTCTTATAAAATATTCGGAGGATCCCATATCAGAACCACTGCATCAGAGTCTAATCCCCTTCTGTCCTTTGGTGGTATAGGATTTGCCTAAACTCAGCCTCTTGTTGAGGTTTGCCCTACTACCATTCAAGAGGATACGCGAAGGGACTCTATATGGGTCTTTTCCCAAGCACACAGCAAGGGAAGGCAAATAACATCTCATATAACTGGCATCTTGCCATCATATAACTGGCATCTCGCCCATATATAGGAGGCATTCTGCTCTCCTTCACATATAATATCCCGTGTGTTGGCCCTCACACAAGGCTAACACCAACTCACCTGCTAGCTGAGGCAATCAAGGTGCACCAGGGCTAACATAACCTGCTGTTAGCAGACAGTGTTTCTAATAGGACTCCTCCACAAAATCATACTCTCGTATATTTCATATTTATCAAAACCGAGGTTCTATCATAATATAACTTTTTATATCTCAGTATATGTCATCTGTCAAAACTTTCCAATCAGGGGAATCATATACACAGGCCTATATCCGAGGCAAAATATCATTGTATAAATTAATATCACATGCATAAAATATTTTCTCTGTCATATAATGAGAAATGTATTTAGAAATCACGTATTCAAAACATTTCAAAATCTATTTCAAAAATCATACTCTTCTTGAACTAGATATCATTTCTCAACCATTTCAAATATTCCAAAACCATTTCAGAAACATATGAAAGTATAAATAACATGTAATGATACTCATTTATCAATGTAAAGTTCAAGAAGAGTAAAAACAAGCCATAGGAAGAATCATCTACTCACAAATTTGAGGTAAAAAGTTGGACACTCTTAAAAGTCTTGTTTCTTATCGGAATTCGATAAAATAAACCCCAAAATCGAGTTTGGAAGGTCCAAAAACCTTAAAAATGACTCCGGATTTGCAAAATTTGACCTCCGGGAGCTCGTTCAACGCAAGTCAACGCAACAGGCTCCAGTCCGGGTACACGCGCTACACCCGCCACCAGGGATGGCTGCGCGTGGGCTTCACTCTCGGGGGGAATATTAGGCACGTGGGGGCGTGTGCAAGGGATTATGGACCTGAAATTTAAGATCCAAAGGTTTCGGTACCTTATGGATCAATCTACGGTGTCAATTTTTGCATTTGAGACCCACATATAGGAGTTTCGGGAATTACCTTTTTAGGTGATTTTTCCTTCAATTTTCCAGCCAATCTCCGGCCAATTCTCCAGAAACCAATCAGATGGATTTGTAGAACTCTTCATTTTAAGTCCGTTGGCGGTGGTGGTGTCGAAATCTGAGGTCCGGTTGCGGAGAAATCTTAGAGAGAAAATTTAGGGATTTTAGAGAGAGAAACTAGGGAGGGAGAGAAAGGAGTCTGAAATTTTCCAGTTTTTCTTGCTGCAGAGGGTTTAAAATATCTTAAGGGACAAATTTGCAAGTTTTCAATTTTTAAGAGAGGTCCTTGCAAATTTTCAATATTTACATTTTGACCCCTAAACTTTTAAGAAATTGCATTTTGGCCCCGAAACGTAAATTCTCATATTTCTTTTGTAATTATTTAATCCATGTAAATAATAACTTATTTTCACCGGATTTTAACTCTATTTTTTCGAAATCCTCTCTTTAATTTCAAATTTTTTTTCATTTGAATTTAATTAAATTTATGGCTATTACAGCAACAACTCAAAAAGAACAATTTCTAAGCTTTTAGAACTTCTACACCTCCAAGCAAAATTTTTGACAATACAATGGGATTTTACAACTTAAAAAAAAACATTACTCTCACATAGGATGATGTTTTATTACAATTTGTTTTTTCTCATAGAAGTATGTCCATTTAGATACCAGATCCCTAAAACAAAGGCTATATAAAGGGAACTTGAAGGAAAGAGATTTAAGAAGTTTGGTTTTGATAAGAAATATATTATTTAAATTAAATATACATACACACACACATATATATTGCTGAAATATTTGTGTTACACAGGTGAAATCCCAACATCTCTCGTTAACATTTCTTCTTTGAGATTAATTGATCTATCAATAAACCATTTACAAGGAAATCACTTAAGATCAATTGGCAAGTGGACATTGCTGGAAAAATTATATCTATTTGAAAACTCCTTCACAAGTATACCTAATCTACCCATCTACTATTAGTTTTTTTTTTTCAAATTAAAAGAAGCACTTTTATGCTTTAATAAAAACTCATTTCTTAGTCACATGAATAAGTGGATGTAAATAGAGCAATGTTGTGTGAGAGACAAAAGTCTTGAGTTAAGTGACAAAGTAAGGCAGTAAAGCAATCTTGTGTAATCACTTAAAACATTTGAATCAACTTGAAAGACACAAACACACACACTCTCTCTCTCTCTCACACACACACACACACGGAAGTTAACAGACAATTTTAGATGTATCCACAATTAATTTTTGTTAAATGAATTATATCTTTAACTTCTCCACGTAATATATTGGTGAAGTATTAAAAAAATGCAATTTTGATAGTTTCTGCATATTGACCACACGATGGACATTTCTCATCTGCACTCATGTAATGATTTGTAAGAAGGTGATTCGCCCATAAGGTAATAGAAAAATCAGATTCATTTCAGCCCATGATTCCTTCAAATGTCATTCTGAAAATTAATGTTGAAAATTAATTAAATTAAAAAAAGGCATTATAAGTAATATTTATATTCTTTAAAAATTACGGGTCAGTTTACATATTATCACTCCCCTTATCTAGAAGTGTAACTGGCTCATGACTGTATATACTTGATTAACATGACACAAGACTCAAAAGTGTTCATGACTTTAAAAGAAAGCTTGAAACTTAATTAAGAACATAAAGTTTTCCCACAAAGTGGGTCACCCTCAAATTTGTATAGAGAAACTACATTCAATTCATAAAGGAGCCGTGCTCCACATAAAACAAAATATATACAGGACGTTGACAACACATATACATACACTACACTTACAAAAGCTATCACATAGATCCACTACACAAACTTTATTGTGACCACAATCACATCCATGGCCTCAAGCTTGTTTTTCCAATGGCTTGATTGGCAAGTTCATGGTGTGAGAGGTAGATTCTGAGCTATACGTGGATCTAAAAGCATCAAGAGAGGGATGAATTAATTACTTGGACTCAATGAACGGAAAATACATCAAAAGGATATTAGGACAACATCCATTAAATAAGCCATATGTGTAATTATATATTTTTATATATATTCTAATGTTTACGTCACCATATCCAGATGTACAGAATAATAACCTTTCATTATACACTTTCCATCATGATAAGCATTCATATAGTCAAATACATCATAGTCACTATTACTCAAGTTCATACAGAGCTAGTTGTCTAGGACCCCAAATCTTGCTGAACTAAATAGGACTTTTGAAACCATTAGTCTCACTGAACTATTTATCATAGGATGTCAAGGTATTAATCTTCCTGACTAACAAAACATCAATGTATAAATCTTTCTCACTATTATCATAAGATATTAGAGGACCAATCTTCTTGACTAACAAGATGTTACGAGTCATTCCTCTTGACTATTTATCATAGAATGTCCATAACCACAGGCCTCGCTAGACTATATATTCACAGGATATCATAGGCCCTATCAAACATATATAAAGCATGCAAACATTTCCTAACTATTTATATTCACATATATTTTACTGGCCCTATCAAATACATAGAAAGCATACAGACGTTTCACATTATGCATATTTCTTAAGATCACAAAGTACTAGAAAAATCACAAATTTTAAGGCTCTTAAGCTACATTGCATAATATATCATATTTAAGACCATGATTAGTATACAAATTTCAGGTGCTAAAACTATCAAGACACAATTCACTAAGTCACATTTGATCTTTTTGTTTACTAAGCACACAATCTTACTTGAATATATCCAAAACATTTGTCAACAAAAAACTAATATAATTACATGTAAGTTACAACTAGTCACTATTAGATCCTATTTTCCATTCACCAATTTGATGAGTTGCCAATTATGGCATTAACTGATGTCACCAGGTCCAATATTGCAATCCGAAGCTGAAAAACATAATCAAGGGGTTGTTTAAATTTTCATGACTTACTTATATTTAAACTCAAAGAGAATTTTGCTATTATGAAATTGAAAGTTTGGGATCTCATACAATTAGAAACTTTGTTTAGGCATTTTACCGAACATTTGGTATGCATACTAGAGTTCAAATTTGATTATATAATTTGAGAAGAATATATATATATATATATATATATATATATATATATATATATATATATATATATATATATATTGAAATTTTGGGTAACTAGAAATTCAAAGATTGTATCAGAGACTTACAAAAATTGAGTTCATTGTAGAGTTAATAAGATGCTAGAAAAGGCAAAGCTTGAAAGTTTCAAAGCTGCAAAATGTGAATTCCTCTATGTATTTAGGGAACAAATCTGTGTTATTTCATACACCACCATGAAATCCTAATTACCGTACTTCAAATGAATTCTATAAACCTCAAATAACTTAAATCATAGTCTATCTATGGACTAAGTGATAGAAAATCACTTAAAGTAGCCAAAACTCATATTTTAAGAAGTGGGTTCTTCTAAGGGCACACTTTTGTATGTAGCTAGTGGTTTCACATGGTGTTTGGCTACTGGAGGTCCTCGACGACAGTGTTTTTTGGCTGAAGAAGGGTGGACTCAAGGTGGGTGACGATGGGCAAGGGTGGACAGTGGGTTGGCAAAAATATTGTCGCACTAGGATGCTCAAGAATAGAGGAGCTCGTGATTTGGCTTCCTTTAATTTGGTTAAACCATGCATTTTCTCTTGTTTAAGAAGAAGGTTGACAGTAAAAAAATGTATACATGCTTCCAAGTGGTTATGAAATTGGATTTTATTATTAGGGTGAAGTCTTATTTAATCTATTAGGTTTGCAATAAAATTTAGATTAGTCCCTCAAATTCCTTTTTTGTTTAAATGCATCCTTTGACGTTTCATAAGCTTGCATTTTTACTCTATAGGATTAACTTTATAAAGAAAAATTAACAAAAATTTTAACCTAGACATATCTGATATTCAATCTGCTAAATTATCCGTTCAAATAGCTGACTTAGTCATAAGCTTTTCAATCACTTTAAAAAGATGATGTCTAACCATTCTACCTAAGCTAACAGGGCCAAAACCCACAGCTAAAAGGTGGAATGGCCAAATGCCATTGTTTAGGGTTGATAGAGAAGTTTATGGCTGAGTCGGCTATTTAGAAAAATAACTCAGTAAGTTAAATGCCACATGAGTCCAAGTTAGCATTTTTCATTAATTCTTTTAAACAAATTTAGTCTTAAGGACTAGAAAGGGATCTTTAAAAAATATTAGGGATATATTTGAACCAAAAAAGCTTTAAAGACTAAATCGAATTTAACTACAATTGAAGAGACTAAAATATTACTTTACCCTTATTATTATTTATTTGCTTCATTGTTTTATCCAAAATATCAAGACTTTGGTATCTCTTTATTTTTTTACTATTCATTAAAGTATATACACCCATTATTTTTATTTGTACATTTATTATTATTATTATTATTATTATTATTATTATTATTATGAATAAAAGGGAAATAGGATAACCGCACAAAATCTGGATATTTTACAATATTTACAATTCTCACTATATTAATTCTTAATCATTTTCTTTCCTTTATCTCCAAGGAGGTCTGATAACCACGATATATCTAAAAAATTCTACTTTCACTAATATAGATATTTATATATTTTAAAATATGATGTGGGATTATTACCTAAATATTATTAGGTTGACTTAGGTTGTTAGTCAAGTCAATAAGGTAGACCCAAAAAATAAGGGGCCAATTAAATTCCTCCTAACATTGTAGTAAGACACATAGCTGCTTTAGTTTTTGTGTTTCTATATGTATGTCGATAATTGATATTATAAAATATATTATCTACAGGTAAAATTCCACAAGAGATGTGCCATCAGCTTCCTTCACTTAAGATTTTCACCCTTTATGGTAATAAGTTAGAGGGTAGTATTCCAAAGTCAATCAGTAACTGCACATCTTTGAAAGAGTTATATTTAGATAGCAACTCATTCACAGGTATGTATATCCTTGTTCATCTATATGTCTATCCTGAAAATGGTTTTGATTGTTTTTAATTTCATTAAAATAAAAAACACTTCTATGTGGTTTTAGAAAAATGTGGCTTATTCTATAATTTATCATCACATGTCATATGCTAATCCTTGATTCTACGAAGTTGAGGTATACCAAACCTCAATTGAATATTTTGAATAGCACAACTCAAACATGCAAATGAGGAAAGAAAATAATAGTAACCATCAAAGTTTATCTTTCAAATACATACACTTAAGTGATAACTTATTTTTTATAAATTAAATATAGCAGGACTTAATCTTATAATGTTATATTTATGATATTATAATTTAAAACATGGATTGCTTCCCTATCCCATATTTATTCTTAGTTTTTATATATATGCATGTGGCACTTTTATATTCACTTAATGTTAAGTTCTTAGAGCATCTCCAATGGGGGTTCTTAACCCCCATTGTGAGTTGCTTAAGTGGGATCCAGCTTACATGGCAAGATTTGTATAGAAAACTATTGACCAAATTTAAGAACCGTTGCTTGTATAAGCAACGGTTCTTAAAATAAAAAACTATTTTTATTATATATTTTTATTATTTTTAATTAATATTATTAAAAATAAATTTATATTATTTTAAAAAATTTATTTATGTATTTATTATTTTAAAATTTATTTTATTTAAAATTTTATATTAAAATATTATTATTAAAAGTAATATTTAAATTTTTTTATGTGTTTATTATTTTAAAATTAAAATATAAATTAGTTATATTTTAAATTAAAATATAAATAAATATGAATAAATTATAAAAATATGAGATAACTTGTGAGACCTATTTAAGCAATCTTAGAGAGTTCACCATTGAAGTGTAGAGTTGCTTAAAATAGTGCAGAGTTCCTTAAAATTAAAAAATGATGATATGGCAACATGAGACCCATTTAAGAACCTTTAGAGAGTTCACCATTGCTGATGCTCTTAGGATATTAGCCAAAAAATAAAGTTTAAATTCTAATACATTTGAAACACATCGTGGCCTAATTACATAAGAAATATCATATTTCCAGAATTGGTAATTAAAGATTCAAATGAAGCAATCCAGGATTCAAATTAATAAGTACTTGTAAAAATTGTTGTTAAATTCTGGTTGTTAATGCATTGTACATCTAAACTATAATTTGGGATGTTATTTGCAAAGTATTTTAGTTTAATAATTTTTTTTTTTAAAAAATGAGATATTATAACTAATTGAAATACTTTATACTATTAGCAAACAAAGTATTTATACACTCAACTTTAGAATTTGGCATAACGTTAAGAAAATGATTCATTCATTACTTTATTTTAGGAAATTACTCTTGTCAATATTTATTTTTGCATCTAATTGCTATTCCTCTCCCTCTCCCATCTATTAATTTTTTCCAACTGATTGCCTAATTTATTAACTCATTGCATTTATAACTCCCTACAGTCCAAATTAGAAGTTAACTTGAATGATAACTATATGAAATTATAAAAATATCATTCTCTTTTATGATACTCCATCTTGTCCTTCCCTTCGTAAAAAATATGTTTTCATAATTTCATGTAGACATCATTAAAGTCAACATTTAATTTAGATGGTAGTAAATGAATGCAAGGGATACGAGAGATTAAAGGGCCAATTGCAAAAATTGATTGATTATGGGAGAAATTACAAATTGAGCTCAAAGATCCATGTGAAAAAATATAGTTTTTTTTATAAAGAATAACGCGGCAAAAAAAAAGTAAAATGTGATAGCACATAATGAAATTTTTTTAAAAAAATGACTTCTATAAGATTAGGTATTCCAATAATTGATTATAAGACAAGTTATATGAGAAAAAGGACTTAAATTATCAATTTGAATATATGAGGAAGCTTCAAGTTAATTATGATCCTCTCTAAAGAAGATTAGACTAATTCCAGCTTAGAATGAAGAAATACAAAACTACGAATAAAAGTCATTCATGATCTTACTATGATTCTCTCGCTTTTTTGGTTTTTTCTTTCAATTTTCTTTTTGTCATTAATCCAGTTTATAATGATTTGGACTATTTTTTGGTTGAATCAACCAAGAGATCATGATATCCTTTATGTAGCTTTTGTTGTTTGTTACAATTTTGACTTGTATAGTCAACTATAGGATAGGAAGTAGTGACCACTCAAAATCACCATGGGTAAAACTGGTTGTCCAAGTCTTGTATGGCTCAAAATCATGTTCTAACGTACACTGCCAAGAAACTAAATTAAATTTATATTGGTTAGAACACAATTTCTAAGTTTTCCCTTTCCTGTCCAAGATTTTGTATTTAGATCCAACTACTTTTAATTAGCTAGAAATTGTGCTAAACTTTACTTTTGATTAATTCTGAAGTTCCTTTAGCTAGATTCATGACTTCTAAATCTTTGATTGAGTTACTCCATTACTTCTTTATTCAGCCTTGAGGCAATTATGTGGCTAACTAGTTTTGTGAAGTACATATTTGGCTTGAAATTATGATACCATCAACACTTCAGCACTTGCTTAATCAAATTTATGTCTTTCTTTTACCTGTATTTTCTATACTATGGCACATACATAGCACATACTAGTAGCATACAGACTATCATATATTATTGCAAAGATAATTCTATTGTAAATAATTGTTTATCGTTTGCATGAATAATTTAGGAACTTCGAATCATAAATAATTCTTGAGTAATGTAAATTATTTTTTAATCAATAAAAATTAAGGAAAAGTCATTTTTGTGTTCAATATAAAGAATATTAATATATTCTATTTAAAGAATATTTGAAATAAATGAAAAGAAGATAATTTTGATATTATATAAATACATCAAGGCAGTTGTATGGTATTCCATGCTAAAAATCAAATCTCTCTTCAACTAAGTCTATTTCTTCTTGTTCGTGCTCAAATATCTTTACTGCTTTTTTTCTTTTCCTTTTATTTTTAAATTTGCTATATATTGGAATAATTACATACTGACATCATATAAGAAATATCCACTACATTGATAATCAAATAATTACTTCTAGAATACCTTTATGCAGAATTTTTCTTAACATTTGAAAAAGTAATTACTACAAAAAATGCTAATTTGGAAGATAGATATAATTTTTCTTCTCCGTTCTACTGTTTATGCATGGATAAATTGACATAAGAAAAATATGAATATCCACAAATAGTGTAGTTTCTTGTAAATTTAATTTAAACTTCCATGTATTATATGCATATGTATACCAATATTGTTATATTTTTACTCTTTCTTTTCACTTTTCCATATTCTTATAGATGTTTTTTTCCATTGGTTTGTGCTTCCAGGTTTTATACCCAAGGAGATAGGCAATCTAGATAAACTTGAAATACTAGAAATGGGTGCTAACCATTTTAGTGGACCTATTCCTTCAAATATTTTCAATATTTCAACATTGACAGCATTACATCTCGAAAGCAATTCCCTGTCTGGCCTTCTTCCACCAAATATAGGATGTGGCCTTCCCAGTCTAAGCAAACTTGATTTGTCAGAAAATGAACTTGTTGGAAAAATTCCAGAGAGTATATCAAATGCTTCTTTGCTTGTTGTTCTATGGCTAGATCTGAATAAATTTAGTGGAATTATACCCAATACAATTGGGAATTTAGCCAACTTGTACAGGTTAAGTTTACAAGGGAATGGTTTGAGTGGATCCATTCCTATTACAATCAAAAAATTAAAAGGTCTTCAATATTTGAATCTTGGTGACAACAAACTACAAGGATCCGTCATAGATGAAATTTGCCAAATCAAAAGTTTGTTTGAGTTGCATCTAGCCAATAATGAGCTTTCTAGATTGGTGCCAATATGCCTTGGGAATCTGACTTCTTTACGAAAGCTTGACTTAAGCTCAAACAAATTGATTTCACAAATACCACAGTCTCTTTGGAGTCTTAGAGATATCTTGGAGGTAAATTTATCCTCCAATGCATTGAGCGGATTTCTTCCACTTGAGATTTCAAACTTAAGAGCACTTACACTATTGGACTTGTCAAGAAATCAAATTTCAGGAAACATTCCTACAACTATTGGTGGCTCGCAAACTTTGGTAAATCTATCTTTAGCACATAACAAATTGCAAGGGCCTATTCCTGAATCACTTGCCAACATGATAAATATAGAGTTTTTGGATCTTTCCCAAAATTATTTGTCTGGTGTGATTCCAAAATCTCTAGAATCACTTGTCCATCTTAAGTACCTTAATCTGTCTTACAATGTCTTGCATGGGGAGATTCCAAATGGTGGACCCTTTGCAAATTTTACAGCTAAATCTTTTATGATGAATGAAGATCTTTGTGGAAAGCCCCAACTACAAGTCAAACCATGTAGAAAGGGAAATAAGCATAGGTCAACTAAAGAGATGTTTTTGATCAAATTCTTATTGCCTATCTTGTTGGCAACCATTTTGACTATTTCATGCTTGGCCATTCTAAAATGCAAAAGAGATCATGTTGGTGATTCAACTAATAAAGGTTTAGTAAATTTAGGAACACCAATTAGGATATCCTACTATGAAATTCTACAAGGAACAAATGGATTCAATGAGACTAACTTTCTTGGCAAGGGAAGTTTTGGATCAGTATTCAAAGGAGTGCTTTCAAGTGGAAAGATAGTTGCAATTAAAATTTTTGATTTGGAATTGGAAGAAGCAGCAAGGAGTTTTGATACTGAATGTGCAACTTGCGTCATCGAAATCTCATTAAAATTATTAGTAGTTGCTCAAATCCTGATTTTAAATCTTTAATAATGGAATTTATGCCAAATGGGAGCCTCAATAGATGGTTGTATTCTCATAACCAGTGCTTAGACTTCTTGCAAAGATTGAACATAATGATTGATGTGGCATCTGCATTGGAGTATCTTCATCATGGTTGTTCAACACCAGTGATTCATTGTGATGTGAAACCAAATAATGTTTTATTGGATGAAGATATGGTGGCTCATCTTACTGACTTTGGTATTGCCAAACTATTAGGTGAAGGGCAATTTGAAATTCATACAAAGACCTTGGCAACTCTTGGCTACATTGCACCAGGTGATGATTTTCTTATCCTAATATTTTTTATAAATTTTATTTTCCTTATATTTTAATATACTCATAGCCACTCCTACATATTGTTGTTAACCCTAAGATTATTCAATTACTTTTCATCTTTTCATATTTGAAGAAATCTAAAAGAGATTAGAAAATTTTAATATAAAAATTATAATTAAATTGACAATTTTTTGACTTACACTTTAAATTGACATGTAGAGTATGGATCTAAAGGAATTGTTTCCTTGAAAGGAGATGTGTACAGCTATGGTATTTTGCTAATGGAAGTGTTTACAAGGAAAAAGCCAACCGATGACATGTTTGTTGAAGGATTAAGTTTGAAAGATTGGGTTCACAAGTCAATACCACATTCAACAATTCATATTATAGATTCCAATTTGTTTCAAGGATACAATCAAAATATTGGTGATATATTACCACATATATCATCAATTTTGGAATTAGCTTTGAATTGTTGCACTGAATTACCTGAAACACGGATCAATATGATAGATATTGTAGTGTCACTGAACAAAATTAAGGCCATGTTTATGTAAAATGGTAGGGGCACCACAACTTTGAATAGCCATTAAATCAGCTTATACTAATTGTTTTAATTGCTTCTCTTTTGTATTTTTTGTATTGAACACCAATTTATTGCAATAAGCATAAATACATTCCTAAGAGTTGAAAAATGTATCCTAGTACAGTAGTTTAAGGAGATGAATTAAATTCTTATTGTAATAATTTATTATGTTTTTAGAATTTCAAATTCGGGGTTTTGTTGTTTTGGTCTTGGATATCTTGGATCTTATGTTTGTATTTATTGCTTACTAAAATTGTGTTTACTTGAGCTCTATAAGAAATTATTTCTTTGTCACATTTCAAGTGTTACAGTTTAATCTGAATAGTAAGCTCAATTTTTTAAGGAAAATGGCGCCTGTAGAAATTGGATTTCCACTTTTGATGTTTGATCTTGTAAAATAATGGTTCACTACAAAGAAAAAAGATAATTTGCTACCGAAATTAGCCACCAAAAATAATCTGTCACAATTTAAGATCGAACAGCCACTATTTGTGTCTAATTTTGTACAAAAACAAATTTTAATAACTCGGCAATGGATATGGTTGAAGCGAAAACAATCTATGACAAACTAGAGGCAAAGTAGTAGCAATTTATTGGTGTTGCGACCGATTACAACGACTGAAACAATCTGTAATAACCGTAAAATTTAACAAAAATTCCAATTAAAGGAAATTTAGAATAAAAGAGAGAATTTTGACAATAGAGATAAGAACCAGAGAAAATATGTATATTTATTACATAGATTAAAGAATTACAAAAGAAATATGAGAATTTATGTTTTGGTGCGCTATAAGCAAATATATTTTTATTTATGTGGAAATGATTATAATTTGTTAAAAGTAAGTGGACTTTTAAGTAAAAGAAGTATTATATTGCTTAAAATAATTATACCGGCCTCTATTGAATTTTTATGGTATTTTTAGAAATATTCTTTCTTTTAATATGAATAAAGACATTTGTTTTCAAAATTGTTTTATTATGATTTTTATCAAGAAAAAATTATGATTTAAGAGTTTAACTAAAGATTTATGAGAATGGAAATTTTTAGAAATTTTTGGGATATTTTATGATGAAAAACGGAATTTATATGAATTTTTATAAAAGAAAATCCTATTATTAATTATTTAATAATTATTATTATATTAAAAAAAAAGAGGCAATTGAAAAATGATAAAACGAAACGGAAGCCGGGGAGAGTAGTCGACAAAAAAAAATCGGAAAACATGAATACTAATAAATAGTGTATGAATAGTAATATCCAACATTTTCTTTCGATTTGGAGTACCGATTGGCTTCTGATATCAAAACTGAAAGTGTTATTGGATTCAGGATGAAGAGTACTTCAGTTTTGACCGATCAGTTTTTCAAATCAACCGTTGAATCGCCGTAGATCTGAAGTAGAAAATCTTGATAAAAGGTAAGTTCTGAAAAACCTTACTTAGAGACTTCTAATTAGAAATCTGACTCCATAGATGGATTCATAAACTAGATAAACATTAGGATATGAATTCGTTTTGTTGATTTGGTAAAAAAATTTGTGACGGTGAATAGTATTTTTCGGCGATAAATAGTGGCAGTAAATAGTGTTTTCTGGTGTGAATAGTGACTAAACTCCCGAAGTTATTTTTCATGTCTTTGGACCTTTCGGACTCGATTTTGGGGTTTGTTTTACCGAATTCAGACTAGAAACGAGGATTTTAGGGCTGTCCAATCTGGAGCCCTTACCTGTGAGTAGATAATTCTTCTTTTAACTTATTTTTACTCTTCTTGAACTTTACATGGATAAATGGATATGATTACATGTTATTTATATTTTCATATGTTCTTGAAATGATTATGAATATCTGAAATGGTTGAGAAATGATATCTAGTTCAAGAAGAGTATGATTTTTGAAATAGATTTTGAAATGCTGTGAATACGTTATTTCTAAATGCATTTCTTATTATATGACAATGGAAATATGTTATTTATATGTTGTTGATTTATACAGTGATATTTTTGCCTCGAATATAGGCATGTGAATATGATTCCCCTAATTGGAAAGTTTTGATAGAGAAAATATACTAACACTAAAAGTCTGTTTTATATTGAGAATTTTATACTGGATTATATGGCATACGTGCATATGGTATTTTTCTGTGAAGGAATCCTATTGGAAACATTGTCTGCTAACAGCAGGTGACGTTAGCCCTGGTGCGCACCTTGATTGCCTCAGCTAGCAGGGGAGGTGGTGCTAGCCTCGTGTGAGGACCAACACACAAGAGATTATATGTGAAGGAGAGCGGAATGCCTCCTATATATGGGCAAGATACCAGTTATATAAGATGTTATTTTCCTTTTCTTGCTGTGTGCTTGGGAAAAGACCCACATAGAGTCCCTTCGCATGTCCTCTTGAATGGTAGTAGGGCAAACCTCAGCAAGAAGCTGAGTTTAGGCAAATCCTATACCACCAAAGTACGGAAGGGGATTAGACTCTGATGTGGTGGTTCTAATATCGGATCCTCCGAATATTTTATGAGACATGTTTTGATGCATAACATATTTTGATTAATGATTTTACAGTATTGAAAACGAATATGAACTTGACATGAGCATTGTTTATACAGTATCGCTTATGGTTTGAAAGACCTGATTATGATTTTTGAATATAGAATATTTGAAAATGCGGGTCCCATGTGGATGTACTTCTTAAATGTAATTTATGATTACTTAATTTTTATTAGACGAGTACATCCATATGTTGACCTGAGAGGTCTTAGGAGATATTATCTGCTCACTGAGTTGTAAAACTCACTACACGATGTGGATTTATTTTTCAGATAAAGACATAGAATTTGGTCTAACAGCCACGTGATTGACTAGGGGTCGTACTTCAGTGGTGAGCCTACATTGTTTCTAGGCTCTCAATGTTTTATATTGTAATATATTTGTACTCTAGAGTTGCTCTGAACGTCACAGGCAGGATCCTTGTTTCTGCTGTACTCTGATGTATATGTACTTGATTTGTATATGGTATCTGTATGAAAAAAATCTATATGAATCTATTTCCTTGATAAAGGATTGAGATATTTATGTTTAGGGAAAATATATGTTCATGATATACGTGTTTCACGTGCCCTAAAATTAGGGGTGTGACAAGTTGGTATCAGAGAATTAGGTTTCCCTGTGACAATCAGAGCAAAGGATTCTGTAGTAGGACCTTTAGTATCGATATGAGTCGGACATATTTATACTTCAGGTGCTGCTGAGGGATTCTATAGGGTTTCAAATTCTTTTCTATTCCAAGTTGTTAAAGTTTATAGTATAAGATAGATTCAATATTGTGACATCTTAAGAAGTATCTATGGATCAATTATAGCTTGAAAGTGAAAGAGATTTGCGTCTTAAAGAATTTAAGGAATTGAGACAGATACCAAATATGATGGTTTCTGAATGTGACATCCGTTGTACCCAGTTGTCTAGATATGGTAGACTGTGATGTGATATTGAGAATGAATTTGTTGGCATTATGTCATGTCATTTTGAAATGTCACTATAGGGTGATTAAATTCAATATTCTTGAAAAAATTTCTTTCTTGATACAAAGAGATTATAGTGAAGTATCCAGTAATCTAATCTTTGCTTTAGCAACCTATAAGTTATTGCAAAACGATGTATATTACAAAACAATGCTAAGGATATTTGACAGTGGTAAGAGATGTTGATATAAAATATACGTTCCAGTGGTTAAAAAATTTTCTGATGTAATTCCTGAGGAATTACCAGGATTACCTCGAAACGTAAAATATAATTTGGTATTGATTTACTTCCTAAAACCCAACTAGTGTCTATACTTCTATATAGAATGGCATCGACTGAACTCAAAGAATTGGAGGATCAGTTGTAACACTTGTTAGACTAGGGATTTATATACCCTAGTACTAGTACTTGGAGTGCTTCAATTTTATCTGTGAAAAAGAAAGATGGATCACTATGACTATGCATAGATTATAGACAATTGAATAAAGTGAAAATGTGGAATAAATACTCATTACCTCATATAGATGATATGTTTGACCAGCTACAAGGTGCTCAACATTTTAAAAAAAATTTGAATTAATTTGATATCTGGATCTCATCAATTGAGGATAAGAGAAGAGGATATTCGAAAAAATTTCTTTTAGGACTCGTTATGGCATTATGAGTTCTTGGTGATGTCATTTAGTCTGACAAATGCCCAGTTGCATTCATGGACTTGATAAAAAAAAAAGAGTATTGAAGCCATCCCTGGATTAATTTGCTATTATAATTATTGATAATATATTAGAATAATTCAAGAGTTCAGAGGATCATAAGCAATATTTAAAGATAGTATTACAAACTCCAAGGGAGTATCAGTTATATGATAAGTTCTCAAAATATAAATTTTGACTTAGTAATAGTACTTTCTTAAGGTATGTAGCTAGCAAGATGGTATCCAAGATAACCCTAAGAAAGTAAAAGCGGTACAGCAATGCCCACATCTTGCTACAGTTACAGATGAAGATCCAAGTCCAATATGCGCTTTCTGCTGTGGTCTGTTGTCCACTCTATTTGAGCTGTGATTGGATCAGGTACATGAACATATGCTTGTAAAACATCAATCAACTCCTCAGCATCTGAAACTGAGATGAGAATTCGTCGTGCTGAGTGTGGGATAAACCTTTGTTCCACAGCATGATCAAGGAAAGATAACAGACCATCAAAGAAGTGGTTAACATTTAACAAACCTATCGGTTTGTGATGCATATTCAATTGTGCCCAAGAGACTATTTGGAAAATCTCTTCTAAAGTACCAAAACCACCTGGTAAGGCAATGAAGGCATCAACATTGCTCATCATTCTAGCCATGCGTTCATGCATGGAAGCTACTCTATATTCTTCCCCAATTGTTTTCTCTATGTTGCTGGATGCAGCTAGAGTTGTAAGAATAATACCTAGAACTTGGCATCCCCCTACATGTATAGCTGTAGCCACACACCCCATTAACCCACGGTTACCTCCACCATACACTAAATGAATTCTTCTCCTAGCCAGCACCATACTCAGATTTTGTACTGCTTTAACATACTCCCCATCTTTTTCCAGGACTGGAACCACAAAAAACACAGATATTTCGAAACTGACGGAATGCGGTTCCCTCCATAATTTCTATCACCTTAACTCTGAGTATGAAGATAAAGATACTAATGTAAGCATTTATAGAACTCAAAGAAGGGCATATTTATAATAGTTATGCAAATGGCCGGGTATTATTAGAACAACTATGTGAGTGATTGGTGGATATCAGCTAAATTAAAGGAAAAAAATTTCAAAAATGACGGCAAGCATGTATATGTACAGTAGTTATGACTCTGACTCATATTAAGCACATAAAGAGCATAAGATAATATATCACCAAAAATTTGTCTTTTTCTTGTTGTCTTTGATGAAGCATTGATGTCTTGATTTTTGTAGAAAATTTGTAGGTGATAGCCGTCATTGTAAAAAAAAGAGTGAAAATGCAAACCAATTAATTATTGAAGAGGAACAATCAAATGATTTATTTTGTTTTCTCAATATTTTTGCCAGTCGACTATCGGTATTATTAAGTCGACTAGCTATTTTGAGAAATTTTAATTTGGACTGGTTATTTTACAGTTGATTGATTACATCTATTCTGAAGCAATCAACTGCATCCTATCAGTTAACTATGTGCTATTGTTTTTCACAGACTTTATAAGCTCAGAGATATTTCTTTTCCATATGATATGCTTCTGCCGAATAACAATATCTTTGAATTAAATTTTGGCACATATATTCAAAATTTGCGGCCACCGATTTTTGCCGAAATCATAGATAGATTTTGTTTACAGATTTTCAAGAATTACGGCCACCGATTTTAATTTCCTGTCAATGTTTTGTCCAAACTTCTGACTTCCTATTTTGGCACCATGCTCTATTACGTGTTTCGCATTTTCTGCTGCATTGTCCTACATTAATATTGGGCATTAAATGCAAGATTTTGATTAGTAGATTAAAGTAATAGAGATTTTGAAAAGAATAGATGGATGATGATGTAATGGTGCTTTGACGAATGTAATCAAAGGAATTAACGGTGTTGAAGTTTTTGAGGAGTAAAGTATGGAAAGTAAGATTTAAGCTAATCTCGAAATTTTTAATTTGGAAACATGGAGAATATTTTGAGAATCATCTCTGAGAATAATGTAAGTGATTAAGATATTTGTTTCAAGGATTTATACCTTGCTAAATTGAGACTAATATCTAGAATGTAAATCATGTTGAGATTGGAAATTCACGTATGAATAATTGTTGAGAAAAGAGATTTCAGAAGCCATAGATTGTAAATATGGATAACCTGAAGTAATAAGGATATACTGAGATATAAAAAAATGGTACTAGTATAATGGTAAAAAGAAGATACAAGTCAAATTTTTTTCATTGGCGGGTATGTTGGCAAGTACGAATTGAATATATTATCTCAAGAGAGTTATTCAGGAAGTCTAAGGATCTTTATTAGATTATAGTACGACTGACACTAAATTTAAATGATGTGTTTATACATTAGAAATTATGATTTAAGTATCTTTATATTATTGTGGTGAAAGTTGGGAGAAATTAATTGTCTTTAGTTGAACTTGCTCATATTAGTAATTATCATGCCAATATACAATGGCATCATTTGAAGTTTTACATGAACATCATAGGTTTCTTAATATGTGAGTGAATTGAGAAAAGTTAAACTTTTTGAAAATCTAATTTGGAATAACATGCAATAGATAGAATATGACTTATCTAAATTGATGATGCTAGTTTGGAGAGCATGCTTCAAGCATATTTTTTGAGATTGGTCGAAGATTTCTTAGCAGAATTTGTCTTTAATAAAATGATATTAGAAGATTTAAGCCTTATGTAAGAGGTGTTACAAATGTTCTGTTAAATGACTCAGTGGAATTAGATTTATTATAAGATGTCATTGATAAAGTGAAATTGATTAGAAAAAGAATACTGGAAACTCAATACAAATCAAAAGTTTATAAGGACTATGAATGTTGAGCACTAAGAATTATCAGTTGGTGACCACATATTCTTTAATGACTCACCAATGAAAGAGGTAATGAGAGTTGGAAAAAAAGGAAAGTTACACCCTCGGTATATAGAACCATTTGAAATTCTTGATAAGATCAGTTTAGTGACTTATCGTTTGGCTTTACCACATGAATTGGGTAATGACCATCCAGTTTTTCATGTGTTTATGCTACAGAAATATTTACCGGATTCTGTACATGTTTTACATTGTCCACAGATTCAGTTACAGGAAGATTTAATCCATGAGGAACAACCAGTAGCAATAATAGTCAGACAAATAAAGAAGTTACGGACAAAAGAAATATCTACAGTAAAAGTGATATGGAAAAATCCTTCTTCTGAGGAAACTACAGGGGAAAGAGAGGAGGATATACGCGTTAGATACCTGCGTATATTTGAACAATGAGATTAGTATTTATCTGCAACTATGGTGATGAAATTCGGGGACCGAATTTCTTTAAGGGGGGGAGAATGTAATAACCGTAAAATTTAACAAAAATTCCAATTAAAGGAAATTTAGAATAAAAGAGAGAATTTTGACAATAGAGATAAGAACCGGTGAAAATATGTATATTTATTACATGGATTAAAGAATTACAAAAAAAATATGAGAATTTATGTTTTGACGCGCTATAAGCAAATATATTTTTATTTATGTAGAAATGATTATGATTTGTTAAAAGTAAGTGGATTTTTAAGTAAAAGAAGTATTGTGTTACTTAAAATAATTATACCGGCCTCTATAGAATTTTTATGGTATTTTTAGAAATATTCTTTCTTTTAATATGAATAAAGATATTTGTTTTGAAATTTGTTTTATTATGATTTTTATCAAGAAAAAATTATGATTTAAGAGTTTAACTAAAGATTTATGAGAATGGAAATTTTTAGAAATTTTTGGGATATTTTATGATGAAAAACGGAATTTATATGAATTTTTATAAAAGAAAATCCTATTATTAATTATTTAATAATTATTATTATATTAAAAAAAAGAGGCAATTGAAAAATGATAAAACGAAACAGAAGCCAGGGAGAGTAGTCGAGAAAAAAAAATCGGAAAACATGAATAGTAATAAATAGTGTATGAATAGTAATATCCAACATTTTCTTTTGAGTTGGAGTACCGATTGGCTTCTGATATCAAAACTGAAAGTGTTATTGGATTCAGGACGAAGAGTACTTCAATTTTGACCGATCAGTTTTTCAAATCAACTGTTGAATTGTCGTAGATCTGAAGTAGAAAATCTCGGTTAAAGTTAAGTTCTGAAAAACCTTACTTAGAGACTTCTAATTAGAAATCTGACTCCGTAGATGGATTCAAAAACTAGATAAGCATTAGGATATGAATTCGTTTTGTTGATTTGGTAAAAAAATTTGTGACGGTGAATAGTATTTTCTGGCGATAAATAGTGGCAGTGAATAGTGTTTTCTGGTGTGAATAGTGACTAAACTTCCGAAGTTATTTTTCATGTCTTTGGACCTTTCGGACTCGATTTTGGGGTTTGTTTTACCGAATTCAGACCAGAAACGAGAATTTTAGGGCTGTCCAATCTGGAGCCCTTACCTGTGAGTAGATAATTCTTCTTTTGACTTGTTTTTACTCTTCTTGAACTTTACATGGATAAATGGATATGATTACATGTTATTTATATTTTCATATGTTCTTGAAATGATTATGAATATCTGAAATGGTTGAGAAATGATATCTAGTTCAAGAAGAGTATGATTTTTGAAATAGATTTTGAAATGCTGTGAATACGTTATTTCTAAATGCATTTCTTATTATATGACAATGGAAATATGTTATGCATATGTTGTTGATTTATACAGTGATATTTTTGCCTCGAATATAGGCATGTGTATATGATTCCCCTGATTGGGAAGTTTTGATAAAGGAAATATACTGATACTGAAAGTCTGTTTTATATTGAGAATTTTATACTGAATTATATGGCATACGTGCATATGGTATTTTTCTGTGGAGGAATCATATTGGAAACACTGTCTGCTAACAGCAGGTGATGTTAGCCCTGGTGCGCACCTTGATTGCCTCAGCTAGCAGGGGAGGTGGTGCTAGCCTCGTGTGAGGGCCAACACACGGGAGATTATATGTGAAGGAGAGCGGAATGCCTCCTATATATGGGCAAGATGCCAGTTATATGAGATGTTATTTGACTTTCCTTGCTGTGTGCTTGGGAAAAGACCCACATAGAGTCCCTTCGCGTGTCCTGTTGAATGATAGTAGGGCAAACCTCAACAAGAGGCTGAGTTTAGGCAAATCCTATACCACCAAAGTACAGAAGGGGATTAGACTCTGATGTGGTAGTTCTGATATGGGATCCTCCGAATATTTTATGAGACATGTTTTGATGCATAACATATTTTGATTAATGATTTTACAGTATTGAAAACGAATATGAACTTGACATGAGCATTGTTTATACAGTACCGCTTATGGTTTGAAAGACCTAATTATGATTTTTGAATATAGAATATTTGAAAATGCGGGTCCCATGTGGATGTACTTCTGAAATGTAATTTATGAATACTTAATTTTTATTAGACAAGTACATCCATATGTTGACCTGAGAGGTCTTAGGAGATATTATCTACTCACTGAGTTGTAAAACTCACTACACGATGTGGATTTATTTTTTAGATAAAGACATAGAATTTAGTCTAACAGCCACGTGATCGACTAGGGGTCGTACTCCAGTGGTGAGCCTACATTGTTTCTAGGCTCTCAATGTTTTATATTGTAATATATTTGTACTCTAGAGTTGCTCTGAACGTCACAGGTAGGATCCTTGTTTCTACTGTACTTTGATGTATATGTACTTGATTTGTATATGGTATCTATATGAAAAAAATCTATATGTATCTATTTTCTTCATAAAGGATTGAGATATTTATGTTTAGGGAAAATATATGTTCAAGATATACGTGTTTCATGTGCCCTAAAATTAGGGGCGTGACACAATCTGTCTCCAATTATAACCGAATCGACACTATTTGCAATGGATTATATGTGAACCCAATTTTGACTTAAACTTTCGACCGATATTGCGACGGATTATAGGGAAGCAAAAAAAAAATTGGTGGCAAAATAGTGGTAAAGCGGTCATAACTTATAGGGGTACATTTTATATTATAATCAATTGCAAAGTAACGCATTTGATCTCAGATCGGTCGTAAAAATATTTAAATTCCTAACCCCCAATTTCTTTTCCCATTTCTCTCTGCACATTGGATATGGTTTTTCTCTCTTCCCCCCGTTACTGTTTACTCCTTCTAGTGTTATCGCCTATAGCTTTGCATCTCATCCCGATCTTGTGCTCTCCTCGCCGCCGACCTTCGAGCTACCACCCTTGGTTCTGGCCGCCATCGTTCCTCTGGTGCAAACAAGGAGAAATCCTTTGATTTGAAATTTTTTGGTACTCATGCTACGTTATTTATCTATCGAATATGAATGTGTGGTTTGAGTATTTGATATTGATATCAACGGCTATGGTTTGAATTTATAGCCTTATGAATGTGAACGTGAATGGCTATATAAATGTGAATGGATATTGATCTAAATGTGAAAATTTGGCCTTGTGTATTTGTGTCTTTGCACCAGTTTCCCAGTATATATTGTATGTTCAACCTTAATGTGTCATTGCACCAGCTTTACACATGGGTATTATAATTTGAATATGATTACAAGTCTTACTAGTCCTAATTTCTCCAAGAAGTCAAATGCTGGGTCTTGGATGGGAAGTTTAAGTTTTAAATAAGTTTGCACTCAGCTTTGACTGGTTTGTTTATTAAAATAAATTGGATTTTATAAAAAAAAAATGTAAATGGCTAGAGATAAGTTTTAAGAGGTAGAGTAATAGATTATGAACTTTCTAGAAGTATGGAGGAGTTTTGATATTTTGGTATGAACTGAATTTTATGCATGTGATATTTTCTTCTTTCTAAGTAAGGGCAGGAAATTTAAATAATCAGAAATGGATCAAAATAATTTGGTTTATCATTTGTGGGAAGGTAATAATGTGATATTATTGGGCTCTTTTTTTATTGGTATTGTTGAGTTGAAGCGTTTTGGCAAGGTTGCCAATTTTAGGTTGGAAATTTTCAAAAATCATTCATGATTATTTTTTTATTTTTGAAGAAAAATCATAGTAATAATAAATTATTTTAAGATTACCAGTTGTAACATTAGTGTCATACTTAGATTCTAGGTAGAGTTCTAACCTTATATTTTCATGATATGTGATGTCAAATATGTTTGATCATGGATGGTCATGAAATATTGATACTTGGGTGCACATGTGATGTATGTATTATGCCAGGAATACATCTTGAATGAGTAAGAATTTTTGCATGGAATGATTGGTATTAAAGCTGTTGTTGAACTCTAATGTTGTTGTCTTATACTTAATTATTTATATGGTTTGTGTAAAGTGAGCTATGGAGTAACTAAGATGCAAATTTGGCATTGAAAATAACGCGGAAGACAAATTTCTATTTTGGGTATTTTGGAAGGTGCTGGCCGAAAATGTCAAAATAGGATGGTGTCATAAAATGGCACTTAATGGTATGATGGAACAAAGAGAAAATAATTTGGAAGGTATGTAGACAACCTAGGCCAAAATGGAAGAGAGAAGAGTATAGTTGATAAGGATAACTTTAACTTTTAGTTAGATAAAACTTAGTATAAGAGATGGTGAGAAATGAATAGGTAATGTGGTAATGTGTTATAAATGACACCTAATGGGATAACTAAAAAGTAAGAAGAGAAGTTTAGGGGATGCTTGTGTAGGTTGGGCCAAAAAGGAGAAGAAAAAAAGAAGAGAGGCTCGACGATTCAAACTTCTTGCACATGAAAGATGCGAAGTTTCAACGCAAGTGTTTTCAACTAATTGAGTCAATTCGTGTTTGTCACTCAGGATTATAACTCTAAATCTTCTTTTTTCTTTTTATTAGAGAAGGGAAGAAAAAGTAAGACTCACATGAATTAAAACTTTTAATATATGAAAAAGTATCACTTGGGTCACTCTTGATTTCCAACTCCTCTAACCAAGTAGACTTAACACTAGCAATCGGGTTCCAATCTAACCCCTCAAAAAAGGCCTATCTAAGATTTCCAAGTCCTCATATAAAACTTAGGTAACTTCCCTTACTATTATTCAAAAAAATGTCCTATCTAGGATTTCCACTATGTATGTTGCTATTGTCCAAGGTGCTACAACAAAACCCAAAACAACAGCATGACCACTAACCTAAATTTAAAAAAAAAAATTAGAAAATAAATAAATAAAATTTAAAGAAATATTATAACAAGGATAGTTATGATATAAGTGAGATGATGTAACTAAAGCTACCTTATGGCGCAGTTACCTCTAAATGTATGTATTATAAGTATGATTGTCATTATCTTACTTCTTACATGTATGTTTTTCATCACAATATGTGGATTTATGAAATAATAGCATAACTTAGCCACTGATAGCTTGTCCTACAGTTGGTTATCAATATGGAAATTCTAGAAAATCAAAGGTGGATGTATAATAGGTTAAATGAGAAGAAATCAGGAATATTGGATGAGTTTGTGAATGGAGTTATTGAGTTTATTCGATTTACTACCAGTGAAAGCGGAAATGAAACATCCGTTTTGATTAGGTGCCCTTGTGTCATGTGCAAGTGTCAATCATACAAGGTAATGGATTATGTTAAAGTTCATTTATTTAGCAAGGGATTCATGCCAAAATATTATTGGCGGACAGCCCATGGAGAAACATCACCATAGATCATGCAAATTATTGGTGGAAGCTCGTACTATGGTGAAGATAGATAGAGGGAACAATACAATCTTTATCAGCAAATGATTATGGACTTTTTGAAAGAGCTTGTTCCGAATATCTCATAATCTCAAATTGACTCGGATATTTCTTCCAATTTTTCTATGTGGTTTAGAGAATATGTGAGGATTTTATCTAACTATGAATTTCTTATTGCCTCTTACATTATATAAGATAACATGCTTTTTTTTGAAATAGGTTGAAAACCCAACAAACAATATTCAAGATCATATTTTACATGGTTTAGCTTGGGGTCCACTTACAAAGGTTGAACCATGGCCAGTATATATAATCAATGGGTATAGGTTTCATACTTTAAACCATAGCGGAGGCAAGCAAGGTTTAAATTATGGTGTATGTGTACAAGGCACTAATGAACAAATAGAAGATGACTTCTATGGGATATTGACTGATATTCTTGAAGTAAGTTTTATTGGTTGGCCTATCAAAAAAGTAGTGCTTTTTAAGTGTCAATGGTTTGAAAATACTCCTAACAAGGGACAAAGGTACATCACCAATATGGGCTTGTTGAAGTTAAACAATCAAGAAGATACAACCGGGCATACAATCCTTTTATACTTGAACAACAAGATGAACAAGTTTATTATACACCATATACAGAAGGTCATAATGAATGGTAGGTGTCATTAAAATAAAGTCATGTAGTACAATAAGTACTCTTGGTGCTCAACAAACTGAAAGGGATGTTCTGTATTAAGATGAAATTCAAGATCTTCCAATTATGCAAGTTAACACAAATGAATATGAAGATTCACTTTTAGATGGAGATGGTAATATAGAAGAAGTTGATGGGGACATGGTTAACGAAGCAGAAGTAGATATGTCAAGTAAAGTTGCTTATGCTTCTTCAAAGACTGAAAGTGAATTTAGTGATTCAGAAACATCTCTTGATTAGTTTAGGTTAGATTATAATAGTGTAATGACTTTATTGTATTAGTAAAATAAGTTATGATTATTTTTAATTTGGTAATTTATATTAATTATAAATTTTTTTGACAGATGGTTAACACAGGTTGAGGACAAGGTCGAACCACTAGGGCTTGTGGGAGAAGACGTGGTAGAGTGGCTATTTCCACTCCCACTGAGGATGATTCCACTCCATCCACCCCTGTCATTCAAGGATCATCAGGACCATCTTCATCCACATAGCCTTTTCCTATCACATTGGGTACTCAGGTACCTTCATCCGTTTAACCTCATGAACCACAAGATAGGAGGACTTTGATTGCTCCTAGAGATATCCATTTTAAGTAAGTAAACTTAGTTTATTAGCATGCTAGTTTTTATAATTAATTTGGGGATTTTTGCTAACTTACATTATTTTTTTGGAGTAAGATTTGACATTACTAGAGGACCATCAAATATCATTGCTGATGCTATTAGGTCTCACTTCACTAGACCGTGGACATGTTGGAGTGAGGTTCCTAATTGTGAGAAGACTGCATGGTTTGCTAAATTTTGTGTAAGTTTAATTTTTTAGTATATTCTTAATTAGTATTCAATTTTATTTTATAATTTTTGAACTAACTAGTTTTTTTATTTTCAGGAAACATATAGATGGCTTCCTGCGTATGACCATACAATTAGGAGGATTTTTTACCATAAGGGTACAAAAATGGCTCAAAAACCTTATGAACAAACTCAAAATAGGAAAAGGGAAAACCAACTAGGTGCATCTATCTGTTAGGGAGCAATTGGATCAAAAATGGAGGAGTCCCCAGTGGTAAGAAAGCAAAGCCAAGTAGAACTGGTCAGTGGATGCAGGTGCTTCATCATACACTGGTAGGTCTATCTCTACAGTTGAACATAGAAAGAGTTTAGTATGACTTTATGGCAAATTTGTTTGAATCCAATTTATCATGTTATTTTGTCTCACATGTACTAACATTTTAGTAATGAGTTTGTTGCAAAAAGATGACCTCCAACGGGAGCCCGCTGCTTTCGAGATTATAGAGCGTACTAAGAAGTTACAGGATAAATAGTGGTCCTATCAGAAGGCTCAACATGTTACTGTAAGTACATAATTCTTAATATGTCAGGTTAAACATACATCTTTTTATGTTTAACTCATAATTAACTCTTTTAATTTTAAATGAATAGACTGAGTATCACTGGCACGGGGCTCATTCCACAAAGAGTGAGGGAGAGAGCTCATTAGAATATGATAATTCTCTCTACCTGGAGGTTGTGGGAGGTTGGGGACGGAAGGGCAACGTATTTGGGATGGGCGAGGTAGGCCCTAAGCTGCTCTCTTCTTCACGTCCTAGATCATCTTTGTACGCACCTGATAGTGCGAAGTTGGTTCAGTTAAGTGATAGGGTTGCTGCCCTTTCCATGGAGCTCATAAGAAAGGATTCCATTATTGATGATATCACTAATTGCCTCCACAAAACTAAGAGGGTGACACAATTCTTATTTCAACACCTTAGAGTTCCTACTCTTCCAGGTGCCACTTCTGTGCTAGATCACTAGCCTTCTGACCTTTCATTTCATAACCAACAATCTAACCCATCACATGATGCCTAGCCAGCTCCTCTTGAACATGACTATGACGTGGATGCTACTGATGATATATCTTAAGATAATCTTGGGGTAGAGTTTAGATTTCAGCGTTGTATAAGTTTA
The DNA here is from genome assembly GCA_037074535.1 of Gleditsia sinensis. Lineage (NCBI taxonomy): Eukaryota > Viridiplantae > Streptophyta > Magnoliopsida > Fabales > Fabaceae > Gleditsia > Gleditsia sinensis. The sequence goes on from CM073465.1 coordinate 68,174,512, forward strand.
TTTTGAACTACGCCAAAACAATTTGTGTAGGTTATTTTTAGTTAACTTTTATAAATGTTCTTTTATTTTGATTTTATAACATGTTTCTTTTATCATTAATTGAATTATTATATTTATATTATTGGGATTGATTTGCTGAATTATTGATTCTGTATTGGATTATATTTATATTGTTTCTGTGATTGAAATTTGGGAATGTCCAAAAATTTCAATTTTACTAGATTTTGCGACTGATTTGTTGCCTTATTGTGACCGATCAGCCACTACAATAAACGGTCACAAAATTTTGTGAAAGACTTTTTAGAAACTTAAATTGATATCATCACCGCTTTGCGACCAATTTTCAAAGTCGGTCACAAAAATTGGTCGCAAATCTCAGCACATCTTAACTATAAATGGATGAAAATTGTGACAAATTGGCATCGAATGTTCGATCACAAATTTTTGTGACCTCTGTTTAATTGGTCGCTAATGTTGTTGCGACTAGCAAACCTGCTATGGTTGTCTGACTGTCTCTATTCGGTTGCAAAACCAATTTGTGACTGATTTTTACATTTATGAGACCGATTTTGTCGGTCACAAAAATGATATATTTTTTGTAGTGGTTTACCTTTTTTAATTAGTCAAAAATTTTGCTACTTCATTACTTTTCTCTTTTCTCTGCTTCCTAAGTTCTGAAGATCAAAATTTTACTCTAGCACACACACACACACATACAGATGATAAATTAAGGTTTCCTAGTTTGATTTTCTTCTATCACTTTGTAATTTAAAATTTATTGAGTTTTGTTTCTGTATCACATAACTACTTTTAGCCCTATAGTTTGTCTTTCACATCTAGTTCGTGACATTTATTGCCCCTTTTTCAGCAAATGGACAACATTAATTAAATAAAAAGAGTTAGAAAAATTAATAGGTAAATACAATTTACTATCATGTTCATTAAGCCATATTTTGACATTGCTATTCTATAGTTCGAAAGTCGATATTATGCTACCTTGAGGTCTAATCTATTATCATAACCCTACCTTGTACTTTAATCCATTAAATCTTAAATAGAAATTCTCAAATCCCATAAACTCTCTTAAATACATCTCAGAATCCCCAACTTATCTCAACTGAACCTCCAATGCCTTAAATTATTGTCTCATCATTCAATTTGATTTTCTCAATTTTTCCAAATTATTTTCAATTTCATTTCAAAATTCCTTCTCAACGGAGCCCCACATTTCACAATTTCTTTTCCATCATGTAGTCATTCAATCTAACATCCTCAAACTTTCCAAATTTCTTCCAAATGCATCTCAAAATTCCTAATTTCTCTATTTCCAACTTAGCTTCACACTCTGTTAATTATTGCCCTATCCTCAAGTTATTATCTTAACCCCAAGTTCTTAGTTAGTTTCAGTGTTTTTTTAGATGAATTTGGGGTAATTAGATGGCATTTGAAAATTTTCATTTGAGATTTAATGCAACTAAAGCATAGGTAGTGTTGTGCTAATGGAGAAAATATCTAAGTTGCATAATATCAATTCTTGAACTACAAGATGGTAAAGTGAAAATAGCCTAAACTACATAGTTGTAACTTAATTTTATTCAAAACAAAAAAGTATAGAAACCGAGGAGTATATTAATATATGGTTGTTCTTCATTCATTTAGATAATATATTTAAATAAGGTGAATTTACTTAATAATTAAGTAACAGAATAAATTATTCTAATATATTTTTTGTGTTACAATGGAGTGCACAGGCCTTTAAAATAAAGAGTGGAGAAAGGAGGAGATACTTAATATCAAATTTAACTCAATTTTAAAAGCTAAGGCTGGTGACATGTGAATTATAAGCTCATATTGACAATTAAATGCTACATTTTGATGTAGTTGTAGCCCTTGTACTTTTATTTCCATGAGAGGTTGTAATTCTTATGTATGAAAATAATAATCTTATTAAATTTGAGAAGGCTAGCATGAAAAAAGTTTTTAAAATTTTAGAATCACATGAAAAAAATTTGTGATTTGTATTGTAATATTTAATTTGCATAAAATATTAATATGTAACAAATAACTCACATTACTCACTTAGAAGTAAACAGAAAAAGGTAGATTGAGTGAAAATTTCAACAAAGGGCGTTTTTCCTTTAGTTTTTCTAAGTTCCAATAGTTTTAAATGATTTTTATTTTTGGTTAATAAATATAATATTATACTATTTCAAAAAAAAAATTTAGTAAATATTAAAATTTTCTATAATTAATGTTCCATAAAATATTTATCAAGTTGATAGGTATTCAATATTTGACTAAGAAAAAAAACTATGGCTATCATCAAGGGGTGGGTAAAAATTAAGTAAAACCAAATTAGTAGTTCAAATGAGTTAGGCCAGCCCAGTCTTAAAGAGCTTTGAAATTGGTGGGCTAAGTCGAGTTATGCCCAACAAACAAAAAATGTCACAACCCCAAATTAAGAGTACGTAACTAGTACTAGTGATGAGAACAATTACATCCCATAAGTCTTTGATCTAACACCAACACAATCTAAATACTTGATATTTCATAATAGCAATACATGCAGCATAATTCATATGCTCACATAAATCAGAGAGCTTCACTCCCTATACTGTATTGAATTAGTTATCACAAAATAAATATAATCATTATACATATAGAAGCAGGGATCATGTCTATAATATATGGAGCACTTCTAGAGTACAAATTTAACAATAGAACAAACGTCAAAAGAAGCCTAGTGAAACAAGATTGAGCTTGCCACAAAGCAACTTATAACTCACTTCTCTAATGGAGTTGGACCAAATTCTCTATCTTTATCTAAAAAACATTAATATTAATAGAGTGAGTTTCACAATTTAGTGAGTAGATCACAAATTCAACGAACATATAATACATACTATAATAGAATGGAACAAGTTAAGGACATGAGTTTTTCACAATAACATTATAATCTAAGATAAACAATAATTCAAAATATAAAATTATCAATAACAATTTAATGGAAATCAAGAATTTACATAATAAAAATATAAATCAAGTTAAGAATTGTGGTTAGAAAATATTAACAAATACAATTTAACATATGGTAAGAGGAAATTTAACAAATTTTCAACAAAAGACTTCACATAAAAAATAATATAAATTAATTTAAATAGCAGTACTTAGGAGCATTCCATAGTAAAATCATAATATATTTCAAACCACACAATAATGGAGAATAAATCACCAGTCCATCAGGCATACAACCTATAAGTCTAATTCCAAGCACACAATAGAGGAAGGTAATCACAAATCCATCAAGTAAACAAAAGGAAAAAGCAATTAATAACCAAAATAAAAAATGCAAGAATATTACATACCAAGTAACCATTGCTACCTAATTGTGGCAGCAACCCTCCTTTCCTTAATTTCTTTTTCTTTTTCTCTTTTTTCTCTCTTTTTTTTCTCTTTTTGCAAATAAATCTTTTGAATTTATCTTTTACAGTAGTTATAAGAAAGTATTTCAATCTGTCTTCTTTTAATTATATCTAAAAGTTTTTAATTTTTTTTCTCACTTTTATCAGATTGGGTGTTCTTACCCCGTCAAATTGCAGTTTTAGTATTTTTTTTTTTTGAGTTCAAGTATTATGATATTCTAAAAGATTTTTATCTGATTCAACAAGTAAATAGAAGTAATTATTTCGATGAAGCATCGGTGATGGTGACAATTTTTCATACCAAAGACAATAAATCAATAGAAGCTATTATTCATTTTCTAGTTCAACGGAAAATTATAGACATCCATATATTGTTAGACTAAAATATTTATTATTATTGCAAGTGCCACTCAAATTTATTTTGAAAAAAGCATTACCATCTTGTCAATTTATTTTCTTTTCACTTCAACCAAGATCAATTTTGAATGCACATGAAATCTCATTATCTTCATGGAGTGTTAATTCAAGAAAATAAGAGCTATTAATTTACATGTTGATGCACACTAACAAAGTTGATGCATGTAACTCATATAAACCTTCAATAGGATGCTTGAGAACTAAAAACTAATTCCAAGGACAATTGGACCTTCTTTGCCCTTGAAGCAGCGTGCCTCCTTGTTGCCAAGATTAGTAAAGTGGTTCTATATTTTCTCTAAAGAGAATGGACAAAGCTATTAGTGCTTCTCAACAATGAAAGAGAATGAATAGAGCAATTACCCTGTGCCGGGGGGCTAAAGTGTTTGTTTGTTTTGAGTTATTTCTTTTTCTTTAATTTAAACTTTTTATCTTTAAGAAATTATTTTAATGATATAAATTATTATGAGCCAGTAGCAGCACGCCGCCTCCTTCAAGTTATTTACATCAAGTGCCAAAAAAAAAGGTAATTACATATTTTCATTCATTAAATATTTTATTAATAATTATTATTTTTATCATTAACCCTTTACATCAGACTAATAATCATAAAAAAATATCAATTAAATTTATTGGCTAATGTGTCAATTAATATGTTTTTTACTCTTCCCATATATAGATACTATAATATTTTTAATATTGGACAATAATGACAAGGGTTTTACCTGACTATACTGGGGAGAGAAAGGAGCTTTCTTCTTCAGAACATAGCATGCTATATGCTTCTTGCTTGTGGTGTAGTTTATGTTGTTTCGGTAAGATAATTGAATACAGAAAACTATTCACTCAATAGTGTCTACATGACCTTCGCTTCTATATGTACACCACACTGTTTCTTGGTAACTACCTATGAAAACATCTATGGTTTATATTATACAAACAGTTTGATGTTTATATTTTTTTTATTGAAAAATCATATTTATTTTACACTTTTTTAATTGACTTTCCAAAACTTTGTTAATCCTTTTTGTCTAGGCAAATTGAGGACAAACTATGTAACTAAAAGTATTGTCTCAAGTTTTTTTCTTTTTGGCATATATTTTATGAAACCTTTCATATTAAAAGATTTTAACTTGCATATTTTGTTCTACTTTAGTTCCTTTATCAAATAGCCTTCTTTGAACAAAGTTGACATTATTTCTAGTTTAAAATGTCATGCACTATACTTGTTTCTATGATCTTACTCACTAAACCTTCCATAGTTTCTTCTCTACTTGGGGAAATTAGTCAAAGTTGATGTTCTTTCCTTGCTTACTTTTAACTTAAGGAAATTCTATGCATTGGTTTATTGAAAATTTCTCTCCAACAACAAGAAATCACAAGAGAACAAGCAGTCAAGGATCTATAGGTAGGCCGTTACATTGACTTGTTATGACAAATTCCTTTGTTGCCTTCTGTTTGCATATAAATATCTATAATTGTCTATTTTTTTTCTATACACAAAAGATGTTGATAAACATCTTGCACAAATGGCGATGCTGATGAACTAGGGAGCTCTAAGATTGTCTTTAGTTATATTTAAGCTGGCAACAAAACATGGATGTATTTGATCACAATATGAATTGACTCTTGTATTTTCTACTTTGCCTTGTTATGTCGAAGTCCTCAGTTGCCTTCTGCTTGAATGTTTGCATTTGTAATCGTTCATCTTTTCTATATGCAAAAGATGATGATAAACATCTTGCACAAATTATGATGCTGAAGTACTAGAGAGCTCTAAGATTTTATTTCCTTATACTTAAGCCTGGAAACTAAACAAGGATTCATTTTCTTACAATATGAATTGATTTATGTGGCATTTTCTAGCTAAATGCTAGGATGTTGTGAATGATTGACCATATAATTATCCAAGAATCTCTATCCTTGTTTATGGATTGTTATTCCTTTCAAGTCTATCATTGTTGGTAGAAATTAGGCTCAAAGATTGAGAACATGGACTGAGTTTTCAGTTTTCATTATTAATTGCATTGATAAGATTTGGATTGTTATATCAATCCTGGGGACCTTTTATCTCTATTTAATAAAAGGACAAAACTTAGGTATAATCGTTTATGTGTTTGCTTTCACATTCTTCAATAAAAGCATTATATGTGGATATTTTTTACAACTCAATGCCACATCACTGACACTTTCAAAAAAAAATTCTTTACATGCCAGAATTCTATAAGAACCTAGTAATGAGCACTAAAGAAACTGCACTTTAGTTTTCTCCTTGATAAAATAAATTACTTTCATTAGAAAAGTTACATGCTTCTATGGACATTTACCTGGAATTGGAACGGCGTAGAGGGGAACTTGAACAACTCCTCCTCCCATAAAGAGTTTGAAACTTTCAAACAAATAGTGCCAAATCTTCTCACTCCATGGTGTAAAAGTACCTCCTTAGGCAAAAAGCTGAGTCTTAGTTTTTGTTATTGTTGTTTCATACAATAATGCTTGTTCATTGGTTGTAGATATTGAGTTACGTTCTATAAGTTAGGCAATTGGCAGTTTCCTATTCTGTGTAAATATGCAAATATTATATTCAGAATTATGTTTTACCTTCTATTCTGATGTTTGAAATCAATATAACTTAGATAAGATTTTTATTTTTAAAGACCTCTAAAATATAATTTTTCAAATCAATTTTTGTAGCAAAATTCATAATCAGATGCTCTGCATTTATATTCAGAGACTGTAATTCCCATCAACTAATGTTGAAACTTTGTCACAATTGTAAGTCACAACTTGAGAAGATTATTTGATAAAGAGAATTACAATGCCAAAAGCAAAAGATGAACACTTGATATTACAAGAAGGGCAGAAAAAAGAGGGCATGGAGAGAAATGCAGCTGCTTGATGAATTTGAGCACGTATCATTCATTCCTATGTTCTTGTAGATAATTTTGAACTCCAAAATGTTTTTTTTTTTGTCCATTTTATGTGGATTGTACTGGGAGGTAATGTTCTCTCTTTTTTCAAATTGTGTCTTAGAGAAGGCTAAATTTGATTATAGTTTCTTGAACTCATTGAATGATTTTATTAATTGAGCTGGTTGAGATATTTTAATTTTTTTTAATTCTTCAATCTTTCTATGAAAAATATTTTTACTTAAACCATTTTTCTATTTTAGTTTATCTTTTTTAAATAATTTAATTACTCAGTTAACTTATAATTTTACTTAATTTTAATTAAGTCCTTATAATTTAAAATTTTCTAATTGACCTTTCATATTTGAAATTTTTTAAATCAAATTAAAGCTTCATCCAAATGTTAATAAAAATCTGACATAGCCAATTGATTGCACTAGTCTTCACCTCAACCCAATCGCCATGTTCCCTGCACATGCTCCCTCTTTTTCTTTTTCTTTTTCTTTTTCTTGTTCATTTTGTAACTTAAGGCTTCAATGATCCAAACATACTAGAACTTCCTCCGTTGCACTCCATGGTTCCACATGCCTCCAACTCCAACAATGACTACCAATTCCATGGTAGCGACTTCATATTCTACCACCCTTTCTAACTCAGTATGTGAAGCTGGTCCCTTGGAATCAATGGTTGTTGTCGAAGTTGAGAGCATGTGGTGGAAACAGAATTGAGTCAAGTGAGGGAACCATTGAGTGCAATAGAGGAAGTTTTAGTATATTTACAATAGTTGAAGCTTGAAGTAAGGGTAAGTATAACTCAACTAAATTAATTAAATTCATCCGGTAAAAGAAAATTATTTCAGATAGATTGGATCAAGTTGATGAGTTCACACAAGTGAATTTTTAAAATAATTTTGAGTTAATTCGAATAGGTCGAGTGCAATTTTTTTTAAACTTTGAAGTTACAAAAATGATTAAAAAAAAAAAAAAAAAAAAGAGGGGGAACATGCAAGGCACGTGAGGATTGGGTTGAGGTTGAGCCTGAGCTGGATTTTAACAAATCGTATGTTTTGGTCAAAAGTCAATTAAATTTTTTAAAATTATAAAAATCTATTTAGAAATTGATTGAAATTATAAGAACTAATTTAATAATTATTTTTTTTTTTAATTTAATCATAAACATGAATTTTTTAAGAACAGAAATTTTATGTGCCTTTCGCATATAAACTGCTATTATCCTTTTTAATTGTGAGAAAATAACCATGACTTCTTAGAGGTAGAGAGCAAAATGTTGAATTGATATGCCCTTCAACCACTTATTAAAAATTTTATTAAAAAAAATCATTGACTCAATGCATGACCATTTTTTTTAAGTTCATTAATCAAAAATCAATTCAATAAATTATTGTTACTTAAAGATCAATGGAACTTTCACTTGTAGAAGACTTTCATCACTTTCAAATTATTAAATATATTATACCTTGAATTTTAGCGCCTTCAAATCATTAAATATATTAATATAATTATCTAATATAATTTTTCCTATTTGGACTTGTCCTACAAAATAATGTACAAGGCTTTAGTTTCAACAACAACAAAAACGAATAATTCATTTTCATCTTCCTAGTTGCTACCTTTAGTTGTTACAATTTAGTCTCTCTTTTTTAAACTTTGCTACACTTCAATCTTTTAGAATTAAACATTTACTTTTTTACCCTCACTCAAGGCCTTTAAAGACCAAGTGACTTACTTTAGTTTTGAAAATTGGAGTATGGAAAGATTTGGAAACTCGTCATAATTCATCTCTTAGAAATTGGGATGACAATTTTTTTTTGTGAAAATTTTTGTGGAGATTGCCATATGTAGGGTTAGGGATAGCTAGAATTTCTCTTCTATAGAGACGATAATGAGTATACATTTTTTGATACTCAGAATATGAGAATAAAGATGGGACTATATCTCATAACTAGAGAGAAATTCATCCTTTACAATGAAGAATGGAGTTGAATATAGGTAGATAAGAAGGGCTTAGTCACTTTGCCCCATTGCCATTCTTATTTATTTTATTTCATTATTTTGTTAACTATCAAAATAATGGTTTGACCTATTTTCTTACTAGAAAAATTATTTCATATTTTCATTTTACCAATTCTAAAAATAATGAATGGCCAATTAATTTGTAAAAACCATATGTCAGGGGCTTTCTGCCACTCTACCCAATTTCTCGTTTGGCTTAGCAATCCTTAGTCAAGAATGCTAGTAAGCCTTCCCACAATGCCAAAATTTAGGAAAAGGAGTGAACTGAGAAAGCTTAGTAAGAGAAGAGCACAAGAGAACTTTATTGTATTCCTTTGAATGCTTTCAAGTATATGGCACAAATGGAGGGGTAGGGAGATATTTATAGGCACACTTCACCTACATACTATTCCCACCTCCTCAATAGACGGTGGAGAATTGCTTAATCCAACATTGTATAGATTTCTCATCTAGAGATATATCCTAAAATATCTCCCTTCAACAAATATCTCATCCTCTAGAAAGTTCTAGATTATTTTAGGCTACACTAGAGAAATTGTCATATATACAAAAATAGGCATAATTTACAAGCAGTCCTCAAAGTTTGGACTTTTCTCTCATTTTTTGTGACATTCTCCCCCACCTAATCAAGTAACATCCTCGTTGCCTTCATCTCCTTGTATTCCTTTAACTGTCCTTACATTGCCACAACACAACCTATTAAGTGGCTCCCAACTAGTTTCACTATCTAGGAGTCATTTCCATTTGACAAGGAGTTCATGTATAGGAGGTTGATGGTATTGAGGTGCCTAATGATCAGAGATAATGGCCTCGGCCTCTTTCTCATACCATGCACAAATGCCTAATGTTGCATGATACACACGAATTATATGTTCGTTTGAGTGCAAGCGTACACTGTCGTTGTCAAGTAATAAAAATACAATCTCTATAGGCAAGTATAGTGTGTCGATCCCACAAGGATTGTGATTATTAATGACTATCCTTATCGTAATTCCAACTCCAACTGAACATTCGAATTCTTGATTTTGTGATAAATATGAAAATAAAATACAAACAATAAATATAGCAATAAGTGAATAATATAAGAAGAAAATCAATGAAACAAAGCTCTAGGGTGTCTGAATTCACCTCAACTAATCCCCCTTGCATTTACAATCTTCTTAACCTAGAAATTATAATCTAATTGACAATTGAGATACCCTAAATGATCTACTAGCCTCTCTCGAGGTCTAACATAAACACCTTTCGAATGTTAACTCATTATGTCTCCATGTGAATTATAACAAGCAAAGATTCATTAAATTCTATGGCTCTCAATTAAGACTGCACAGACCACGCAAGTATATCTCTATCTTACATGCAATCTATGGTTCCTACACACTACTCTAGACACATAAATCTCCTCTCGTTTTCATTATGATTAACGGATCATCTAATTAGTGGCCAGTTAATTAGACGCATTATACAAAGTGTAAAAACTCAAATAAGAATAACTTCATGCATTTAATTGAATAGAAAATACAAGGGTTTATAATTAGGCTACATCGTAGCCCTAGAAAACAATATTAGTTTATACTAAAATATAAAATCAACTCAGAGTAAAAAGCAAACATTCAAGAATAATGGAAAGAGATGAAAGGGAATTGATGATAGAATTAAAACTCTGGTCTTCGTTGATCTTTTTCCCTCTCTTCTATCTCTCCACCCCCCTCTCTTTTGCAGCCTACGTCCCCTTTTTAAAGGAATATCTCAACCCATTGGATCTGCATACTTCAAAATTAAAAATCATGGCTTTCGATTTGGCGTTGTGATATTGGGTCTTAGTGTCGCAACGCCTTCTACTCCTAGGCCTGGAGTCGCGATGCCATTTCTTCATCTTGGGTTGGTGTCATGACACGAACCTTTTTTTTCGGCTTTTAATTTCCTCCAATTTTTCCTTTTTCTCATATGTTTTCTTTTCTGCATAATAAACATACAATCACACATAAATCTAAAATAAATTACTCAAAAACTCACAAAATTATAAGTTAAAGATAATTAATTTATGAATAAAAAACTCACTTATCAAATACCCCCAAACTTAACTTTTTGCTTGTCCTCAAGCAAAACTATAAAACTAGTGAAAATTCAAGATTATGCATTGATTGCCAAGTTGTTTTAACTTACTTGATTTTTGCTTCAGAAATTTAAAGAATCTGTAGCTTAAGAAAAATTTCAAAAAAACTACAATCAAGTATAAACTCAACTCAAATGCAATTTATATTTCATCCTTTTGAATATTGAGTATGTGTGTGAATAACCTTGTGAAATTTAACTTCTTGTATTTAGATGAGTTTATGCAACCCAATACTTCAAGGGAAAATCTCTAGATAATTGAAGTTTTAGGACCTCCATAGGATTATTTTTCATGTCACTCTCCACTAATGTAGGCTAAGCACTACACCTAGGATCAATAGGGCTTCCTTAAGCTTGTAATGTGGCTTGGGTTCAAGGTAGGATAAAGGATATTAAACCAAGCTCAAATCACCCAAATACACATGACTATTGTAAGTTCTTTTATAGAGCTTCTAGAGTTGATCAAGAGATTTTTCCCTAAACTTATTTTTCAGCTCTCTTTTTCATTTCATTACTTCATTCATCATTTTTTTCATCACTTATTTTTTTCTCTTTCACATTTTTTTCTTGTGTACATCCTTTTTTTTTCTTTCCCTTTTTTTTTATTTCTTTCTTCACATTCCATGCCCCACCCTTCCACCCTTTTAATAATATATCTCTTAACAAATAATGATCATGCATATGAGTGAAAAGGGTAAAAATAAAGATCTTTCTTTTTTTTGCTTAGTTAATAATATGGGTATCAAAGAAAAGGTTCAATTATGCTCAAAATAGGAAGATTAAGGATATAAAAATTTATAGGTAGGCTTAAAAAGCTCAAACGACCCAAAAATGCCTAAATCATCTCTTAAATGAGATGTTAGCCTAGGATTTCGCCTCAAGCAACAATCAAATAAGTTCTAGAGTCCTATGAGATCTATATAATTTGAGTCACGTAAAATTTTTCTAAATACTTAATCAGTCAAATGCTTAAGGTTTGAGTGCTCAAAATTTTTCAAGATTCTCAAATAAAATATAAATTACAAAAGAGTTAAATTCACACATAAATATAGTTTGTATCCATGTTTCAAAAGCTATAAAGAATATTAAAACCAATCAAATCATAGGCTTTTAGTGTTATCTACTCCAACAGGTCACTCAAAACATAAATTTGAAACAAGCAATCACACAAATCACACAACTTGCTCGAATGCAATAAATGGTGCATGCATTGAAGAGAATCTTAGTAGAAAATTTAATATTCATGCATTTGTAAAATTCATTTTCCCCCAACTTTAAATTTTACATTATCCTCAATGTAAAAAGAAAAATTAAAAATAAAAATTGAGTATTAAGGACTTCCCTGAATATTTGGTTTATGGGTGATTGATTTCTGACTCTCTTCTCATCATTTTTTTTGTATGCTGGGTTGCCTCCCAGTTAATGTTGTCTTTAATGTCTTTGGGCCGGACGATTATTCACATCAGTTTGCATCAATGAAAGCAATGGAGGATTTTTGAAAATTTTCTCCTATATCCTCCAAATATTTTTAAAGCCGCTGCCAGTTGACCTTAATATGCATGTTCTTGTTTTGGATCTTTACATCATTATGAGGAGAGAATTAAATAGGGTCAAGATAATTTATACCTTCTTTTAGAGGTTTTTGTATTCCTACCTCTTTCTTCTTCATTTTGAATTTTTGCTCACTTTTAATTTTCACAGCTGATTTATAGCTCTCCTTTGCACTATCTATTAGCAAGAAATTTTTCACATTAGTAGGGTAATCCATAATTTTAAAAACCTTAAATGTTACCTGCTCTTCCTGCACTCTCAAACTGAGCTCTCTTTTTTGCACATCAATTAGGGCTTGTCCTGTAGCTAAGAATGGTCGACCAAGAATAATAGGAATTACTTGGTCTTCCTCAATATCAAGAACAATAAAATCTGCAAGAAATATGAATTTATCAGCTTTTACCAAAATATCTTCCATGATTCCAAGGGGCTTTTTAATGGATCTATTAGCCATCTGTAGGGAGATTGTAGTTAGCTTTACTTTTCCAATTATCAGTTTCCTAAAAATAGATAGGCATTAAATTAATAATTGCACTAAGGTCACATAAAGCTTTATCAAAATGAAGATTTCCAATAGTGCAAGGAATAAAAAAAACCCCCTGGATCCTTTAGCTTTGGGGGCAACATTTTCTACAGAATGGCACTGCACTCCTCAGTAAATGCAATTGTCTCATAATCCACTAGTTTTCTTTTTTGGGATAAGATCTCCTTCATAAACTTTACGTAACTGGGCATTTGTTCCAAAGTATTTGCAAAAGGAATATTTATATGTAATTTCTTAAACATCTCTAAAAATTTAGAAAATTGCTTATCTAATTTTTACTTATGAAATCTTTGAGGATATGGTAGGGGAGGAACAGATGGTGGAGGATTATCAAGAAATAGCTTTGATTTAGGCTTCTTCACCACTCCTTTTTGGCTAGGCCGGCCCTCTTCAAAATTTTCTTGAGATTCCTTTACTTGAATGGTTTTAGCTGATGGTGGCTCATGCTCTAGTAGTTCTTTACCATTATAAAGTGTAACAACATTAGCCAATTGTTCTAATTATTCCCTATATTGTTAATCACAATATCTAGATTGTCTCTAGCATTAGCCATGGTTTCTTAAGAATTTCTAGAAGCTTCTCTTTTCCTTTTCTATTTCTTCGACAGGTTCGTTTAATCTCAATGTCAAGAGGAATTAAATTATTGCTCTCAAATTTTCTCATGCACCAATGCGAACACCTAAAAATTCAAAGAAGACAATGGTAAGACAAAATAAAAAAAATTCAGATTAAAATTAGAATTAATAATAATAATAGTAATAAGAATCAAAACAATCCCTAGCAACGATGCCAAATGTAACAACTCCATTTATCCATTTAAGTATCAATATTTTTTTAAATACCATGAAGTTATTACCTTGTTACAACTTAACTCAAAATAACATTTATTTAATTTATACAATATAGAGTTTACATACATGTCATTAATCAAAACATATGTACAACATATCGAACATATAAAAATTTACATCTTATTTATTCTGGTTGACTAATTCCAGAGGTACAGGTGTGGGTGGTTGCACCTTCATCGGAATCTGCCCAACATAAAGTACTCAATCCAACGTGCACTAAAAACAAGAGGCATAGAAAAATCTGCATAACTAATTTTCTGAACATGATATGGAAATATAGTGAGAATTAAATCCCAGTAAGTTCAACAATAAATCATCATCAATATAGTTCATCACGTCATGTTCAGCTGTATAAACTACAGCAAATATCTTTGGTCACATGAATGCACTATATCTATGTATATGAGAATCGTACAATAATGACATGTATGACAGGATTAACTATTTTCAGAATATCATATGATGACTATCAATTTATTTTTATATCAAGCTACCCCGGTCAGGGTGAGTATTTTCTACTCTCCAGTACGAGCTTTCTTGCTCCGTCCGACATGGCCCACTTTCTCTTTCTTTTCTCATTAACATGATCATAACCATTGGTAGGGCGTCCCCTACTGGTGCACCACACGGATTGCCATGTGACCGTGCTCATTTCTTTTCTTTTCACAATGATAGCCAAAAATATGCTTTCAATAACAAGTATTTTCAACAAAATATAACTATTACCAAAAATCATTAGTAATCATGGCATGAACATAACCATTTCAAATATCACTTTATAAAATATTTCCATGTCAAAATTTCACACTTAAGATGGTAAGAAGTTCATACAATGGCAATGGCTATAGCATATACTAGTCATTTATTATTTTCATTTATAAGATTCTTCTTCTTTTTTAAATATTAATTTTATTTCTTTATTTTCTTGATGCAGGTTTTCATCCTATCTAACCTTCTCTTACTAATCAGAGCATAACTCCCTCAATTTAACTCCGATGTAGGTTATCTTGGTGTCAATTTCAAGATAAAACAATTATCTATAACAATTATGTTGAACAGTTTAGCCGAATATTAAGAAATCAAGTTGATACTACTCCCTCAATGTATAGATTATTTCTTCTCGAATAGGTTATGACCTCTGCCTACTAATCGGTTCATATCTCCCTCATAACAATTCTAAATTAAGTGATTCCAGTGACTAAAAATCCGTGACACATATAGATATAATTCGTATGTTAACCATTCATTTTAATTCCCTACATAATGTTTCCAGAAATTAAAATACAGTAGCTATCCTAACAAATTCCTCCCTGATTAACCATTTTCTGACATTTGCTTACAACTCGGACCATATCTACCTCATATGAATTCTAAATTGAATGATTCCAATGGCTAAAAATCAGTTAGACATAGATCTACATTTGTTATGTTAACCATTTGTTTAGATTCCATATATAATGTTCCCAGAAATTAAAATACAGAAGCTATCCTAATATATTCTTCCCTGATTAACCAGTTTCTGACCTTTTCTTACTTATCAGACCATATCTATCTCATATGGACTCCAAATTGTGTGATTTCAGTGGCTACAAATCCGTGAGACATAGATATATATTGTTCATGTTAACCATTTCTTTCAATTCTTTACTGATTCTTCTCAAAATTTTAAAAATAGAAGCTCAAAAGTTTGTCATCCATAGCCATACCTATGCAGAACTATCTATACCAGCCTAAGTATTCAAACATACATAATATGTAACATGATATAGCAACATCCATGACCAATCATCAAAGTTCTAAGATCAAAATCTCATATAAATATTATAAGTTTCAAAGTTTTCTTCAAAAAGAAAGATTGTTAAACTTACCTGGAGTACTTAGTCCTCTAGACTTCTCCTTCCTTTTTCTTCCTTTCTTCCTCTCCTTTCCTCACTCTACCTTGCTTCTATTTTTCCTCTCCCTCACTTGGACAAAAATTTTAATGTTGTAAGGGTGGGTTTTGCTTAAATAGACCATCAAATAATTCACCTTTCATGATCATGGGTCTACGTTATCACAATTAGGATACACTTGGTTGAATTTTTGGAAAACAAACAACTTATGTTCTTGTCTTCCTCTTCTTTAGTCAAGATATGCATAGCAAAAGGAGATTTGTATTTTGAAAATTATAATAATATGTTTCTAAGATATAGGACAAGGTCCCTTTGATTTATGGATTCATTTCCTTTTTCTTTTGTCTTAATCAAGTATGATAGGTTTGCCTTTTTAGGTGGCAAATTTCTAGCCCTTGAATATCCATTATTTGGTTGAAATCCAATTTATGGGTGGAGATACTAAACTTAGTAACTTTTACTTTTAAATTAAGAAAAATTACCCTAATCCGATCTTCTTAAAATTTTAAAACCTTTACTTACTTCACAAAAATTTATCTTCCTTACCTAAGAATTTCACCTTTCTTTAGCATGTTTATTTCTAATATTTCCTCTTAGATTTTCTTTCTTTACCTATTCCATTAATATTAGAACATTTCTATACATACACGTAAGGTGAAGAATTTCTAAGGATTATATTTCCTTAGATATCTAAAAAAATTGTCTAATAAAATTTATTTCCTTAATTAAATATTTATGTACCTTTATCAATAAAAGAAATGAAATTATAGATGTTACTTTGAATATTTTTGTATTTTTATTAATACATGAAACGAAATTAGGGATGTTACACCAAAAACTTGATACGCATGAATTATACGTTCGTTTGAGTGCAAACGTACACTGTCACTGTCAAGTAATAAAAATAAAAACTCTATAGGCAAGTATAAAGTGTCGATCCCACGAGAATTATGATTATTAATGAATATCCTTATCTTAATTCCAACTCCAACTAAATATTCAAATTCTTGATTTTGTGACAAATATGAAAATAAAATGAAAACAATAAATATACTAATAAGTGAATAATATAAGGAGAAATTCAATGAAACAAAGCTCTAGGGTGTCTGAATTCACCTCAATTAATCCCCCTTGCATTCTCAATCATTTTAACCTAAAAATTATAATCTAATTGACAATTGATATACCCTAAACAATCTACTAGCCTCTCTCGAGGTCTAACATAAACACCTTTCGAATGCTAACTCATTATGTCTCCATATGAATTATAACAAGCAAATATTCATTAAGTTCTATAGCTCTCAATTAAGACTGCACAGATCATGCAAATATATCTCTATCTTACATGCAAACTATGGTTTCTACACACTACTCTACATACATAAATCTCCTCTCGGTTTCATTATGATTAATGAATCATCTAATTAGTAGCCATTTAATTAGACACATTATACACAGTGTAGAAATTCAAATAAGAAAATAGCTTCATGCATTTAATTGAATAGAAAATACAAAGGTTCATAATTAGGCTACATCGTAGCCCTAGAAAACAAAATTAGTTTATACCAAAATATAAAATCAACTCAGAGTAAAAAGAAAACATTCAAGAAAAACATAAAGAGATGAAAGAGAATTGGTGATAGAATTAAAACTCTAGTCTTCGTCGATCTTCTTCCCTCTCTTCTGTCTCTCCATCCCCCTCTCTTTCGCAGCCTACATCCCCTTTTAAAAGAAATATCTCGGCCCATTGGATTCGTGTACTTTAAAATTCAAAATTGTGGGTTTTGGTTTGGCATCGCGACATTGGGTCTTAGTGTCGTGAAGCCTTCTGCTCCTATTCTTGGCGTTGCAATGCCAACTCCTCGTGTCGCAAAACTAACCTTTTTTTTCAGCTTTTAATTTCCCCCAATTTTTTCTTTTTCTCGTATGTTTTCTTTTCTACATAATAAACATACAATCACACATAAATCTAAAATAAATTACTTAAAAACTCACAAAATTCTAAGTTAAAGATAATTAATTTATGAAAATAAAACTCACTTATCATTTCTTGTTTGAATAGTCCTTGACTTGGATCGTCCACATCCCTTTTGTATGATTTAAGCAAGCTCATATGAAACATCGGGTGCACCTTCCTTTTGGAGGTAACTCCACCTTGTAAGCTTGCTTCCTAATTCACTTAAGGATGGGGAAAGGGCCTTCGTATTTTCACATCAATCCTCTATGCAAAAGTCTTTCCATATTGGTATAGTTTGACAAGCACAATATTTCCTTCTTGGAACTCTTTTAACTATCTTTCTTGTCCACCTATTTCTTCATCCTCTTGGAGGATTTTTTTCAAGTTTACTCGTGCAATATCAATTTGCTTGTCCCAACCTTTGGTAAATTTGTATATTGATGGGCTGCTCCTAGTATAACTTGAGGCTAGAGTATAAGGAGTTAAAGGTTGTTGCCCTATAATTATCTCAAAAGGCTTCATCATGTGGACTCATTTTTTTGCAAGTTATACGAGAATTTGGCAACATCTAGTAACTTAACATAATCTCATTTGTTGGCATTCATATAATGTCGTAAGTATAGTTTTACGAGGGAGTTAATCCTCTTCGTTTGCTATCAATTTAAGGAGGCATGCTAGAAGAGAAATTAAGATCCTAATAGCTTAAATAACTATGTCAAAAATTGGCTAATGAAGCAAATGTCTCTATCGCTTATAATGGTCTTAGGCACTCCTCAATGCTTCACCATGTGCTATAAGAATAAATGGGTAGCCTGTTTTGCTGTGCAATCTTTAGGCACAGGAATGAATATGCCATATTTTGAGAAACTATCCACCATAACATAAATCCATCCACACCTCTAAAATGGTGGTAATTCCATAATAAAGTCTATAGAAACACTTTCCCATGATCATTCAGGTATGGGAAGTGGTTCTAGTAATCTGAATGGGACTTGTTATTCTATTTTGTCTTGTTGACATACAAAGCATGTTCTCACATAGGTCTCCACATCATCCCTCATTTGTAGCCAATAATAAGTATCCTCAATTAGGGTAAGTGCACGATGCATGTCTGGATGACCTACCCACTTGCTATCATGGCACTCCTTAATAATTTACTTTCGAAGGTTGTTATGAAATGGGACATAAAGTCTTCACCTTTTCATGTATAGTAAGTCTCCCTTAAGCCAAAATCTCCTTGTCTTGCCATATTTGACAAGTGACATAAAGGTCTTTGCTAAAGGATCATGCTTTAATCCTTCTTTGATCTGATCTTTCAATCTGCTTTTGGAGTGACCTATGTCAGCAAGCTTCCCTTTTCAGCTTAAGGAATCTATAACTAGGTTGGCTTTTCCTAGCTTACACACCATGACATAATCAAATTTTGCAAAGAAGTCTTGCCACCTAGCTTGCTTTGGTGATAACTTCTTTTGCGTTTGGAAGTAGATAATGGCAACATTATCAATTTTGATCATGAACTTACTTTTAAATAGGTAATGTTGCCATGTCCATAAGCAATGCACTATAGCAGTCATTTCTTTTTCTTGCACTCTATAGCGCTTCTCAGTATCATTTAGTTTTCTACTCTCGAAATCAATTGGATGCCTTTCTTGCATTAATATGCCACCAATGGAAAAATCTAAAGCATCCATGTGAGTTTCAAACACTTTAGATAGATCAAGAAGTCCAACATCGATTCCTCCATGATTGCCTTCTTTAGCTCTTCAAAAGCTCGTTGGCATAAACCAATCCCATACTCGTCCCTTTTTTAGTAAATATGTCAATGGAGTGGAAATAGAAAAGTAGCCTTTGATAATTCACCAATCTAAGGAATAATTGCACCTCAGTGACCTTGGTTAACAGCTCCCATTCTTGGATGGCTTTCACCTTAGACCCATCCATGCGAAGCTTTCCTCCACCAATAATATGCCCTAGGAACATTACTTCCTCTTAGGAAAAGGAGAATTTTTCCTTCTTGACATAGAGTTCATTATTTTTCAAGGCTTGGAACACTTGTCTCATATGCTTCACATGTTCCTCTAAAGTCTTGCTATAAATCACAATATAATAAAGGTACACTACAACAAATTTGTCAAGGAAGGGAGCAAATATCTTGTTTATAAGAGTGCAAAATTTTGCTAGTGCATTAATAAGATGCAAAGGCATAACTAAAAACTCATATAATTTGAATTTTGTAACACGTGCCGTATGTAGTTCGTCTCTTTCAGTAATGCATACTTGATAATACTCTGATCTTAAATCAAGCTTAGTGAAGTATCTAACTCTTCCAAGTTGATCAAACAAATTAACAATGAGAGGAATTGTGTATTTGTTCTTCACTATAACATTTTTTTAGTTCCCGATAGTCAATGCATAATTGAATAGATCCGTCATGTTTCTTTTGAAATAGAACCAACACTCCAAATGATGCTTTAGAGAGTCTAATGTAACCAGCATCAAAAAGATCTTTTAATTGGTGTCTTAACTCTTTAAGCTCAGGAGGTGCCATATGGTAAGAAGCATATGCAAGTGGTTTACCCCCATGCTCTAACTCAATCTCATGATTAACTTTCCTTCTAGAGGGAACCTTCTTTGATAACTTTGTAGGAATAATGTTCTTGAATTCTTCTAAGACATTTTGAATGGGCTTTGGCACGCTAGTTTCTCTATTTGTTAAGCTTTCATCTACCTTCAAGGCTGCCACAAAAATGGACTCTTTCCTCTTGATTCCCTTACTTAATAGGATAGCCAATATCATCTTATCTTGACTAATCTCCCTCTTTAGTGGCACTACATGTGACTTGCCACTTTCCATAATGCATATGGTGTTGACATATGCCACCAAGAATGTAATAACCGTAAAATTTAACGAAAAATTCCAATTAAATGGAATGTAGAATAAAAAAGAGAATTTTGACAATAGAGATAAGAACCAGTGAAAATATGTATATTTATTACATGGATTAAAGAATTACAAAAGAAATATGAGAATTTATATTTTGGCGCGCTATTAGCAAAAATATTATTATTTATGTAGAAATAATTATGATTTGTTAAAAGTAAGTGGACTTTTAAGTAAAAGAAGTATTGTGTTGCTTAAAATAATTATATCGGCCTCTAATGAATTTGTATGGTATTTTTAGAAATATTCTTTCTTTTAATATGAATTAAGATATTTGTTTTAAAATTTATTTTATTATTATTTTTATTAAGAAAAATCATGATTTAAGAGTTTAACTAAAGATTTATGAGAATGGAAATTTTTAAGAATTTTTGGGATATTTTATGATGAAAAATGGAATTTATATGAATTTATATAAAAGAAAATCCTATTATTAATTATTTAATAATTATTATTATAATAAAAAAAAACGAAAAACAGAAACCATAAAATGAAAACCGGGGGCGACGATCGGATTCGAGAAAAAACGGAAAAAAATGCATAGTAGTGAATAGTGAGTGAATAGTGACATCCAATTTTATCTTCGATTTGGCGTACCAATTGGCTTCCGATATCAAAATTGAACGTATTATTGGATTCAGGACGAAGAGTACTTCAGTTTTGACCGATCAGTTTTTCAAATCAACCGTTGAATCGCCGTAGATCTGAAGTAGAAAATCTCGGTAAAAGGTAAGTTCTGAAAAACCTTACTTAGGGACTTCTAATTAGAAATCTGACTCCGTAGATGGATTCAGAAACTAGATAAATATTAGGATATGAAATTATTTTGTTGATTCGGTAAAATTTTTGTGACAGTGAATAGTATTTTCCGACGGTGAATAGTGGCGGTGAATAGTGTTTCCGGCGTGAATAGTATTTTCCGCGCGGTGAACAGTAACCAAGCTCATTTAAGGTTTTTGGACCTTCCGGACTCGATTTTGGGGTCTGTTTTACCGAATTCAGCCAGGAACTAGGATTTTAGGGCTGTCCAATCTGGAGCCCTTACCGGTGAGTGGGTTTTTCATACTATAGCGCATGTCTTATGAATTCGGTTTATAACTCTCTCTCTCATATGATTTTAACTAGTTGGAATGTATGCTAAATTGTTTTACTGCTTTGAAAACCAATATGTTCCAACCATGTTAGAAATTATAAATTTTAATCCTAGTTGAACCCTAGGTATGCAGGGCAAACATCTAGACTGATAATTCTCCATTTGAGTTAGATTTATAGAAATGCGAACTTAGTCATAGAAATGAACTAAGTTAGCCATGAAATAATTTGATGCATGATGAGCATATATACGACGTCTACAGACGATCTATGTTTAAAATGATTTGATGCATGATGAGCATCTATGTAACGTCTACGGACGATCTATGTTTAAAAGGGAAAGTTTATGATTATAAAGGTCTCCATGGGAATTCATGGATGAGATATATTTTAGAACGGAATTTTATGCATGAAAAGAGCTAGATGGAGAATTATAACTTTATTATAATGTTATTGAAATGTTTTACTTTAAACGCTTTGAATAGCATATTTTTAAATGTTTTCTATTGGAGGAACCCTTTTAGATCACTGTTAGCTAGCCGCAGGTAGTGCTAGCCTTGGTGCACCATGATCATGTTAAGGCTTCGGCCTAGGATACTGTGACGGGCATATGACTGCCTAAGACACAGGGAAATTTAGGGTGGACTTATGTCTACGCCTACAGTGATTACCCTACCCTTGCTGTGTGCTTGGGGGAAATTTAGGGTAGACTTATGTCTACGCCTACAGTGATTACCCTACCCTTGCTGTGTGCTTGGGGGAGATGATAGATCTGTCAGGAAAGACCTCCAATAAACTGATGCATTTTTCTTAAAGATTAAATATTTCTAAACAAGCTCATTCATCATTGTTATTGCATAAATATCTTCATGTATTACTTACCATGCATAATTGATTTGCTTACGGTTATTGATTTAATCATGTTTTATCTTTTGAATTGTTTAGCATTCTTTCAATAAATTATGGTTAAATGCTTAATGTTTCTATAGTTATCTTTATATTTGGATTTCAATTATTAAACCCATTGCGAAACACTCGTGCTTGGTTTGCCCTGTTTCTGTTATAGTGTGATTTACTCATTCACTGAGATGTGGTAATCTCACCCCTCTTTTGTTTCCTCCCCACAGATAGTCAAAGAGACTTTGATCCAGCTACAGCTTCGTAGGAGGCTGAAGATAGTGTTGGTGAGCCCTAGTTTGGGCAAGGCTCTTTTGTCTTGTTTATTTAGTTTAGTTATGTCTAGAGTATCTCCATGAACATACAGGCAGGATCCTCGCTTCTTGCGTATTTTGATGTGTTGTTTGAAAAATGGTTTTATATTTTACAATAATGTTGGTATTATGAGGCCTTGGGCCAAGTTGAATCAGAATGTTGGATTCATGAGATATCATGAGATATATATATATATACATATATACAGTATTTTCTGATATTGGATGT
This sequence comes from Gleditsia sinensis, assembly GCA_037074535.1. Taxonomy (NCBI): domain Eukaryota; kingdom Viridiplantae; phylum Streptophyta; class Magnoliopsida; order Fabales; family Fabaceae; genus Gleditsia; species Gleditsia sinensis. The sequence continues at coordinate 68,197,673 of CM073465.1, forward strand.
GGCATATGTGGCCAGTTATATTTATTATGTACTCTGGATTGTGTGCTGGATGTTTGTGCATGATATGTGTTAGGCTTGCGGCTAGGGGGAAACCCTTATGTCGTGCCGGTCATGTGTTCCATCATTTGGGGCCGTGACAGAGTGGTATCAGAGGATTAGGTTTCCCTGTGTTCATGGAGTAACAGACCTTTAGGTAGGACTTTGAGTATGGGTATGAATCCGGACATGCTTATACTCACGGTGCTGCTAAAGGGGTTCGATAGGATGTTGTCTTTTTGTTCAAGTAAGTCAGTTTATAGTATGCTATGTTGGCATGGTTAAGTGACGGTTGGGGTATATCTGTTTTATAGCGAGATACCAGTTATATGAGATGTTACTTGGGAAAAGATCCATACACAGTCTCTCCGCGTGTCCTCTTGAATGGTAGTAGGGCAAACCTCAGCGGAATGCTGAGTTTAGGCAAATCCTATACCACCAAGGTATGGAAGAGGTCAAACTCTGGTATGATGGTTTCTGAATGTGACATCTGTTGTACTCAGTTGTCTAGATATGGTAGAGTGTGATATGATATTGAGAATGAATTTGTTGGCATTATGTCATGTCATTTTGAAATGTCACTAGAAGGTGATTAAATTCAATATTCTTGGAGAATATTTTTCTCTTGATACAAAGAAATCTTAGTGAGATACCCAGTAACCTAATCTCTGCTTTAGCAGTCCATAAGTGATTACAAAAAAGTGCCAAGGATAGTTGGCAGTGGTGAGAGATGTTGATATAAGGTATACCTTTGTAAATCAAGTTCCAGTGATTAGAGAATTTTCTGATATAATTCCTGAGGAATTGTCAGGATTACCCCGAAATAATAAATAGAGTTTGGTATTGATTTATTTCCTGGCCAGCGCCTATATTTTCATATAGAATGGCACCCACTGAACTTAAAGAACTGAAAAAAAAAAAAGATAGTTACAAGACATGTTAGACAAGGGATTTAAAAGCTCTAGTAGTTTTATTTGGAGTGCTCCAGTATATGGATCACTATGACTATACATAGATTATAAACAGTTGAATAAAATGAGAATGTGGAATAAATACTCATTACCTCGTATAGATGATATATTTGATCAGTTAGAAAGTGCTCAACATTTTTTGTTAAAAAAAAAATTTAACTTGATTTGATATTTAGATATCATCAATTAAGGATAAAAGAAGAGGATATTAAAAAAAAAAAAAAATTTGCTTTCAGGATTCGACATAGATACTATGAGTTTATAGTTATGTCATTTGGATTGACAAATGCCTCAGCTACATTTATAGAGTTAATGAATAAGTAATTAAGCCATCCCTAAATCAAGTTGTTATTATAATTATTGATAATATGCTAGAATATATCAAGAGTTCAGAGGATTATAAGCAATATTTAAAGCTAGTATTACAAACTCCAAGGGAGTATCAGCTATATGCTAAGTTCTAAAAATATGAATTTTGACTTAGTAATAGTACTTTCTTAAGGTATGTGGCTAGCAAGATGGTATCCAAGATAACTCTAAGAAGGTAAAAGTGGTACAGCAATGTCCACATCTTGCTACAGTTACAGATTAAGATCCAAGTCCAATTTGCGCTTTTTGCTATTGTCAGTTGTCCATTCTATTCGAGCCATAGTTGAATCAGGTACATGAACATATGCTTGTAAGGCATCAATCAATTCCTCAGCATTTGAAGCTGAGATAAGAATTCGTCGTGCTGAGTGTGGAATAAACTTCTGTTCCACAGTTTGATCTAGAAAAGACAACAAACCATCAAAGAAATGATTAACATTTAACAAGCCTATCGGTTTGTGATGCATATTCAGTTGTGCCCAAGAGACTATTTGGAAAATCTCCTCTAAAGTACCAAAACCACCTGGTAAGGCAATGAAGGCGTCAGCATTGCTCATCATTCTAGCCATGCGTTCATGCATGGAAGCTACTCTATATTCTTCCCCAATTGTCTTCCCTATGTTGCTGGATGCAGCTAGAGCTGTAGGAATAATACCTAGAACTTGACATCCTCCTACATGTGTAGCTGTAGCCACACACCCCATTAACCCACAGTTACCTCCACCATAGACTAGATGAATTTTTCTTCTGGCTAGCACCATACCCAGATTTTGTGCTGCTTTAACATACTCCCCATCTTTTCCAGGACTGGAACCACAAAAGACACAGATATTTCGAAATTGACGAAATGCGGTTTCCTCCATAATTTCTATCACCTTAACTCTGAGTATGAAGATAAAGATACTAATGTAAGCATTTATAGAACTCAGAGAAGGGCATATTTATAATAGTTATGCGAATAGGCCGGATATTATTAGAATAGCTATGTAAGTGATTGGTGGATATCAGCTAAATTAAAGGTAAAAAAAAAACGGCAAGCATGTATATGTACAGTAGTTATGACTGTGACCCATATTAAGCACATAAAGAGCATCAGATAAGATATCACTAGAAATCTGTCTTTTTCTTGTTGTCTTTGATGAAGCATTGATGTCTTGAAAGGTTGTAGGTGATAGCCGTCATTGTAAAAAAGAAGAAAAAGAAAAAGAGTGAAAATGCAAACCAATTAATTGTTGAAGAGGAACAATCAAATGGTTTATTTTGTTTTCTCAATGTTTTTACCAGTCGACTATTGGTTTATAAGTTGACTAGCTATTTTGAGAAATTTTAATTTGAACTGGTTATTTACAATTGATTGATTATATATTTTGAAGCAACCAACTGCATCCTACCAGTTAACTATGTGCTCTTGTTATTCACAGACTTTATAGGCTCGAAAATATTTCTTTTCCATATGATATGCTTCCGCCGAATAACAATATCTTTGAATTAAATTTTGGCACATATATTCAAAATTTGCGGCCACCGATTGCGGCCACCGTTTTTCGCCGAAATAGCAGCTAGATTTTTGTTTACAGATTTTCAAGAATTACGGCCACCGATTTTAATGCTTTTCAATATTTGCCAAATTTTTTACTTTCTATTTTGGCACCATTCTCTATTGTGCTTTTCGTCTGTTTCACTGCATTCTCCCTCATTAACGGCTGGCATTAAATGCAAGGTTGTTTTCCCTCATTGCAAGGAAAGATAATTTCTAATCTTTGGAATTCAGTTATTATGATGTTCAACTGATTAGTAGATTAAAGTAATAGAGATTTTGAAAAGAATAGATGGATGATGATGTAATAGTGCTTTGACGAATATAATTAAAGGAATTAACGGTGTTAAAGTTTTTGAAGAATAAAGTATGGAAAATAAGATTTAAGTTAATCTTGAAATTTTTAATTTGAAAACATGGAAAATATTTTTAGAATCATCTCTGAGAATAATGTAAGTAATTAAGATATTTGTGTTAAGAATTTATACTTTGCTAAATTGAGACTAGTATCTAGAATGTAAATCATGTTGAGATTTGAAAATTTACGTATAAATAATTGTTAAGAAAAGAGATTTCAGAAGAAGCCATAAATTGTAAATATGGATAAACCGAGATAATAAGGATATACTGAGATAAAAATGGTACTAGTATAATGGTAAAAAGAAGATACAAGTTAAATTTTTCATTGGCCGATATGTTGGCAAATACGAATTGAATATATTATCTCAAGAGAGTTATTCAGGAAGTCTAAGGATCTTTATTAGATTATAATATGACTAATACTAAATTTAAATGATGTGTTTATACATTAGAAGTTATGCTTTAAGTATCTTTATATTATTGTGGTAAAAGTTGGAAGAAATTAATTGTTCTTAGTTGAACTTAATCATAGCAGTAATTATCATGCCAATATACAATGGCATCATTTAAAGTTTTACATGAACATCATAGGTTTCTTAATATGTGAGTGAATTGAGAAAAGTTAAACTTTGAAAATCTAGTTTGGAATAACATGCAATAGATAGAATATGACTTATCTAAATTGATGATGCTAGCTTGGAGAGCATGCTTCAAGCATATGTTTGTTTTTTAGATTGGTGAGAGATTCCTTAGCAGAATCTGTCTATAATAAAATGATATTAAAAGATTTAAGCCTTATGTAAGAGGTGTTACAAATGTTTTGTTAAATGACTCAGTGGAGTTAGATTTATTATAAGATGTTATTGAAAAAAAGTGAAAATTGATTAGAAAAAGAAATACAAGTAACTCAATACAAGTCAAAAGTTTATAAGGACTATGAATGTTGAGCACTAGGAATTATCAATTGGTGATCACATATTCTTGAAGGACTCACCAATGAAAAAGGTAATGAGATTTGGAAAGAAAGGAAAGTTACACTCTCGGTATATAGAACCATTTGAAATTCTTGATAGGATCGGTCTACCACTTGCATTGGATAATGTTTATCCAGTTTTTTCATGTGTCTATACTACGGAAATATTTACCGGATTCTACACATGTTATACAGTGTCCATAGATTCAGTTACAGAAAGATTTAACCTAAGAGGAACAACCAGTAGCAATAGTGGACTGACAAGTAAAGAAGTTATGGTTAAAAGAAATATCTATAGTAAAGGTGATATGGAAAAAAAATTACTCTTTTGAGAAAGCTACTTGGGAAAGAGAGGAGGATATACGGGCCAAATATCCGCATTTATTTGAACAATAAAGTTAGTGTTTATCTGCAACTGTGGTGATGAAATTCGGGGACCGAATTTCTTTAAGGGGGGAGAATGTAATAACCGTAAAATTTAACGAAAAATTCCAATTAAAGGGAATGTAGAATAAAAAAGAGAATTTTGACAATAGAGATAAGAACCAGTGAAAATATGTATATTTATTACATGGATTAAAGAATTACAAAAGAAATATGAGAATTTATATTTTGGCGCGCTATTAGCAAAAATATTATTATTTATGTAGAAATAATTATGATTTGTTAAAAGTAAGTGGACTTTTAAGTAAAAGAAGTATTGTGTTGCTTAAAATAATTATATCGGCCTCTAATGAATTTGTATGGTATTTTTAGAAATATTCTTTCTTTTAATATGAATTAAGATATTTGTTTTAAAATTTATTTTATTATTATTTTTATTAAGAAAAATCATGATTTAAGAGTTTAACTAAAGATTTATGAGAATGGAAATTTTTAAGAATTTTTGGGATATTTTATGATGAAAAATGGAATTTATATGAATTTATATAAAAGAAAATCCTATTATTAATTATTTAATAATTATTATTATAATAAAAAAAAACGAAAAACAGAAACCATAAAATGAAAACCGGGGGCGACGATCGGATTCGAGAAAAAACGGAAAAAAATGCATAGTAGTGAATAGTGAGTGAATAGTGACATCCAATTTTATCTTCGATTTGGCGTACCAATTGGCTTCCGATATCAAAATTGAACGTATTATTGGATTCAGGACGAAGAGTACTTCAGTTTTGACCGATCAGTTTTTCAAATCAACCGTTGAATCGCCGTAGATCTGAAGTAGAAAATCTCGGTAAAAGGTAAGTTCTGAAAAACCTTACTTAGGGACTTCTAATTAGAAATCTGACTCCGTAGATGGATTCAGAAACTAGATAAATATTAGGATATGAAATTATTTTGTTGATTCGGTAAAATTTTTGTGACAGTGAATAGTGTTTTCCGACGGTGAATAGTGGCGGTGAATAGTGTTTCCGGCGTGAATAGTATTTTCCGCGCGGTGAACAGTAACCAAGCTCATTTAAGGTTTTTGGACCTTCCGGACTCGATTTTGGGGTCTGTTTTACCGAATTCAGCCAGGAACTAGGATTTTAGGGCTGTCCAATCTGGAGCCCTTACCGGTGAGTGGGTTTTTCATACTATAGCGCATGTCTTATGAATTCGGTTTATAACTCTCTCTCTCATATGATTTTAACTAGTTGGAATGTATGCTAAATTGTTTTACTGCTTTGAAAACCAATATGTTCCAACCATGTTAGAAATTATAAATTTTAATCCTAGTTGAACCCTAGGTATGCAGGGCAAACATCTAGACTGATAATTCTCCATTTGAGTTAGATTTATAGAAATGCGAACTTAGTCATAGAAATGAACTAAGTTAGCCATGAAATAATTTGATGCATGATGAGCATATATACGACGTCTACGGACGATCTATGTTTAAAATGATTTGATGCATGATGAGCATCTATGTAACGTCTACGGACGATCTATGTTTAAAAGGGAAAGTTTATGATTATAAAGGTCTCCATGGGAATTCATGGATGAGATATATTTTAGAACGGAATTTTATGCATGAAAAGAGCTAGATGGAGAATTATAACTTTATTATAATGTTATTGAAATGTTTTACTTTAAACGCTTTGAATAGCATATTTTTAAATGTTTTCTATTGGAGGAACCCTTTTAGATCACTGTTAGCTAGCCGCAAGTAGTGCTAGCCTTGGTGCACCATGATCATGTTAAGGCTTCGGCCTAGGATACTGTGACGGGCATATGACTGCCTAAGACACAGGGAAATTTAGGGTGGACTTATGTCTACGCCTACAGTGATTACCCTACCCTTGCTGTGTGCTTGGGGGAAATTTAGGGTAGACTTATGTCTACGCCTACAGTGATTACCCTACCCTTGCTGTGTGCTTGGAGGAGATGATAGATCTGTCAGGAAAGACCTCCAATAAACTGATGCATTTTTCTTAAAGATTAAATATTTCTAAACAAGCTCATTCATCATTGTTATTGCATAAATATCTTCATGTATTACTTACCATGCATAATTGATTTGCTTACGGTTATTGATTTAATCATGTTTTATCTTTTGAATTGTTTAGCATTCTTTCAATAAATTATGGTTAAATGCTTAATGTTTCTATAGTTATCTTTATATTTGGATTTCAATTATTAAACCCATTGCGAAACACTCGTGCTTGGTTTGCCCTGTTTCTGTTATAGTGTGATTTACTCATTCACTGAGATGTGGTAATCTCACCCCTCTTTTGTTTCCTCCCCACAGATAGTCAAAGAGACTTTGATCCAGCTACAGCTTCGTAGGAGGCTGAAGATAGCGTTGGTGAGCCCTAGTTTGGGCAAGGCTCTTTTGTCTTGTTTATTTAGTTTAGTTATGTCTAGAGTATCTCCATGAACATATAGGCAGGATCCTCGCTTCTTGCGTATTTTGATGTGTTGTTTGAAAAATGGTTTTATATTTTACAATAATGTTGGTATTATGAGGCCTTGGGCCAAGTTGAATCACATGAATATTATGAGGCCATGGGCCAAGTTGAATCAGAATGTTGGATTCATGAGATATCATGAGATATATATATATATACATATATACAGTATTTTCTGATATTGGATGTGGCATATGTGGCCAGTTATATTTATTATGTACTCTGGATTGTGTGCTGGATGTTTGTGCATGATATGTGTTAGGCTTGCGGCTAGGGGGAAACCCTTATGTCGTGCCGGTCATGTGTTCCATCATTTGGGGCCGTGACAAAGAAAGTCTTCACCATGTCAAGGAAATCTATGCTAAGATAGAATTTCTTAACATCGTGGATGCAACAGTGATGTCAACTTTTCCGACCCATTGGCCAACCCGAATGTTCATGCCATGAGCAATCCCAACAATTGGCAGCTTCTTAGCATTTACTCCCTTAATGAAGCCATGCCCCTTCACATAAGGTATCCCAATTTCATCAGTGACCTTTTTGGTTATGTATATTGTGTTTGTACCAGTGTCCACTATGGCTTGCAAGGTATTTCCCTTAATGCTAGTTTCCACATACATGTGACCATGAGGCATTTCCTCTACTTTTGCTTGGATATCATTTAGGACTTGTAGTAAGATAAGTCTCCTTTTCTCCTCTTGCTTTTCCTCTGAAATGGTGACCAAGGCAGTGAGATTCCTTTGTTTCAAACACTCATAGGCATCTTGTGGTCCATCACAAATGAAGCATGATAGCTTGGTTTTGGAAGAATTATCCTTCATCCACTTACTTTTATCTTTGCCTTTTCCATTCTTGGGAGATTTGTCTCTATCTCTCCTACCTTTATTACTTTTCTCTGACTTCTTTCTTTACCCTTAGATGAATCATTTTTCTTAAACTTGATCAAGGATTCTATCACAGTCAATATAGTAGCTAGATCTTAAACACCACGTCTTTCTATCTCCATTTTAATCTAATGGGATAAGCCATCAAGGAAGGTGAATAGAGCATCCTTATCGCTCAAGTCAAGAATCTCTAGCATCAACTCAAAAAATCCTCCATATACTTCTAAATGTATCCTTCTTTATGTTAGAGGCGATAAAGCTAGGCTTAAGCTTCCTTCTACACATTCTCGGGAAAGAAATGCTTTTTAAGCTCCTTTACAAAGTCTTCCCTTGTGTCGATGGTGCATGTCCCCTTCTTGACATCTTCACACCTACGATGCCACTACACCGTAGCAACATCTTGTAAGTGAAGAGATACAGAACGTACCTTTGTTGCCTCATCCATAATGCCCATTACATCAAAGTAGCTCTTTATGCTTCATAAGAAATTCTCGATCTCCCTTGTGTTCCTAGCCCTATTGTAGGCTTTTGTCCTAGGAACATCAACCTTATGGGTGGTCAAGATTTAGGCAGTACCTCCGCTAGACAATGCAATCTTGCACAAGTTTAACTTTACCTCAAGCTTCTTGATCTTGTCCTAGTAAGCCACCAATAATACTTAAAGGGCTGCATCCTTTTTAGATAGCCTTTCAACTATGGTGTTCAAGGCACCAAGCATCTCTTCACAAAGATCTTTGTCTTCTACCTCGGACTCAACATCATTGATATGTTGGTTTATGTCTTCGAGTTTATCCCTTTACTCGAGCATGGTAGTCTCCACCTTGAATAGCCTTTCCTCCATGGCTTGGCTAAGAGCACATCGTGTGACATCTCACAAATCTTCTTGCTATCCTTGCTCCCTTTCTCACCAACTTGTTGGGTTACTTGCTCAAGACTTGATCTGGACAAGGTTTCCCTTAGAGTGATGTCTTGGCTCTGATACTAATTGTCACAAGCTTTTTATCGCTCTACCTAATTTCCTGTGCAACCTAGCAATTCTTAGTCAAGAATGCTAATAAGCTTTTCCCACAATGCCAAACTTTAGACAAAGGAGTGAACTAAGAAAGCTTAGCAAGAAAAGAACACAAGAGAACTTTATTGTATTGCTTTGAATGCTTTCAAGTACATGGCATAAATAGAGGGGTGGAGAGGTATTTATAGGCACACTTTACCTTCTTACTATTCCCATTTCCTCAATAGACAACAGAGATTTACTTAATCCAATGGTTTAGATTTCTTATCTAAAAATATTTCCTAAAATATCTCCATTTAATAAATATCTCATCCTTTAGAAAATTATAAATTATTCTAGGCTATACTGGAAAAATTATCTTATATACAAAAATAAGCACAATTTATGAGCAATTATCGAAATTTAGACTTTTCTCTTATCTGTCATGACACATAGTTACCATAGGATTCAAGCTGGATGGATGAAATGGAGGAAAGCTTCGAGTGTCATTTGTGATAAAAAAAGTGCCGCTCAAAAATAAAAATAAAAATTATACCGTACGGCTATAAGACCTGCTATATTGTATGGTACGGAATGTTGGGTGGTTAAAAGATAACATAAAGATAAACTCAACGTTGCAGAGATGAGAATATTGCGTTGGATGTGTGGACACACCAGAAGAGATTTGATTAGAAATGAGTGCATTAGAGAGAAAGTTGGGATAGCACCTATTGTGGAGAAGATGGTTGAATCTCGCTTAAGGTGGTTTGGCCATGTGTGGAGAAGACCTGCAGAAGCCCTAGTGAGAAGAGTTGATCGGATGGAGAATAGTCCAATAATTAGAGGTAGAGAGAGGCCAAAGAAAACAATAAGTGAAACTATTAAAAATGATTTAATAGTTAATAACTTATCTATTGATCTCATCCATGATAGGCCACTATGGCGCCGTTTGATCCATGTAGCCGACTCCACCTAGTGGGAAAAGGCTTAGTTGTTGTTGTTGTTGTTGTTGTTATCATGACACATAGTTGTACCACTCATTTGTTTTACTATCTTTACTCAAAGAAATTGTAATACCTATTATCTAGCTTCCTATGTAACACATCACAGTTGATAGAATAATAGAATATTTAAATTTTTTCTATACTTTTCTAGTATCATCTATATAGCCTGGAAGATTACATATTTACTTATATTGTTACTTTCTTGAATGAGCATATATAATTTCTAGACTGTTCCAAACATTTTCAAAATACATTTCCTCAGGAATAAAAAAATGATTCAAGATATACAGACATAAGAGTCATTATTTACAACCAAAAAGGTTATCTTACCATATATAAAAATAAGTACATATCCATAATCCATTTTACATCAAAATATACACTAACTCATAGGGATTTGGCATTCTATTAAGCCATCCCACATTTACATATATACACAAAACTTTCATTCATAAGTATACTTAGATGTTAAGTCACCCTTGGGGGACCCTGTTGCTCATTTCCTGCTGGATTACCTAGAATGTGATTATATGGAAATAAAAAGATGAGATGATAATCTCAATAGCTAACAAAGTTTTCATAAAAACAACATACATTCCAGTCCTTAGAACAACACAATTATTTCCACTGAATCATAAGCACTAACTATATATACATATATCATCTTGGTCACACTAGGGACCCATAATAGTTTGGTCTACTCATCCAATGCAATCCCATACCTCAAAGGGTTATGCATCTCCTATTATTGGACAATACATGTGGGAAATGAAGATTACTAGGCACACTTTAGGCATCCCTTAAATTTTCCAGGAATGCAAACTTAACATATATCTTTAGACCACCAGCATAAATAGTTAGGAAAATAGTGAAAATCATACATCTAAGTTCACAAACATAGAGAGTGTTTTAAGGAAGCTAGCTACATCAATTTTAGCACAACCACTTCCTTTCCAAAGCTACCAAGATTACAATCAACTACTCAAACTAAAACGTACAAAAATATTTTGGTTAATGCATGTACATAAGCACTTATAATTTTTAGGTCTTTTGTTTAAGAGTTCATGCCCCCTTAATTGACCTATAATTCTGTTCAAGTTTGGGGTTGTTATTAAAAATATCAAAAGTCTCTAAATTATAAAATTTTACAAGGAGTTTCCTTTACATGCCTATTTTATGTCGTGAAATTCTCAGCATTCAACTTTTAATTTTTCCCCTAGAAGTGCCTCTATGACCTAGAACAATGTAGTTTGATTCCTCCTCCTTTTACATTTTGTTTTCTATTCTTTTGGATAAGCAAAACATATTAAAAATTCATGATATTTAATAGGGAGTATCCTCTATATGTCAGAATATCACCATAAAAATTTCAAGTGGAAAGTAATTCGCTTGTTCCTTAACTAACCAAGTATTTCATGACTGGCATGGTTCTAGTTTGTTCTAATTAGAATCCTGCACTACATAATTTATAAATTTTATTATGTGATTTAAATGCCCAGAATGGCCTCAAATTTTGTGGAGAGCTTTCTTAAAATGTCTATAACGTACCATAAAATTTTCATATAAAATTTTAACATCTAATCCCTTCAATGTCAAATATTTCCATTAATACCCAAATTGTCCTACAGATTCTTCTCAACAATGTTTGATTCCAAATGGCCTAATTGTAGGTTTTCAAAAATCATGAAAACTTCCAAAATTGATTATCAACATTTCAATAATTTATACACCAAAAATTATAGCATTTAAATGCTATTTTTCAAATCAAACAGTCTAAGAACACAATGTATACATAATACATTAAACATCAGACAGAACCACGCTGTCTAGCTTTACCTATTGTGTTTCTAGGTTGCATTTTATTGCAATTCTTTGAGGATCCAACATCTTAATCCATATAACGACATTAATACAATATTTTTAGATGGAAAATAGGAATTAGATAAGTTTTCATATGCAGAAACAACAGTTTCCTAGTACAAATTTTGTGGTGCTTTTCCACTTAGATGGTAGAAATTGTGACTCACAACTAGCGTTCCATGTTTTCAACCTTAAACCCCTGCATCTTATGCTCAAGAATCACTCATCCAAAACCCAAATTGAGCACAACAACCAACAAACTAGATTTTATGAGAGGGGAAACTTATCTTGTGCAGAAGCACTCCTATTACTCTCAATTTTCAGCTTGACTCTTTCCCTTAGCTTTTCCTTGCACACCAGCTCTATTCTTGCACGAAATGGGTTGAGTAAACCTTTGATTTTTAGTGGTAAAACTCCTACTTTCACAGCCACAAAGTGGATAGAAGAAGGGAAAAAGAAATCTCTTCACTCTTTCAGCCTTTTCTCTATATCGCTAATTCAAGCTTTTTTTTCTCTTTTCTTCTATTCAGCTACGATGCAAAGGGCATAAGATGGAAAATGGTAATGTGCTGGGAAGAAAGTGGTGTGATTTAGCTGATTGTGTTGCCTATGTATATGTTTTTTTATTATATATAGATAGTGGGATTAGCTAGTTGGCATATTGTAATGTAATGCTACTTGGGAGCTCCTTAGATGCTTTAACTTGCCTTAATTTGCTGCTAATCCTAGATTAGTAATATCTTTCAAAAAAATATTTGTATCCTCTCCATATGGATTATTAAATGGAGATTAGAGTTCAAGATACTTTTATATCTAGTCTTCACTCATTCCCTCTCTCCCTTTGCTTCGATTTAAATTTTATTAACTAAGAAATCTTCTGGGCTGTATCATTTTGGTATCAGAGACTATATGATCCTCCCCCATGGTGTCCACTCGCTCATCTGCCCCTCCACCAGATATGCCCAACAGCTTAGCAAACCCCACTCATACACCAACCCACCTGATCCCATTTCCCATCAATTATCTTTCATTGCGACAAAGTTATCAGCTATGGACTCCTTAGCAGTTGATGTGGTGGCCCTCAAAATCTAAACCAGTCAAACTTCACATGCAGAACCTACCCATGACATGTACCACAGGGGAAAAACAAAAGCTCTACACTTGGGTCCAAAAAGCACTATGTCAAAAGATGATAAAAAAGCCAATAGCCCTTGGGGGTTCAAGAACCCAATCAAGAGACCTCATACGAAGATGGAATTCCTAAAATTTAAGGGAGGCGACCCTCGTGGCTAGATTCTCAAAGCAGAAAAGTACTTCTGCTACTATCAGACCCCAGAAGAGCTTAAGGTAGATATTACGTCAATGTATCTAAAAGGCGATGCTATTGATTTGTTCACTTAGATCAATAGCAAATGCACACTACTGTATTAAGAAGAACTTGTCAATGCTTTATAGGAAAATTATGGCCCAACTGAGTTTCAGAACCCAGATGATCACCTCTATGCTATTGCTCAAGTTGGAACTGTTCAGGAGTATAAGCAAGAATTTGCCAAATATGCAGCTAGAGTTAAAAATTGTCCAGAGCATTGTTTCTTAGGAGGATTTTTGAGTGGGCTGAAGGATACACTCAAAGCAACTGTTAGGATCCATAAGCCTCGTTCGGTTTATTGGGCTATGAGTCTCGCTCTTGAGTTTGAGGCCAAGTCTGGCCCGCAATGCGAAACTCATGGGAATTCTTGGTCCTATCCCACTAGACCTCCATTCAATGTATTTGCCACTTCACCACAGAACTTTCACAATAGCTAACCTCCTTAACCACTATCTTCATCCAACACCCAACGTACTCTCCCTTTTACTTCCCAACCTGCAACTCTTCGCCCATAGGATCCCGAACTACAATCATGACACGACAAAGGCTTGTGTTATCGTTGCAATAAAAAATTTGCCAGGCCATCGTTGCAAACCTTCTTCCTTTTCACTTATGGAACTAATACATGAAGATGAGCCACTTCCCCGAGACTCCAATTAAGCACCAGATGAAGACAACTCGACTCCTGAGCCTGCCGAAATTTCTTTGCATGCCATCCTAGGAAAACCGTCAGGATCCACAATGAAACTCCAAGGTTCCATCAAATCTAGGATGGTCCACTTTCTGGTTGACAATGGTTCCACAAATAAATTTATCAATTCCTCCCTTGTCATAGAATTGGACTTATCGAAGGACATTGTTCCCACTTTTGGAGTTCAACTAGGAAATGGAGAAATAATTCACTGCCCTCATATCTGCCGCTAGTTTTGTGTACAACTCCCAAATTTGATGATCACCCAAGATTATTTCCCTTTTTCCATTGGGGGTGCAAATCTTGTCCTCGGCATTAAATGGCTTGCCTCTCTCAACACCGTGCAAGCAAATTGGAATAAAATGTTCATGATCTTCTCTTTGGATGGCAAAAAATATAAGTTACAAGGAGTTCCCCCTGTACACTCCTCTGGTGCATCACTCCAATGCTTCTCCAAATTACCCACCTTTCCTTCTCAGCTCTAGTCTTTGTTGTCTTTATACCAAGATGTATTTTATGAACCCGCCTCTCTCCCACCAATCTGAAACCACTTCTACACCATCACACTAGTGCCACAAGCCATTCCACCATATATTCGCCCCTATCGTTACCCCTACTCCCAAAAAATTGAAATTGAAGCACAAGTGCAGCAATTGCTAACTTCTAGTCTTATTCATCCAAGCTTCAACACTTTTGCCAATCCCGTTTTACTAGTAAAAAAAAAGATGATACATGGTGCCTTTGTATAGATTACCGGAAGCTCAACCAATTGACCATTCCTGATAAAACCTTATCCCCAACATTGATGAACTATTGGATGAATTATGTAGTGCTTCCTTCTCCAAAATTGACCTTCGCTCTGGTTATCACCAGATATGCATACACCCACCTGACATATACAAAATTACTTTTTGCACCCATTCTAGCCATTATGAATTTGTAGTCATGCCTTTTGGCCTCACCAAAGCCCCTTCTACATTCCAAGCTGTTATGAATGACTTGTTTAGACCCTATTTACGAAATTTTGTACTGTTTTTCTTTGATGAAATTTTGGTGTACAACAATACTTTAAAGGATCATATCCAACACTTGTACATTATCCTCTATCTTCTACGTTTGCATGTCTATTATGTCAAGGACCCAAAATGTTTGTTTAGATAGCGACAAATCCAATTCTTGGGTCACATGGTCTCTTAAGCAGGAGTAAGTATGGATCCTGACAAAATAAAAGTTGTTGTAGAATGGCCCATTCCAAACAATGTGAAAGGACTCTGAGGTTTTCTTGGCTTAACTGACTATTATTGCCGCTTTGTCAAAAATTATGGACTCATAGCACGGCCATTGACAAATCTAACCAAGAAAAATGGTTTCCACTGGACTCCCCAAGCCAGTATTGCTTTCTAGGATCTCAAATCTGCACTCACCATAGCCCCAGTTTTAAGCTTGCCTAATTTCACCCAACCATTCATAGTGGAATGTGATGCTTTCTTTGATGGGATAGGGGCCATCCTCATGCAATCCGGTCATCCCACTGCATATTTTAGTAAGGATTTTTCCTTTTCTAACCGTTATAAGTCTACCTATGATCAGGAATTATTAGCACTGGTGCTAGCATTAAAAAAATGGAACCACTATTTATTGGGTAAAAAATTTTATGTTCAAACTAATCATTGCAACCTTAAACACCTCTTGGCACAGAGAATTTCCACCAATGAGTAGCAATGTCTACTAGTCAAGCTCTTTCCATTTGAATTTGTCATTAAATATAAATTTGGAAAAGAGAATCAAGGCGCTGATGCATTATCCCGCATACCCCAGCATGCTGATTTCATAGCATTGGCCATCCCTGTCAACATGGACTTCTAGACTTTCCAAGATGCTTTGCTTCAAGATGCCTATACCAGGGATCTCATTCAATCCCTCAAGCAGGATCCCATTGCTCATCCAACCTACAACATAGTAGACAACAAGCTTTTTTACCATGATCGCTTGGTCATTCCAAATGATTCGATGTTCTGCATGAAGCTCTTAGCAAAATGCCATGATTCTTTGGCTGGCGGGCATGGAGGTTATCTCAAAACCCTTCATCACCTCACCTCAAACTTCTTTTAGCCCAACATAAGGAAAGATGTCAAGGTGTATGTTCAAAACTACTTAACCTGCCAGCAGAACAAATATCAGACCCTTGTCCCTACAGGTCTTCTTCAATTATTACCAATACCCGAACGTGTTTAGGATGATATTTCCCTAGATTTTATTGTGGGCTTACCTAAATTTGGTGGTTTTGACAGTATTTTTGTGGTAGTTGACAGGTTCCTCCCTTTGTCTCATCCTTATACAACCAAGACAATTGCAGGCCTTTTTTGTAAAGAAATAGTTAAGCTCTATGGTATGCTACGCTCCATTCTTTTTTATCGTGATGTCATTTTTCTAACCAATTTTTGGCAAGAATTTTTCAAGCTCAACCACACTCATCTTTGCATAGGCACTTCCTACCATCCACAATCTGATGGTCAAACCGAGGTAGTCAATCGTTGTTTAGAAGCTTATCTTCATTGTTTTGCACATGAACAACCATCCACTTAGAGGAAGTACTTATCTTGGGCTAAATATTTCTTTAATATGGGGTTTCACACATCCACTGGTATGTCTCCTTTCAAAATTCTTTATAGTCATGATCCTCCTGCTCTCATTCCCTATGTCTCTGGTGAAACTCATATTGCTAAATTGGAAGCCTAATTGCTAGTAAGGGATGACATGTTGAAACTTTTACATGACAATCTCCTTAAGGCATAGTCCCGCATGAAAGTACATGTAGATTCTAAGCACCAAGAGGTATCCTTTCAAGTAGGAGATGTTGTCTTCCTTCGCATTCAGCCCTATCGACAACGCTCATTGGTTAAACACAGATTTGAAAAAATTTATCCTCAATATTTTGGCCCTTACACTATCATATGCTAAGTAAGACTAGTTGCTTATGAGCTAGCATTACCGGACTCTGCTCAAATCTATCCCATCTTCTATGTCTTGCTGTTGCAACCATCTCATGGCTAGACTCTCTCCATTCTTCCTGCTCACTTGCCTATTAATAAAGACTAGGAACTCACTTTAACTCCCAGCAAGGTCCTCACCCGTTGCTGGGTCTCCAAAGGAGGAATTCTTACCCTTGAACTTTTGGTCCAATGGCTAGATCTCCCTATAGAAGAAGCATCTTGGTAAGAGTATAACTTATTAGCTGGACAATTTCATGCTTTCTGCCTTGAGGATAAGGTGAGTTTTCAAGGGGGAATCCTGATAGAATCCCACCACCTCTGCAAACTTATTCCAGAAGGAAGTCATATAGGGCTACAATAGCATTAGTGGAAAATCACCACTAATATTGACCAAGAAACCAGCAGTTATGGCCCACTACTAGAAGCCACATCCCTACTTCAGCCACTATCCTATTATACTCCTTATTTCTAGTAGTTAGCTATTTGGAATGAATTTAAATTAGAATAATTAGTTTTGAAAAAGCAGAACTGAGATTGTAAAGAATTGTGTACTGGAGCCTAGCCCTCTCCATATGGAATATTGAATGGAGATTAGAGTTCAAGATACTTTTATATCTAGTCTTCACTCATCCTCTCTCTCCTTTTGCTTCGATTTAAATTTGATTAACTAGGAAGTCTTCTGGGTTGTATCATTCACCCCAACCTAGCTACCACGAACGACCACAGCCACACCCATCGTTGATCAACCACAATCCACCACCACATAGCGCCACCATCTTGCACAAAAGGCCCACAACATAGTCACCTATAGTGACCCCTGCCAAGGCTCATACTCAAACACTACCACGTAACTTTTTAACCAGACTCGCGCAAACCATCCTTCACCGCCATGCTGGGAAATTTGATTGTCAACTCAAGTATTTTTATTTTTCTTCCTAGCTCATATCCTTTCTTTTTTCTCTCCATTTCTTGGTTTAATTTCAGTTCTCTAATCTCTTGTATGGATAAGGTTTGATTAATTTGAGTATGTGCTCATATATTTACTGTTTATAACGCTTTTAGGTATCTAGATTAGGAGTTTTGATCAAACCAAAATTTGTAAATGTTGATGGTGCCTTGGAATTCCCGTATTGAGTTTAAAGGATTTTCTTCATTTAAACTTGAGTATTTCAAACTTGGATACAATTATGCATATTAGGTGTTTGATAAAATGCCCAAGAGAGGTTTACGGTTATATGATTTCTTAAGTTCTCAATCTTTAGCTTATAAATTATTCATCTTTTTTTATTCTAAGTCAAGTTTAATTCCATGATGAAATTGAGTTTATACTCTAAACTTTTAACCTTTTCCAACTATTTTAAATTGATTGAAACTATCCTAGTTGTTTGATTCATTCTTAGTTGTCTGAAAATATGTATTGCCTAAATTGTCAAGTAACAAAAATTTTACAATGGTAGTTACCTAACCACTATTTGGCATTGGAAACCATATTTGAGTTCAGCGGTAAATCACTTAGGATGATAAGACTTCAAGTAAGCCTTCGGATATACCTTTTTTAGATCAAGACTGTTATATTCAATTTGGGAGTTAGTTAGCACCACGAGTTTCTATACGCTAAATCTGTGAGTAGATAACATATAATATGTTTTTAATATCATTTTGATCTCTAAACTATGTTTTATATATTTTGTAAATGCATATGGTGGATTAGAATTTTATGTGGTTGATGTCTATTTTTAATTATTGGATATTGAGTATTTACTATTTCCATCACGGAGTCATTAGGATACAGGATAAGCATAATTGTGAATTACACCGAACTAGAAATTGAAATATTTTAATTGTTGGAGAAGTTACTCTTTTAAAGTATAATGGGCAAAAGTCTGAATTTAATTTAAGATTTAAAATGTGAAGTAATATGGGTTTTGAATTATGTTAAGAGTATCCATGAGTGGAATTTGAAAGTATGTTATATTTAAGATTTTACATTTTCTAATATTAATTGATATAGTAGTAGTAATTAAATGGACACTACTAGAAAAATCTTATTTAGAGACGGAAAATTTTCGTCTCTGATTTTACAATTGCTAATATTTAGAGACAAAATTTAGATTTTGTCTCTAAATTTGGTTAGGGCTTCTGTCTTTTTAAAAATAGAATTATTTTCGTTTCTGACATTAGAAACAGAATATTTCGTCTCTAAATTCAAAGACAGAATTTTTTTCGTTTTTAACGTCAAAAACGAAATATTCCGTCTTCAAAGTTAAAGACAAAATAATTCGTTTTTAATATCAGAGACAAAAATAATTTTGTCTCTAAATCAGACAAAGTGATCAAAGATGAAAAAAATTCTGTCTCTAAAACCATAAATATAACCACATTAATTTTTAATCATCCCAAACTAATAATTATCATAAAAGTGATTATATGAGATAAAAATATCAAGAATCAAACGATTTTGCATTAAAAATATATTAATTATATTAATACGTAACACAAAGTCATACATAAATAATACAAACTATCATCTTAATATTATAATCCATCAACAGCATTAGTATTTTGTTTATTGTTATTATTTTTTTCTCTAAATGCAGGCGATGACATTCTTATATTACTATCTATCATGAGACGCCGAGACATCCAATCTCATTCTTCAACCTTGGCCTTCTTGGTTAGTGATATTGAACTTGTCAAAGAGATAAGGGTTTTGTGACAACTGGTACCATTAACAATGGAATCAATCAGCATGATACAGACCAGGAGTATCCAGAATGTCATTTGAATAAAATAGATTTTCTTTTATCAAAATCTTCATGTCAACGTCTGCAATAACGTTTACAAGGTAACTTTTTGTTTGCTTGTGTCCTTAATTCAATTGGTAAAACTACGTGCTCAAATCCTGAAAAGATTTTGCAAAATTGAAAACACCAAAATCTGGCTAAAATCCTTGGCCTACATCTTCAAAACAGCTTTGGCCGTAGCCAAGGCACCTTCAAATGTTTGGTTTCCACCAATAAATCCACTCATATACACAAAAACACAACCAGGAATGTCAGCCACTGTTGACAGTTCATCATTCTCTTAGACCACGCCACTGTGATGGTAGAGGTTTTTGACTCTCAAACCTATCAGGTGATACTGCAACTGCCTGAACTCACCAGTGTTTGCTTCTCTCATCCTGTTCAGGGCATCAAGATAAGTACATTTGCAGAAATCAGATGACATGATAGAACTTATCTCAGAGATGTAACAACCTAACCTAACAACCTTAATGAGCAAACCTAAAAGTTCTAATGATGATGAAGGGACTGATGTATGTTAAGTCATAAGGGATACGAACTTCATTGGATGAAAAACAAACCACTAAAAGCATGATTTACCAGTCATCCTACATGTTTATCTATTACCGTCACTACTACATAACAGAATAAAGGAACTGGTTCCAATGAAAAATGCTATACAGCTTTTCATTTTTCACAGTCCTCTTGACAAAATTCTCACTACAAAAGGTCATTCTAGCACGTGAGATTTTCTTCTCACATGAGAAAATGAAAACGGCTACCCTCCCTCAGAAACTCCTAGAAAAAATAGTAGTTTACAACAGAACTCAAAGAAAATGAAGATTATATGCATACCTGATAAAGAGCATATTTGATGGGAGGGTCAATTTTCATCTCTTCCTCAAGCTCAAATAAGTGAAGCTTCCACTGCAGGTTAGAAAATAATTACAATCTTAAAATACACATTTTAGTTCATGCTAAAAGTAACAGACCCCTAACATATGGAGAAGCAGGGGTGTAAAATTGCAAAAGACACATCCCATATAATCGAACAGGCCTACAAATTATGTTGCATGGATGCAGGGTTCGAGTATCATACTGGGTAAGAGATACAGTATCTTTTCAAAACATAGGATATAGGTACGGCAATATATATTATACAAATAAAGAATATTTTATAACAATCATTACAACAATAAAAATTGATAATGAGCTTTGTTTATATAAAGTCAACCAAAATAGTAATCCAAGTTTCTTAAATAATCTCAAAGTCAAATAACTTCGTTAAAAATAAACTAGAGTAATATATGATATCAAAGTTGTGCATGCAACTTTATGTATATTAGTTTATATTGTTGAGTTTGTAAGTTTTAATTTCATATCTCTAAAATTTTGTAATTGTTCCCACGATTTACCTAATATATGACCAGACCAAACTTTCCAAAAGAAAAAAAAGAAAGATGCTATATGATATGCATTTTGGAATTTGGAGTACCCAAAGAGTCTCAAACCCAGTAAGGGTATAGCTGTTTCATAGCTCACAAATGACCACTCAAGACCATAACCAGCAACAGTAGCCTGTTATCCTCCTAATATAATAATACATATAATGTATTTACTTTTAGCAGGGAAGTAAGCAAACTTTTAGATCAACACAGATGTCACACACCAGCTAACGACCACACAGCATCCAGGAAGTTGCTTTGCTTACCTAATTACTAGTTTTGAGGGTACAACGCAGAAGAAGCTGGATTACAACTTCATAGAACACTCAACTCTGCTAGGGAGAAGAGACCAAGCACAACCAGTCACTGAGGCAATAAGAATCACCATCTAGTTGGTAATTTTATTTAATGCACAGATCATGAAAGCTGATTTCTGCTAATTGTATATGCTTTTTTGAACTTTGAATGATATGAGATATAAAAGGAATTTACTTTAAATAATAAATGTTAAACAGACTACTACAACAGGGATACAAGAATTTCCAACTCACAGGACAGAACTTAGTCAAAACTATTATTTCTCCATTGGGATCGACAGACTGTCTTGCTGCTAGAGTCTCCATTACAATTGGTCTTGCTGGTAACCATGATTTAGCATGAGATCGGACACTTTGTATTAATAGCAAAGGTTGTTAAAAAAAAATTTTAAGTCACAATAGCACATTATATGTAAATCCTTCTTCACCCTAGCTTGCTCAAAGGTGTCCATAAATTCCAATGCATAAGGGAAAAAGGAGGCAAGACAAATATAAATACTCCCCTAATTCATGTAAGTGTTTGAAAAGAAAGGGGGCAGAAATAGAAGACTTACATCTAGAAACTTGCTGCCAGCAAGAGCCATTGCTTGCTGAAAGGCCTCATTCTCTTTCTCAGGTGACTGATCAGGCTCTGTCCAATCCAAATTTAACCTTCCTACTCTCAAGGACAAATGTATATTATTCACATACTTTGGAGGCTGGTCTATATCATACTGATTGATTCCATTGTCAATAGCATCAATTGCCTGACATAATAGAAAAGAATATTGTCATAATCTCACATACCATCATAATTCAAAAACATGCTTTTTCTGCACTGATGATCAGCGACTTTGGGAGGACTAATAAACCTCAGATGCACCATTAGTCATATGATTGATGCTTTAGGTATTAATAAAATTAAACCCAAGAACATGTAATCTTTCGTTGAGCGTCCCACAACACAAGCCACAGACCAAAGTTCTGTTTTCAACAAGCCATTGAGTATTGAATCTGAAAAGACTGAAGAGCCCATTATACTATAAATGCACAATAAACCAGCCATATACCTAACTACGAGAAAAAGGTTCATAGCACAAGCCCAATACCCTTTCTCTGTTATAGCACTCCTGTTAATAAATAAAATGAGGATGTCAGTGCTCAGAACTCAAATTTCTACACAGTAACCTTGATGATTAAGACACATGCATAAATGTCAATTTGTCTGCAGGTCCCAAACCAACAATTTTCATAATGTTCACAATGAATGATAAGCAGTAGACAGGACACATTTGTACAGTATACAAGTATATATTTTTTTCAAAACAGTTTACATACTAGTTGATGAATTTAGCAAAGTAAATAGAAACATTCATCATATGGATACTCAAATATCACTCTTACCAAGCAAGAAAAACCAAAGTAATTTCTTTTTCTTCACCTTCTATACCAACTACTAACTACCAAGCACCTTGATTAAATGAAATTTATAATATTTCCATTCCTCTTCATTCCCACTCATTGCTTAATTTGCCAGCTTCCGCTCACTATATATCCTCCCAAGCTCACCCTAAGTTCTCAATGCTTTCAGTTTGTCACACCAAACATTCACCCAAGAGCCAAGATCAAGCCATCTAATTTATCTAAGCAAGGTTTAAACTCATCTTTCCATAAATCTTGGCAGTTATCACATATTTGAGCGAAAATCACTTTCTAATAACAAGTACCATTTAGAAATTCACTTAGAAACCAGCAGCCAATTCCAGCATTAGACCCCTCAAGTTACATAGCTAAAGAGTCCCTGAAAAAAGGTGGCTATAGGAAGCAGGAAAATGAAGTTGACATTACAGATGAGATATAACAGCTAGAAACAGTGATTACTAATGAGTTAACAGAAGCATGTCCTATCCTGGTGTAAGAAGTTGCTTGTATTCCTCTAAGCATTCACTATCCCGGTGACCATATCCTTAACCCCAACTTAATTTAATTCAAAGACTGGACCATATTAACAAAATATAAAAACTATGCATGGAAAGAAATTAAACCTAACAGGGCTGTATAAACTACGAAATGTTTAGGAGGGGAAGAACAATCAAAATACAGAATTTGCTACCTCCATGAAGCTCTTGTAAACAGCCAAAAATAAGCGAAGCACATCCGGATCATTCGTAAGTTCCTTGGCTATAATCTCTTTACCAAAATGCTATAGACATAAAAAAAAGGGATAATATCACTATAAAATTGAATTCTGTTCAAGACGACTTATGAAATGATTGGTAATTACTAATTGGAGATTGTAACAAAACAGATGAATTAGCCAAATTAAATGTGTATATAAAGTAAATCAGTCAGAAGAAAGTGATAAATCCAATAGAGTTTGTTTCAAACAGATATTACCTTATAAACAAGACCAGCACTACTTAGTTTAGTGGAGAAACCATACCCAAAAAACCTCCTCAAATCCTTTTTGGTGATGATCATACCGATCTCTGCTAGGATAATACATTCCCCCAACATCAAGACCATCTAACACCTGCAGGTTCACAAATTATTTATACAAGAGCTTTTATTAAAATTATACAAACTTCTACTTTATTTGGTGGTTAAATGTACGAAGACAGCAATTCAAAAGAAACAACTGCATTCAGATAAATATTTCATCGATCCTGCTAAAATTAACCATTTATCATTTTCTATTGAACCCATTTCTTTTTTATTTTTCACTTCCTACCAAATTTTAACTCCTAGGAATGGCAATTTTCCCCGTTCATGTGAATCTCTGCAACAATTGTCTTGTATAAGGGCAAAGAAGGGGATAATTTTCTGTGGCAAAAGGGGTGGAGTAAAGTTCCCCCCATTTAGAATATGGGAATAAGAACTGGGACTCCACTGTATTGAAATTATTAAAATCCTTCTGATTTATTCAATTATTTATCATAAACATGTCTACAATAGTGATTATATATTTATACTTTATACTAATCAAGTTTTATATATTAGTTTTTAGGGGTGTATATAAATTTAACACTATTATTTTATTTTATAAATTTTAATTAATCTTCATAAAATTTTAGTTAATTATAAGAAAAAATTTAAAAGTGTAAACATACCAGTGGTCTCCCTACTCCCATGCGCAATGGGCATGGAGAAATTGTCCCCCATGATGGAGAATGGGGACGGGATGGAGAGCAGGGAAGGTCTCCCGGCCCTGTTGCCATCCCAGCTCCTCCCCCATAAGTTTATTGACTACATTTCAGAAACTGAAAAGTTTTGCAACCAAGCTCATGCTTTAGGGGGAAGCTCAAAACTGATTACAATTTCGAAAAGAAACATAATAAATTCGTAAAGCATCCCCCTTCTCCATATTTTCTCAGCAACCAAACACTAGAAGCGACTCAATCAAGGATTTAGTGAACAGACCTGGGGATCTCGAGTGCGGACAACTTCGGCGTTGGAGAACTTATCAGTAAGACGAATCATGAAGCAGCCAAGAACCTCGTCGCAGTGGAAGCTTCCGTTGTGAGTGCCCACGAGCTTCAGAGATGCATTGTGGGGAGAACCAGTGGAGAAGGAAGCAAAAACCCTAGAAGTAGTGTCAGCAGGGGCGGAGGGTAGTGGTTAGCCCCCTCAAAATTTTTAAATTTTTTTTAATTATAATAATTTTAAAAAAAAATATTTAAAAAAATTGAATAATAAAAAAAAAATTCTTATTTAATCTTTTTAAAATATTTAATTAATATATTATTTTTAATTTTTTTTCTTTTAAACTCTTCATAAAAACTGTCTAGCTCCGCCTCTGAGTGTCAACCCTTTAGAGAACGAGAGAGGTGTCTGAAGTGAAGTTAGACAAAAGACTCCCCCTCGTCGCTGCGAACATGCCTCTCTCTTGTTTTTTTTTTTCTGGACAATTTCTAACACCGAGCCTTCATTGAGTCCTCAATTTGAATTACAGCCCAAAAGCCCTATTGCCCTAATTTAAGGGCAATGGTCCATTAGGTTTATCAGAATAGTTTTTTGCTTTTGTGTTTAGCAAGAGTAAATAATTGTTGTTTGTGATGGGAAATTCAATAGTTGAAGAGTGTTGCAGTATATTTATAAAAGATAGAGACACAATACTCGAGTGAAATTCATTCTTCTTAGATCTTAATATTTTATTATTTTAATTTAATTCCCATATATTTTAATTTTAATTTAGATGAATATAATTTAGGCTAAGTCAATTAGCAAAACAAATTGTGAAATATTTATCAATGAAATTAATGCAAAGAAATTTTTTAAAATTTAATAGTTTTTGAAAGATTAAATTAAAAAGAATAAAATCTATTTACTTTGTCTATTTTTAATTTTTATTTTTATTAAAAAATAAAAACAATTATAAATATACATTTATTTATTATTTCTTTTAATTTTAACAAAATATTTTTAAATTTTTAAAAATTATGAAAACATCTTAAAAGTTTTAAAAATTTCAAAAAAACGTTTTCATAATTTTTAACGATGTAACACATTATAACAATAATATCTTTACAATTATTTTAATGTTTTACTATTTATATTATTAAAAAGTGATAAAAATAAAAATAAATGAAAAGTATAATTATATAACTAAAAATAATAAAAATAAAAATACAAACGCATTTTTAAAAATAAAAAAAATAAAAAAATGTTTTCATAAATCAAAAGCACCTTAAAATTTTAAGATATTGCCACCTTAAAATGTTTGAAGGAAGAGAAAAGATAAAGAAAAGAGAAAAAAAAAATTGATGATTTAATGCTACCTGAACATAATAAAAGCCACATAAGCATTAAAAAAAGTTTTGAAACATCCGATTGTGACGCCACATCTGAAGGAAACTTACAAAGTTATTGAAAAAGAAATAAGTGATGAAGTTTCAAAATTTAAAAAATATTTTTAAATTAATGGATCAATAGAATAACCAACCTCTTCACACATGGAAACCTAATTGTGTCACCTGAGGCGACTCCCAACCTTGTACCAAAAAAGAAAATAAGGGAAAACCTAATTGTGCAGTTCATCTGCAAGATGTGATGGGTTTTTTATTTTGGACTGAAGATGTGATGGCCTATTAGATTTTTTAAAAATGAAAAAGTTATAATGGGCTGCGTGCATCAATTTATGGGCTCAATTATCATTGATTATTAAGTGTTTAGCTAAAATTTATGGTCCAAGTCTTAAAAAAAAGCTAAATTTTATGGTTATAAAAATATAATTTTGCTCAAAAAAATTGTGAAGTAAACTAAATAATTTTTATAAGAAAATATTTTCTTTCAAAATTTAGATAAAAAATTATTTGTGGTAAATTTATTATCTAGTCATTGGTTGTCTGGTCTAATAATTAGGTACGAGGAATTACAATTAGCAGTAGCAAATTTAGAATTTCTACTAAGAGGGATAAATTTTTTTTTAAGAAGAATAATTAGTGACCTGTCCTAGTATGTATGTTCAATTCACTTTTCATTTAATTATATATATAATAATTTTTTTAATTTATAAAATAAAAAAATTGAAACTTATAAATAGGGGTGAGCATAACCATTCTGCCAATCAAATCTGATTAAAAAATAATTACTTCAAATAAATTAGATTAGATTAATTGAATTTATACATGTTACTTTTTTAAAAAGTTGAAATTAAATGGTAATTTTTTAAATTTTTTTAAATAATTTAAAATTTTAATCAAATTTGAGTATTAATTTGTTTAGCCAAATTGTGTTCACCCCTGGTTACACATAAACATCCACTACTTATTTTTTTTTTTTTACAAACCAACAATTATTTTTATTTTATCCATTGTCTAATTTTAATACCACCAATTATCTTTGGAAAAACTACTCACAATCCATGCTTCTATAGTTACTATCATTATTATTATTATTATTATTATTATTATTATTATTATTATTATTATTATTATTATTATTATTATTATTATTATTATTTTAGGGTTGTATAGCAAGACACCAAAAGTTTCAAAGGCATATATATTAGTATAAATTTAAAAAAAGATATTAAAAATAAAAATATATTTTCGTAATTACATGATTAAATAAAGAAAAAATGTGTCCCAACAACTTTAAAGTTTTTATTTAAAAATCTTCGTATTTCAGAATTAATGCATAGAAATATCATTAGAATTAATATTATTATAACCATTGATAGTAAACAATCATTGATATAAGACGGAAGCTGTGTGATTTGATATCAACCACTATTTGATCAATTCACGATAAATTAAATTTGACGTAAACAGAGGATTAAAAATTTATCATATAATTTTAATTTAATTAAATTTTTTTTATCTATATATATGACAATTTTTTAATTTTTTATTTATATGAAATTTAATTTACTTTTAATAATTTAAATATTATTTTAAAAATTAAGTATGAACTTAGAGATGAAAAATTTAGATATACAATTTTTACATTTTATTATTTTGAAGATTAGAGACGAATTTTTTTTATTTAATTTTTCGTCTCTAAATATATTATTTTTACAATTAGAGATAAAAAATTAAATATAAAAATTTTTTATTTTTAAATCTGTCTCTAATTATTTTTTAAATATTATTCATAAAAATAGAGACCGAATGAAAGACGAATTTTTAAAAACGAACATAAATTCGTCTTTAATTCTATCTCTAAAAGTGATTAAAGACAAAATTAAAGATAAAAATCATAGAGACGAAAGTTTTTCGTCTTTAAATTCTGTCTCTATTCTTCAAAATTCACAATCCATCACTAAATTTTAATATTTGTCTCTGTTAGAGATGAAAATTATTCCGTCTCTAATTTTTATCTTTAAATCGTCATTTTCGAAGTTATATTTGTACATAGTAAGGGTTATGCTTTATATAATATATATATATAGGAAGTAACGGATTGTTTTAAATGTAAGAAAAGATATTGAAATTTTATTTTGATTAGACGAGATATGTTCAAAAGTTTGGCATTTGGTGTGGCCACTATTTTATTGTTACCGGAGCTGTGATATGGATTCGATACAAATTTGGATCCAAATATAAGTTTGATCGATAGAGATTTAGTATATTGAATATCATTTTGACTACATTAAATTATGGAAGTGTTATATATATATATATATATATATATATATATATATATATATATATATATATATATATATATTGTCTTTTTTTTTAGAGAAATCTTTCGAGAAATACTGTTAGCAACAGTAAATACTAACTTTATTGCACCCTAAGTTAGGCGTAATGCCTTTTGACTAATTTGAGTACTATTATTGTAAAAGAGTGGTGAGATGCCTCTTATTATTACTCTTATCAGGTTGAATGCCTTTTGACTATTCTGACTAATGATATTATGTTATCAGGCTGAATACATTTTGACTATTCTGATTAATGATATTTTGTTAGGCTGAATGTCATTTGACTGTTGACTGTTCTAATTAATGATATTGTGTTTCTTTGTTATTACCTTACCATGTTTGATTATGGGCATTAATCAACCAGGCTTTACTCCCCCCTTAAGTCCTAATCCCATGTTCAAATTCTTTAATCTTATCTCTATTATTTTGCGTTTTTGTTTTTTTTAGTTTTGCTAATATTATTTCTCATTTGTCATCTAAAAAGTTGGATACTAAATAAAATCTATAATTTTTGAAACAAAATCACTCTATGTAACTGTTAAATTTTAGAACATGTTAAAAATGCTGTGTTTTGAAATATTAAGGACAACAAAATAGGTAATAACTACGCGACTGCTGTCAAAAGTATTGGACAATACGATATTTTTCAAAAAATATTAAGGTGGAATTGATTCATGTTCATTTTGTTTGGATTTTCATAGATGGTTCCACTTATTTATTAGAATTTTGTTTTCCAAAATCATAGGCATGTTCATCTTGTTTTTTTAGTGCAAAGGCATAATTTTGGGTGAAGTTTGAAGATAACTGATTTTTATTAGTGAGGCAATAACCTGTTAGTGGCCTTGGAAAGTATGGTTGAGTTGAAGTTAAAGCTTAATTATGCTATATGTTTGTTTGAAGATTGGACTTGTATTGTGATTTATTATATTGTAATTTACCATCAGTGATATTACGTGTCACTGACATATTGTTTGAAGAGTTGAAGCTTTGGTGCTACAATTCCTTTCAGCATTTAAATATGGTATACCAATGGCTTTTTTTTCCAGTTTTTTCTCTTTTATATTTCTCCTTTATGGGTTTCATTATTACAATAATCCATACTACTTGTCTGTGTAAGCATATGTCTTTAGTGGTGTTAGTCACTTACAAGAAAATATTATTACTGATCACAAGGTGGATTGAAGAGGAAGACAAGATTCCAGCTAAAGAGGAGACAAAATTGCAGTGTGCTATAATGGGTAAGAGTGGTAAAAGATGGATTTGTTATTTGCAGTAAAAGAGCAAACTTTTTTATAGAATTACCAACTTACAGTATTCCTTCATTGGCAGATGTTGGGATTGTTGAAACAAGTTGAATAAGCATGCTGTTTCAAGAGATCTATAGGCAGTTCTTTCTCTAAGTTAGCATATGCAGTATAACTTGCAAGCTTTGTCAATAAGTGATATTAAAGTTACCATGCATGATTAAATGTATAATCTATTAATATAATATAATATATTATCTAAAAAAGAATACATTAAGGTATATTGAAAGATATAATAAGTATGTATACATTTCTTTTTTTACAATTTGTACATTTAAAAAAAATAAATCACAGGCGTAGTGTAGCAACTTGCATCATGGCGACCACAACATTTTGTGATCAATTCACTCATTGATGTAATGACATCAATTCTATAATATAGTCTAATCACAACTTAAAATCATTCTTTTTTCCTTGTTAAGTAAAACAATTTAGGAGGCAGGATATTCCAACTTCAAAATAAAATGCACTGTAATTGATAAAGAGATTATACTTTGAGTGATTCCGGCCAAAACGCTATGTCTTTCATTCTGTTCATGGATCATTTTGGGAGTGTCAATTCAAAACAAGAAGGGGAAAAAATTATATATGAATTTTGATAAATCATTAGCAATGTAATGAATACTCTATATATACGCAAAAGAGTCTGATGGTAATTAAAGAGTGTTGTGTTGGGTGTCAGATGGGTTTGAACTCCAAGCATATATCTATATATAAATATCAATAAAAAGGAATTTCTATGACTTTAAGGACATTTTTTGGACTACCAATATTTGTGTTAAAGGGAAAAAAATTACAAAACAATAATGATGATAAGTTATCATGTGTGATTAGATTATATTATAGCAGTAACTGCAACGCAACCACATCACAATTTAAAACCTTGAACACAACCTATTCTTCATATTTTGTATTTAGAATTTTATCTACGGACTTTGTGATCACCCCTTTAGGCGTTGAACACTCAAATATGATCATCTGAAGACCATTAAATAATCTTGATATATATGAGCAAGAAGTTTCTTGTTCATTTTTTATCTTCAACATGATTTACATATCAAAACACGTGTAAAAGATCATCAACAACCCCCAAATGAATTTATTGTGTACCATACATTCGTCTAAAACTTTGATTAATTCTTCTACACAAATATTAATCCTCTAAATTATTTTTTTAAAAAAATGAATATTACTTTTACAAAAATGTTTTCTTTGCAAAATAATTAAACTAATATTCAATTATAATTCTCTTTAATTTTACAAATCTAAAAACTCTAACTAATAAATTATAGTAAATTCATTCGTTTATTTTTTTTAGAATTATAAACATAAATTATTATAATAAATTTGAAAAGGCTAACAAGTAAAAAAAATTATTTAATTTCAGACTTATATAAACAATTTTGTGGTTTACATTTAATATTTAATTCATACAAAATTTTAATACATAACAAATAAGTCACGTTCTCCATTTAGAAGTAAACAAAATCCAGGTAAATTGAATAAAAATTTCAACTAGGGTATTTTTTTTCCTTTCTTTTTCTAAGTTTGATAGTTTTAAATAAGTTTATCTTATATATATATATATATATATATATATATATTTATAAAGTTAATAGAGTGCTGGATTTGTGTTTGGGAAGCTGTCTTGTGATATCCCTTGAAATCAAAGAGTAGATGGGCTGGGGCCCCGAGCGTTGTGGTAGGCATCGTCGATGAATGGTGATAATAGATATAATATTATACTATTTCAAACAAAAAATTATTTATCAATATTAAACTTTTATATAATTAATATTCTATAAAAATTTTATAGAGTTTATAGTTATTCAATATTTGGACAAAAAAGAATTATAGTTATGATAAATGAGTACCAAAAAATTAGGTAAAATTAATTAGTACTCAAAATGAGTTGAGTCTGCCGGTCCCAAAGAACTTTAAAATTGGCAAGCCGCTAAATAAGGTCATACCCAACCACCATGTATGACCAACACTTGGACCAACCAGGTTATGTCCAACCAACAAAAAAGCTCTATAACGATAATACTTAGATTTTTTTTTTTTTTTACGTATCAAAGAACAATTTGTATCTTATTATTAACAACGAGACATATAGAATGTTTTATTTTCAATTTCGTTCGTTCTCATGTTTTATTCAAACCTTTTGAGCCAAAACAAGATATTGAAGATGCAGCCTGAAACAAGCGAAATCTCTTTTATAATGCAGAGTCAAGACAGAAACAGAGCAATCCCAATAAGACTATATAATAGACATATTCAAGACCATATATATCTCCCAATGCAAATTTAGCAAGCTTTGGTAGGTCAATAAATACTGAAAATATGATTTTGATTTCAAAATATTAGATCAATATAGACACAGCTCTATAACGAAAATCAATATCACCAAACAATTGTTCATGTAAACCCCAAACTAACTTAAGGAAAAAAAAAATCAAAAAACAGAGAACTAAAAAGGTGTCTGCAGCAAGAAAACAGAAATTCAAACTGATCCAGAAGTTATCTTTCACAAGCCACATCAAATTCTCACCATTCAGCGTCAATACCAATTCTAAGAACAGAAAGAAAGCCAAACACTGACAGTAGCCAAACCCAATCACATAGTCAGTCCTGTAACGACTCAGACAAAGCAAACACACGTAGAACAAGGTAATACAAGGTGCTAAACCAAGGATTGATAATCAAACTCTCTTTCGTTGAATCCTACCCGAAAATCAAAAGGAAAATTCAGATTTCATTACCTAAATTTCAGAACTGAAGGATCTCTTGAATCTAAATGTTACCACGACCCCACGGCGTACTGGCGATGGTTAATGACGGTGGCAGCAGCGGCTACGTGTCGGGCAGAGGTGGTCTCGACGGCGCAAGGAAAGATTTGCGAGAGGGTGCTCTATTTCGCCAGAATGGGTTGCACATTTCGCGAAGGGGGAGGATGAACCAGCTCCCGTTTTTATTCTCTCCAAAACCGACCTGGATCTGCCCATCTCTTTCCCCGCGTCTGGATCTCTGTATTTCTGTTGAAGATCCCGTTCCTTCTCTGTTTGGTGTACGTTTCTGTCGGTGAAAAAACTCTGAAGATTTTCACTTTACTAACCTCTCAAAACTTTTTCAAATCAAATCCATATACATAATACAATGACCACACACACACACACACACACACACATATATATATATATATATACATCTATATTATAGAGCTAGTGCATCTATCAACCCATGACGAATTTCTTTTCTTCTCCTTTCAAGCAAAATTATATTTTATTTTTCACAAAATATACTTTTATTTTATGAAGATATCTAGTTTTTGACTGTTCATCTTGATTTGAAAAAAAAAATTTACTGTCTAAATTATCATAATGTCCTTTAGTTGCATATGAAAAATGTAAAAATTGGTGACAATATCAAGTTGATTATATACATTTAATATTTATATATAGTATAGTAAAGAAAAATGATTAGATTTAAAAAATTAGTGTGAATGATAGAATACAATTATTTATAACTTGATTATTTTTAATATAGATAAGTTCTAGAAGTGTAGAAATAAAAAAACCGACAAGATTAAGTAGAATTGGGCTAAAAGGCCTTGCTACAAATTAATTACCAAAATATTAATCCAGCTCACTCCATTTATAAGGTAGAGCTAGATAGACCCTATATGAATCAACTACATTTTAATAATTTTAGAACAACTAATTACTTGGTTTGGTGTTTGCAACCGTCCAATTTTGAAATTTAAGTCTAAATATATGTAGCTTTTTTTTTTTATCCATATGTACCATCTAGCTAACTCTATAAAATATCATATGCTACATATTCCCAATTTGTACCATTTTTTGCATTCTTAACCTGAATCATCAAGCAATATGACAATTCATGTTGGAAGGTTTTCTTAAAACCAAATAATTATTTATAATTTTAAATATTATAATATCAAGTAATATATAATTATTTAATATTATACATGTATATAAACTAAACGCCAATCAATAATAATTTCACTACTTTTGGCTTAGCAAAATTATATGCATAAGCAAAAAATAAATGTTTAATTTAAATTTGAACCTCACTGACCGGAAAACAACATAGATAATGCCCTTTAGCGCCATATTATATCATTCTTACTTGGTGTTTAGGATTGTGCTTAGGGGTAAAAGAGCTAGATCAGAACTTAGATCCTCATCAAGAGTCTTCTATGGTTCATTAGCAAAAGAGAGATTAACAGGTTTCCTCCCCCATAAAAACCCAACATGTAGCCTACTTTACCTCCTGCTGGGAGAATGTAGTCTAAGTAAATAACACAACAGTTTCCTGGGCCACTAACATTTCCATATGGACATGATTTAGAGCTAAGAATGTAGCTAGACTACATCCACTAACTACTACTTGAGCGTACTGAAAGAGAGACTTTCTATTTGACCAGTTACTTCAAATAGGAAAATAGGAAAAGGAATCCCTGGTCGAAGAAGAATCACTCACAACTTCCTCAAGGCCAAGGAAATCTAACCTGCTAGCTAAGTGATTGCGCCGTTAACAGACTGGACCAATGAATGACAATGACAAGGACAAAAAAGGCAAGAATACGGGCACGCTAGGGTGAACTTATATCAAATTCAATCGCTGCACTGATATCGAATTGAACGAGAGCTAACCTGAACATTAAGCTACATTCAACTAGGATTGGGATTCTAAGAATTGCAAAAAAGCATCGTTTCAACATCATCATTGTTATCCAGATAAATGCCATAAAATTCAAGGATATTGGAAATTTGTAAGTTGTAACACGTGTTGAGTCAAGAAAAGTTTTAATTAAACCCGAATAAAGTCATTAAATTCATCTAAGCTAATATTTTCGTCAAACATCACCTCTTTAGCCTTTGAACACTCAAATGTGATCATTTGAGGACCATTAAATATTTTTTCATTATTTTTGTATACATAAAGAAAAAAGTTTCTCCCTCATTTTTTCTCCCTTTTTTTTGCAGAAAATGATGAATATATTTTATTGAAATATTAATATAAGAAAAAATCCTTAGTAGAGGAGAAGAGAGATTCAATAAATCATAAATGACCCAGCCAATCTTATAACAACATTACAACAAAATGTTTAAAAGTGGTTGATTGGTTATTTGACAAAGATGAAAACTAAAAACTTAGAAGAAAAATACAGCTCCACTTCAAAAATTAATCGTTGAGTAGATGACATATAAAAAGAGGCCATACATATCTCAACATTGTCTGAAAGTTAAGTCTTTTATAAATATTTTTTTCTTTTTTGATTCATTAGTATTGTTAAAAATCTATGGAATATATATCTCAACATTGTCTGAAAGTTAAGTCTTTTATAAATATTTTTTCTTTTTTGATTCATTAGTATTGTTGAAAATCTATGGACAAAATTATATATCTTCAAATACTTTGTCAACAGAGATGAAAACTCATACTTTAAAACGACAAAATATTTTCAAATGTAATAACATTTTTGTGAAAGCAGGCAACAAAGAAGAGCTTTGACAAAAAAAATGAGAGAAAAAAGGAGAATGAAGGGACTTCAATCCTCTGCTGCGACTTTGAGCACAGCACGGCGTGCTGTGCTCAAAGTGCAGCGTTTTATTAAGATAAGACACTGCATTTTGAATAAAAACATGATACGTTGCACATTCACATTCTATCAGGCACTTGCTTAAAGTGAACAGTCGACTGAAATATAATGAGTCCACTGGTTCTGCAACTTCTTATTTCAACCCCTCATCTTTAGCATCATGCAGAAAAGGATTAACAAACCACTGTGCAACCAGTGGACTGGCCTAGTAAAAATTCAGTGAAAGAGCAGAAGAAAGAGAGAGAAAAAGGGAAAGTGATTGTGAGCGAGGAATTTTGGGAAAAAAGAAGTAAAAGTGAGAAAAAAATGAAAAAGAGAGAGCAAAAAGACATGAAAAATGAGTTAAAAACTGAAGACTGCGTCGCCACTAGAATATAGGCTGAGAGACTGAGACATGAAAAAAAGGCTTCCAAGTTGCTTGTATGGAATCACTGAAAAGAAACATAAAACTCCTTTATCCTTCCTTCCAGTATTGCAAGTAATATCACGTACGAACACAAACTAAATTTAATAGATATATTATCAAAGATAAAATAAGAAAATAGAAAAAGTTAGACCCCAATAGAAAAATGAGTTAAAACCAAACCACGCACAAAAAATGAAGGGAAGGGAGACAAGGAAAAAAAAAACATTGAACTTGCGCTCCTTCCTCAACTCCAGCTCCAACAAATGTTTTGTAATTTCCTTATGCTATAGCTTTACATGATTAAATAGAACTTTTACCACATAGCCACATCAAGTCAGAAGAAAATGGACAATTTCCCTTATGGTGCAAAGGACTGGACTTCACATATCTTTTATCCAATAGGTAAAAGACAGTACCATGAGAAGTGACGCGGAAGGATATCCGTTAATACTTCAAATAGAAATTTTAATTAAATGAGTAAATAGCACCAAACTAGGTGTTTTGGGAGCTGACGGTCAACTATTTATGTAAAGATGAATAAATTGCATTTTTGGGGGCTGATTGCAAAAAGTGCAGCAATGCATTATGCTTCTAGAAAGAAGATAATTCATTCAAATAAATGACATTATATTCTGAATAAAAAATAGATTCCTAATGACAAGTACAATCTTTAAATACATTTCACAAAATAATGAATTTGAGAGAAAGACACACAGATATGCAAATTTCAGCACAATCACCAAATGTGACTAAGTGAGAGTAGGCTCGAGTCCCCGTGCGTGTATAAAAACTAGTGTAAGACATTAAATAGCTATGCCTCCTATATGTTTTATAACAAAATCTTTATGACATAAATTTGTCTCTAACTCCCGTATGGGACAGTTAAGAAATCATAAATCAAAACTAAAACTATTTTTTATGGAAATTTGTAATGAAAATTTGGCATATATAGTCCAGAATATTAGGGAAAAATTATACAGGTTCTGCTGTGCAAGTATAATAATTAGTGCAGTTAAAACCTAAAAAAAAATGTCCTCAGTAGTTTTGAAAACAAAAGTAAAGGATTTTTAGTTTATTTTATGTTATTAGCAGCGGTTATAAAAAATAGTTGCTAATTGATACAGTTAGTGACAGTTTGTACAAGTATTTTTGCGCTATTAATTTTTTTTTATTCTTCTTTTTTAAGTTATACACCCCTAAAAATTCCTAAGGGTATCTTTAGGTGTTGGGAGAGAAAAAGAAAAGAAGAAATTAAGAAAGAAGAAAATGAAAGATAATTGTTAATTTTTTTTTCTTGTTTAAATGTTTAAAACAAATAAGGGAAGACAATTGTTAATTAAATATTTTTATTCTTCTTTTTAAAGTTATTGTTGGTTGCAATGCAATGGAGGAGAAGGAAGGGAATGAGAGATTAAATGAAGTCTTTTCTCTTGTCTGGGAGATCAAATTTATGAGAAGAAAAAAAAAATTGGATCAACTCACTTGAATAGTCTTTCTTCTATTTTTTTTTAATTCTTCACAATAAACATTATGTTCAAAATTGTTTTTTATATTAATACTTACAAAAATTATGATTGAAATTACAATATTAATATACAAATTTATTAAAAAATTTATAAAAATTAAATTAAATTTTTGTAATCCTGTCCTCTTATCACTCGGAAAAGCACCACCTTGACCGCCATATCTATTTCCATGCCCTTTTCTTCTTCATTAGTTTCCACTTCATCTCTTCTGTGTTGGATGATGTCTTCTTCCGTGGATAAAAATGGTTGCTGTTTCTTCTTGGATATTTGGGTTTTGAAGTTGCTGCAATAGGTAATCACTCACTTTCTCTATGTTTCTCAATTTTCCATAGATTATCCTCTGTTCATGGTTGATTGCTACTATTTTACACTTCTTATGAAACCTAGATATAGTCAATAGGTAAACATAGCCATTTGCTTCACATTGACTGATTATTGAAGCATCCAAATTGAACTTCGTAAACTAGAAACTTGAGACTCTGAGCTCAATGTTGGAAAGATTGAAAGGTTAATCAACAGATATGAAGAAAAAATTGGAGAGCGAGATAAAAGGGCTTTTGGAGAATGTGAACAAAATGGCTTAATCTTCTACTCCTATATAAGTATTAGTGCAGTTAAGGATGAGAGTAGTTTTAGTGATAATAGGCCATTTGCTTTGAATTTGCTTTACTCATTTCTATCCCTAACTTTGGAGGTAAAGTTATTCGTTATATCATTTTCATGCCTAGCTATGCTACTTCTTCAGGGCGAATCCTCTCCATCACAACATTCTGTTTGATAGTCATAGTTTATACCCCTTATCTATTTTCTAATTCTTTAATTTTTTTAAAAATAAAATTTCACTATTAAAGGGCTTTCATCATAATATTGCTTCAATAATTAATTAGCTCTGTGCATTATGTATTTCTAGCTATTTTGTTAATTGATGTGAGTGATTAGGTTCTTGAATTTTGCCATAGATTTAATATCTTTCTTCCATTTTGATCTTCTTAACCTTACTCTCAGCACTTCTTTGAAGATGCTATGCTAAAGTTGTGATCCAATGCTCAGATTTTACACATCCCCGGACTACTTATTTGTTTCAAATAATGCAAGCTAAAACATATATGTTCGCAATTAATTACAATTACATATTGGAATTATATTTATAATTTATAATATGCCAAGTTTTTTTAATACTATTTCTTGTATCTGCTACGTCGGATAACATTTTTCCTCTCTATTTTAGGTGCAAATGAAATAAAAGGGTGTTTCACTTGTGAGTTCAAAAGTTTGAGTTTGAAGTCAAAAGACACAAAATCTCCACCTTATTACAACGGCATACTTTCTCAATTACAAATATTGGGAATCAACTTGGTGATGGAAAAGAAGAATCACATAAATTTTTAAGATTTGCTTTTACATATTTTGAATTTTGTGAGTTGATATATCACAATTATTATTTCTTTTACATAAACCTAATGAGTTATTTTTGACAGGCATGCTATTGACACAATGCAATTTGTTTACCATATGAAAATTATATTAATGTGTTGGGCCCATTGATAGTGGAAACGACTTCAATGGGTCTATCATTTAGGAGTTACCTCGATCAAAGGTAATATGTGTTCTTTTAGGGTATAATTCTACTTGAAAATATAACTTTTAACCATCTATTATGGTTTTTTAGTTCTCTAATAGTGCCATATAGTGTTGGCCTATCTTCAATATAGATATTTCTATTTTTCCATAATCCTAGCATTCTTTGACACATGATGCAAGTACAATGACCATAAGTCTAGCAACATTAAATTTTTCTTTTAGATTAAATACTTGACTTTTTTCTCTGCTTGAAAGTAATCTAATTGATCATGAATAAATTGAAATCTTTTACTAGTAATTAATTGTGTGAGATTTTATTTTATATATTTAGCTGAATGTTCTTTTAGTAAGTTTTGTAGGTTGAAAAGTTGGAAAGACATCCTTAACAAAAGAAAAATAAAAGGAAGAACATGGATGCAGGAACATTAGAGTGATTGGGTTAATGAATCCAACCAAAGCACAAAAGGTGAAAGAAATCTAGATGTGATACTACTACCATTCTTTGATATATGCATCACTTTAGTGGAATTCTCATTCTCTTTCCACCACTGACACTACCAAGTAGGCCTCATATTTTGAGCCAAGCCGCCCATTGGGGCTTTCATGTATTCCTTTTCTTTTCTTTCATTAACTTATCTTTCTGTTTGTGCCCCTTGCACTAACCCATCACTCATTTTAGTTGATGTTGAAACTTACCATCATGACAGCAATAAAGTTCTCCTTCCCATGCTACTCTCCTACTGGTGCTCATGGTTGACTGAACGGCCCATTTTTCAAGCAAGCTTTTTACCCGTTCCTCCTCAACTTTTCCCTACAATGGGTGCTTTACTCTGAATTAGTAAATGCTCCTTCTTCTTATACTGATACTTCAATGATGACACATATTTAGATGTATTTATTTGTTTTTACCTTACCATGTTTGATTGTGGGCATTAATGAACCAGGCTTTGTTCCCATCTTAAGTATAAACCCCATGTTCAATTTCTTTAATCTAGGTGGAAGGTTTAGGCTTGTTATAGTCTGTAATTGCTATCCCAGTTTTTGTTTTTTGTGTTTTCATTTTTTTTTCTTTGCTAATATAATATATCATTTGTCATTCTAAAAATTTGGATACTCAATAAAATCTAAAGTTTTTGAAACAATATCACTCTGTATAACTGTTACATAACATGTTCTTTGTTATAAAAACAAAAATGCTCTGTTCTGAATTCTTAAGGGCAAAAAATTGGGTAATAACAACACATCTTCTCTCAAAGGTATTGAATAATAGGAGAGTTTTCAAAAATACTAAGTTGGAACTGAGTCATGTTCATCTTGTTTGGACTTTAATGGAGGGTTCCACCTATTTATTAGAATTTTGTTTTCCAAAATCAAAGGCATGTTCGTCATGTTTTCAAAGCTCAGGGGAATAATTTTGGTGGAGTTTGAAGGTAATTGATTTTTATTAGTGAAGCATTGGCCCATTGGTAGCCCTGGAAAGTATGGTCTTCAAGCTTTGCACCATATGAGTTACTTATATTATGAGTTGAAGTTAACACTTAATTATGTTATATGGTTGTTTGAGGATTGCACTTGTTTTGTGATTTATCATCTTACATTGTAATTTACTATCAGTTGTATTATGTATCAATGAGATGTTGTTTGAGGAATTAAAATTTTAGTACTACAATTCATCTCAGGATTTATATTTAGCAGACCAATGTCTTTTTTTTCTTTTGGAGTTTTTCCTCTTTTATATTTCTCCTTTCTGGTTTCATAATTGCAATATCCTATACTAGTTGTCTGTGCATTATGCATATGTCTGTAGTTGTCAATGGTCCAAATGAGTTTGTCTGCCTACAAAATACTGCTGAGATAATGAACAAGATATTAGAACATCAGCTTTTTCCATTAAAGCTTTCTAAATTCGAACCCTGACTTTTACATTTCTTTGTAGATTATTAATAAGAAAAAAAGATCATGTAACTTGTCTATATATATGTTCAACCACAAATTTAGCTAAATAGCCCATAGTTGGGAATTTGTTTTCCATTTAAAGGGGGGAAAAGGATTACCAAAAAATAAAATGGAAGGAGTGTAGCACTACAAGGGATGGACAAGACACCAAACAAGCATCTCATGAGAGTGTAAGCAAATGGTTAAGGGAGCTTAGAGAACATGGGAACGGAGATATATTCTAATGGGGAAACAAATCTGATTTGATCAATCAAGAGACATTGTGGAAGAAGAAGGAAAAGGCTTCACAGAAACAGAGGTGTTATGTTTTATGAAACCTTTGCTTTACAGTACCAGAATATTGAGGAAGCATTCTTACAGAAGATAATCAAGATTCAGTGTATTGCAAACTAGAAAAATTAGGAAAAACATTTAATTATGCTTTCTAATTTCATCTCTTTAATTTGGATGATAATCAGAAATTCAATCCTCTCAACAAGATTTGCAGAATGATTATTCAAATTAATTAAATTAGGCAGTAATGATTGTTGGTATCGAATTTATTAAAACCACAGGTACTTGAACTTTCATTTTTAATCTCTTCACAAGAAGTGTCCTTCCGTTTTAAATAATTATAACACGAGCATAATTCAAAACTAACACTTCAAAAAATAAATAAATAAATAAAAGATCCAATTCAAAAATTATGAAGCATTTAACCGAATAGACGTAGGTCGGGTCCTTGGTAATTGGAAATTACACAAGTTTTTGGACCTGCCTTCTACTAAAGATACAGGGGACCTTTCTTTATGGTATGATGTAGGTTTAAGTTATATTCACACACCTGTTTTAAACCAAATTTTGCAATATATATTCGTTCAAATAATTTTATGCAAAACATATACTTTAGAGAACAAAATATATGTATATACTCAACTTTAGAGGTTAGCATAATATTAAAAATTCCATCCGTTCATGATATTTTTTAAGAATAGTGAAGCACAAAGAAGTAAAATGTGACTACACATAATGTCCACTTTTTTTATATAAAAAAAAATGTTTCAAAAATTTATGTATAAAATGTAATCAAACCATTTATTATAGAACAAGGCATATGAAAACGATGAAGATTTAAATTATTAAAGTGAAATATAACAAATTTTCAAGTCAACAATTAGAAACAAACAGCACCATAAGAATATGGTCAATCGCCTGTGGATGAAATGGAAAAAGTACTTCTAAAAAAGGTCATCTTTAATAAATTGTGAGAGCAATTCAAATTATCATCACATGATAATCAATATTCAAAATAACTATGATGCATATGATGCACATGCTTCAATATCAATCAGTCGTTGACCATGATATAAGGTTTATAGTCATTTCGTTGTTCAAAATTTTCAAAATATGCACATTGGAATTGAGATAAACTTTATGCTAATTCATATAACTAGAAATCTCTCGTTGCATTTTACCAAATAGCTAATGTGCATCAATGATTCCAAGTTTTGAAATAATCAACCTTGAGTTAAAAAATCCTCCGATTTACTCACTAATAAGGTATCATAAGCATTCACAAATCCTTAACAAAGAAAAACCCCGAAATCAAATACCCAAGGCATTGTGAATAATAATGTATCAATTCATTCTCATCAAAATCAAACTACCTGAACTGTTCTGTGAACTCTACATTCTAAAAACAACCAGAAACGAGGAAGAAGAGGAAGTTCCCTGTAACCTGAAAACGGAATCAAAAGGACATGGATTTTATGGTGGTTTGCAATAGTTTCTGCAAGGGCTCACGATGGGTGTCTGTTTAGGGGTTGTGCAATGGTGGCTGGCCAGTCCGCAGTGGCTTTGCAGCTGAATGATGGTGGCTCATGGTGGTTGCATTGTGCGAAGAGAACACTACAAGAAAATCGGCTTTCAGCGGCGACTTTAGTCGCCACTGAAAGTCTTAAAGTCGCCACTAAAGACTTTCAGTGGC
This sequence comes from Gleditsia sinensis, assembly GCA_037074535.1. Taxonomy (NCBI): domain Eukaryota; kingdom Viridiplantae; phylum Streptophyta; class Magnoliopsida; order Fabales; family Fabaceae; genus Gleditsia; species Gleditsia sinensis. The sequence continues at coordinate 68,240,641 of CM073465.1, forward strand.
GACTTTTACTCGTCACCAAGTCATTACTGATAACTCCGTTGCTAAAAATTTTTGGTGGCGACTTTAGTAGTCGCTACTAAAAGTAATTTTTAGTGACGACTAAAATCGCCACTGAAAACAATAAAAGTCGCTGCTAAAACAATAAAAGTCGCTGCAGAAAGTATACTTTTAGTGACAACTTTATCAGGTCGCCACTAAAAGTAGACTTTTAGTGACAACTTCTGTCGCCACTGAATCTACTTTTGGTGGCAACCTTTTCAAGTTGCCACGAAAAGTAAATTTTTAGCGACAACTTTAGTCGTCACCGAAACTCAAATATGCATATGTAATCACTTTTAGTGGCGATTTTAGTCGCCACTAAAAGTATAATGTATTTTTTTTTATATTTCTTTCTTTATTATTAATTATTTTATATTTAAGTACAAATATAATAATTAAAAAATATAACTTAAAAATTAGTTATCTAGCCCAAATCATAAGAAAAAGTATCATTATTTAAATTTTTATTTAAACACAATTAATTCAAATATAAATATTTAATATAATGTAACTAGTTACATTTCAAAAGAAAAAAAGAATAACTAATTATAAATAAAACTAACTAATCCTAAAAATCCACCATAAGTGCTTCTTGTGCGTCCACATATATGATCTCCACGCTAGATTCACCATCCCAACAACAGTATCTCCTCGTAATATCCTGTTTAATAAGAATAAAAAACATATATATTAAAAGAGATAAACTTTTTAAACTCAATATTTCTTAGGTTAAAACTCCACTTATATTACATATTAATGAATTTAAAATACATGTCCATATCTCAAAAAATTAAATTCAGAGGAGGTATTTTGCATAAAAGAACCATAATAAACACAAAGATTCTGGTGAAAGATTTGAGTTTCAATTCAAATACAACAATTTTTTGAAGTAAAGTTGACTTCAGAGGAGGTCATACTAAGACAATCATTTTATGATCAGTAGTTTTTCTAATAATAAAAAAAAATAAGACAAGCTGCTAAAATGGTTGATTAATCACAGGGGAAATGTAAATTTATTGGCCCTTATTCATCAAATAACTAAAAAGAAACATATGATGGTACTTCAGTTTTCCACCAATGCAATGTTTTGCTTACAAAACCAAATAAACTAAGATAGAAGCCACGAAATTCAACATGCTCACTTCCCAAGGACTAATCCAATAACAAGTGGTTCTCCACTTCTTGTGTGATCAATTACCTATGCATAATAAATATTAAACAAAATTTAGAAAATGACAAGCATTAAAATCAAAAGGAGATATCATATAAAAGCTATACACGTGCAGGATAACCATAAAGTCATGCTCAAGAAAATAACTAGGCACTTAGAAAGATAGAAAAAGAGTGACATATTGAATTTGAAGAAAATTCCAAAATATGTGTTTTCAACTATAATCACCACTTCAACCCTTTAATAATTTGGTAGAAAATACTTTTCTAGTTTTAATATTGAAGAGTAACAATTTTGCAATGTATATGCAATGTTCTTAACTTGCAATAGTTAACAGGACATCAAAATAAGAAAGAAAAAAAGAGAATTACATTTATTAATTTAGAATAGTTAGATCTAATCTAATGGCTATAAATAATCATTCTATTAACTTAGAATTAGACATTAATTTATAAAAGAATTTGAGTTATTTCTATTCTATCTAATTATTTATATATCTAAATATTCCTAAATATTATAAATAGAAATTAGATATTTATATCGATACCACCATTGCTAAACAAATGACTGTCCATGGCATGAGAATGGGAAGTATAATTGAGAGGAAAGTTTAGTCAAGCAGCAAAAAAGAGAATAATGGATGAGAATGATTCTATTAAATATCTTTTCAAAGGAAACATCTACAAGGTTACTGTATGTGGAGAATTCAATTTCACTATTTGGTGCTCTTGGAACTCGAAATATATCTCCGGTTACAGTTTTTAGAGGTGATCTTGAAATTAGCCCAAAACTGAGGATTAAGGTGAGATCTTTAGAATAATACAAATCTAATTGTCAGGCCCCTATTGACTGTCTTTTGTAAGTTTAATTATAGTCATTTTCTAACACATAATACAGTTCTGATGATAGATTATCCTCTTTTATTCCTTAAAATGGATCTTTTATTGGACATTGTGCATTTGTGATAAGACACAGACGTTTCTTTCCCTTGTTAGTTTCTTCCAAATTTCTTTATAAGCATATCCATGCCAACAATTACAGCATCAAGAACTACCATCAAAATCAAGGCACCAAGAAAAGTATAATATATAGCAGTAGGAGAAAAAAGTGATGTTATTCTATGAATGAGAAAAATACCTTTTCTCTGTTTATTGACTTGGTATAAGAGAAAGGAACCCACTAGCAGCCCTTCACTTTTTCCCATTAATCTTCCCTACAGCACCTCCTTCCTTGTAAACCTTCCATATTTCAAGCAACCCTAGCTATCCACTATGTCTGAAATAACTTCAGACATCTCCTTTAAGCCCATCAACCACCGTCCTACCCATTCTGACCAGTTCAACTTTCAAAAGAAAATGCAAGATAAGAATAGGTGGGCAATTATGCAGCGACAGCTTGACTTGATCAAAATACACTTTCTTAGTGGATTTTACAATACGATTTAGCATTAAATCAATTTAGTTTCAGTTGAGTGGGATCCAAGTGGGATGGGGCTTTCAATTTCAAAAGAAGACAGAGAAGAAAATAAAATATCTGTTATTGCATCATCCTGAGCCTAATTTTCATTACCAAACAATATAAAATCCCAAGAGCACCTAACACATATTTTGAAAAATCCAACTACGACTTCCAGAAACAAGAATGGCTTTATACCTTATGCATGTCTTCTGCTTATTACTAACTCTAGTTGCTGTTTATGACAGTAAGGCAGTGGACTGCGTTCATGTTGTGTCCAAGAACCCTGTTCTTAAAATGTCATTCCAAGGACCCACCATTTTTCTTGTAGTGTATGTTGCCTTGCAATGGCTAAAAAAAAAACTAGTGTTGTTTGTATCTATGATTTTTCTTTTAAAGGATTAACAATGGCAAAAAAAACCAGTGTGCAACAACACTTATACCTAAAGCAGCCCAAATAAAACACCAAAGATTCTACCACAGTATTATTAATCAAGAAAAAGCAAATAAACAATCGAAGCATTCCTCTCCTGGTATACCAAGGCTTCGTCATTTTCAGCCCATATACAAGGACAACCTGCTCAAGTGCATTAAAATGAATGATTGAGACAGCCAATAAATATATACAAAAAGGAATGACTTCATAAACAGAACATTGAGAACCTTCAAAGATGGGCGTGGACTGTGGAAGCAGAATCAAGACTTGGGAGTTTAAAACATATTCAAATCAACAAAAAAAACACTGGTTTCACCTGAAAGATACAGACTCTTTGTGAGGAAAGCCATATACTTGGCAGGCGCACATCGTAACCACGCGGCCAAAGTAATATTGTGCTTGCTCTAGACCCACGGAGTGCTTTGACGATGCTCCACGATTCATTGCTGTGCTTGCTCAGTTAGAGGCGTTTATTGCATAAAGTGCTGGTGGGAGAAAATGGGGGAGGGCGATTTGGATGTGCGATGGATACAAAAAGGGTTTAGGGCTGGTGCGGGAAAAGGAGGGAAGGAGATTTGGGTGTGGGAGGGAAAGAAAAAGGGATGCGAAATTTTAGGGCTGGTGGGTGAAAAAGGAGGAGGGAGATTTGGGTGTGGGAGGGAAAGAGAAGACGATGTGGAAGTTCAGGGGAAATTGAGTTCAAGGTCGTGGCTTCATTTTTTACTTTACTGTTTTTTTTTAGAAAATAGATTTAGTGGCGACCCTAAAGCATACATCAAAGGAAAAACTGTTATTGGACTACTTTTAGTGGCGACTCTGAAGGGTCGCCACTAAAAAGTTTACTGAAATTAATTTTTTGAGACTTAATGGCAACTCTACAAAGTTGTCACAAAAAAGATAGCTTTTAATAGAGGCTTTATTGTTTTTATTTTAAAGAAAAAATTAAAAAAATAAAAAAAAAATTGAGAGACAAAAAGAAAATAAAGTATTTGAGAAAAATACTTGAAAATAGAGATATAATAATAGTCACATGAAAATAGATAAAGACTTAAAGATAGATATTTCGGAAGAATTAAAAAGATAGAAAAATAGACATAAAAAAAATATTGTTGTTAAATGCTGTTGAAATTTTATACATTTAATTAAGACACTAATTCGAATTAATTTTAATATAATTTTATATATTTATATTATTAATATTATATTAAAATTTAAAAAAATATTATTTAAAATCAATTAAAAATTTTATTTTTGTGGTAATTTTTTTATTACCATTTATTTATTTAATTTTAACAAAATCACGATATGAAATATCTTTATGAACTTATTATAAATTTAAGCATAATTAGTTATATTTAAATAAGTAGAACAATTATTTTTCTAAATTTTCTTAATAATTTATTTTTTTCAACTAAAGTACTTCTTCAATTTTGTAAAATGCATGAACATTGATTATAGATTATTGTAAAGTCACTTCTTTATTATATATATATTTATTAAAATTATCTAGTAAGTTCTAATATACTCCTTTCATTTTGTTAGGGGCTCAATTTATTTTTCTAGTAAAAAAATAAATTTGCACTATTAATTTCTACCAACAGTTTAATTTCAATCGGCAAAAGAAGTATAATTATTTTGTTTCTTTTTCATATTACTGTAGAGAAGTTTTTAATTCATTTCAACTTTCAATTTTGAGGAAAATCATGTGGTAATCTAGCATGAAAAAATTAATAACAATAACACTTTCTAACAATAAAAGGATAAAATTAGACAGAATTCAATAAAAATAAAACGATCCAGTGATAAGAACAAAAAAGAGATTAAAAGATAACATTAATAAACTTAATAATTTTTTGCACATGTTGTTGCCAACATCAATTATGATATCCTTCGTTATATTTAATTATATAAAATAATTAATTATATTATAGTTCAAAACTTCAAATGTAAAAAAAATTACGAAGTCAATTCCTAACAAAAACAAAAAAGGTACAATCACAAAGAATAATTTGAGCCTGAAATCATTAAATTTAATTAATTATTTCATCATCCTTTTATTAATTGTATAATGACTTTGTAAATTGTTTAATTTAAACCCCCTTCTCTTTTGGGTGATTTTATTTAGACATACAATAATTGTGATAATTATTTAAGTACAATTTTCATACTTGAAGAGATATATGCTCAAAGGTTTCGGAGAAATATATTTGGATTTTTTAAAAATTTGTCTTTAATATATTTCAATAATAATAAATTTTTTTCCTTTATCATTTTTTTAAATTAAATAGTAATTTTAAATTTTTAAAGATATATACATTATTAATTTGATTTTTAAAATTTTATCTTATTAATTTAGTATTTAATAAAAAAATAACTCAAGTTAAAAAAAATTTGAATTTATTTTATTAGTAAATATTTAACATATTTTTTTATCTTATGACTAAAATTTTATATATTTTAACTAAAATTTTAGTCTTGTTAAATGTAAAAAGAGGGAAAAAAAAATAAAAAGGTGAATTTTCTACTTTCTGTGGCGACCTTAGGTCGCCACTGAAAGTTTATCTAGATAAATTTTCTACTTTTAGTGACGACTATAGAAAGTCGCCACGAAAAGTTCTCGCCACTGAAAGTTCATCTTTCAGTTGAAACTCTAGTTTCTTGTAGTGGAAGTTACGCAAAAGTGCTGAGTTTTCTCCTTCAGTGGCCAATTTTACTTCTGCGTTATTCTAAGCCTTGACGCCTTTCAATTTATTTATTTTTTCTTTGCCTTTCTTTTTTTTTCTTCTTTTAATTACTCAAAAATCTAATTCTTTTCCTTCTTGCTTGTTAAAAAAAAAATTCCTATGTATACTTTGATTAGTTTGGTGAAAAATATCTAAATATTTTTTATTTTAATTAGTTTTATTTATTAAATAAATAAATACAGTTATTAATAAAGATTAAATCGATATAATTTGATAAGTTGAAAGAGGTGAATGAAATTAAGAAAATAAGGATAAAAATAAGATTGACTCACTGTTCCTATGTATACTGATTATACATATCAAAACTCACCATAAAATTTAAAGAATCAAAATTGCAATTTTACATATCTATATATATATATATATCCTATAAAATAAGTCCATAATTCAGATGAGCCACATATCTCTTGTTAATAACCTACCACCCGCCCAAAATTTCATTTTGGAAAAAATGCATTTTTTTGGTCTCTTAATTTTACATTGATTTGCATTGTCATCCCCTAACTTTATTTTGTTTCACTTTAATTCTTTTATTTTAAAAAATCAATTAAATCCCTCTTTTTTTGAGTGTTCGTTAATTTATTTCAATCGATTCTAAAAATTTAATTAAATCGAATTGATTACAATTTTTTTAAAAAAATAGACATATTCATTTTACTTTAAATTTAAGAATTGAACCCATAAGATATTGATTCAGTCGATTCGGTCCATGTTTTCTATTGGTGGTGGGCTTCGGACAGGTTCAGCCAGCCGCGTGATCTGCATACTCTTGCCTAGCTGCACGAAATTGGATCTCTGGAGCATTGCCGCAGTGCGAATGGTTTGCTAAACTTGTCCCTACCAAAAATTTTTGCTGTGCTGATTTATAGACACTGGTTCATCTTTATTTCGGTTGCAAACAAAAAAAAGGTGTTTCACCTGTGAGTTCAAAAGTTTGAATTTGAGGTCAAAAGACACAAAATCTCCATTCCAATGGCATACTTTCTCAATTACAAATATTGGTAGTCAACTTGGTAATGAGAGAGAAGAAGGATCACGTAAATTTTTAAGGTTTGTTTTTACATATTTTGAAAATTTGTGAGTTGATATATCACAATTCTTATTTCTTAGTTCACTTTTAGTTAATGTGTTATGTTTGACAGGCATGCTATTGGTACAGTGCAATCTGTTTAACATATGGAAATTATAATAATGTGTCAGGCTCATTGGTAGAGAAAACAATTGTCATGGATATAATATTTTAGGGTTACCTCGATTAAAGGTAATCTGAGTACTTTCAGAGTATAATTCTATCTGGAAATATGACTTTTAGCCTTCTACTATGGTTTTTTACTTCCCTAATGGTGCAATACAATGTAAGCCTGTCTTCAATATAGATATTTCAATGTTCCCATAATCCTAGCATTCTTTGATATAAGATGCAAGGATAGTAACCACAAGTCTAGCGACATTAACTTGTTCTTTTAGATTAAATTCTTCAATAATCATAACTTTTTGTTCTGCTTGAAAGTAATTTTATCGATCATGAATATATTGAAATCTTTCACATATAATTAATTGTGTGAGATTTTATTTTTTATATTTAGCTTAATGTTCTTTTTGTAAGTTTTGTAGATTGACAAGTTGGAAAGACATCCTTAAAAGAAGAAACACAAAAGGAAGAACATGGATGCGTGAACATTAGAGTGATTAGACGTATGCATCCAACCAAAGCACAAAACGTGAAAGAAATCTAGATGTGACACCAGTAGCATTCTTTGATATATGCATCAGTTTAGTGAAATTCTACTTCTTTCTGCCATTGACACTACCAAGTAGGCCTTGTATTTTTAGCCAAGCTGCCCATTGGGGCTCTGATGTATTCTTTTTCTTTTCTTTCATTAACTCCTTTCCCTTTTTCAACCATGTCTGCAAATTCCCTGTGCGTCACTTGCACTAACCTATCACTCTGTTTAGTTGATGTTGAAACTTATCATCATGATAGCAATAAGGTTCTCCTTCACTTGCTACTCTCCTACCATTGTTCTTGGTGGACTGAACCACCCATGTTTGAAGCAAGTAAGTTTTAAAAGCTTACCTCCTCTAGTTTTCCCTACAATGCTTGCTTTACACTGAATTAGTATATGCTTCTTCTTATGCTGATACTTAAATGAAGAAACATATTCAAATGTGTTTCCTTGTTACTATCTTACCATGTTTTATTGTGGGCATTAATAAACCAAGCTTTGTTCCTCTCTTAAGTCTTAACCCTATGTTCAAATTCTTTAATCTGGTGTGGAAATTTTAGGCTTGTTATGGTATGTAATTACTATCCCTTTTTTTGTGTGTTCTCATTTGTTTTAGTTTTGCTAATATGATATCTCATTTTTCACTTTAAAACTTGGATACTCAATAAAATATCTAGTTCTTGAAACAACATCACTTTGTGTAACTCTCACATTTGAGAACATGTTATTTGTTAATAAAAAAAATGCTCTATTCTAAATTCTTAAAGGAAACAGAGTGGGTAATCACAACACATCTTCTCACAAAGGTATTGGACAATAGGAATTTTGTCTAGCCATGTTCATCTTGTTTTCGTAGCCTAGGGCCATAATTTTGGGTGGAGTTTGAAGGTAATTGATTTTTATTAGTGAGACAGTGGCCCATTGGTGGCCCTAGAAAGTATGGTCTTCGATCAAACTTTGTGCCTTGTGTGTTACTAATATTAAGTTGGAGTCAAAGCTTAATTATGCCATGTGGTTGTTTGAGAACTGCACTTGTCCTGTGATTTATTATCGTATATTTTAATTTACTATTAGTGATATGACATGTGTGTCTCTGATATGATGTTTGAAGAGTTAAAGTTTTAGTGCTACAATTCATCTCTGTTGGTTTTTAGACGGAAAACAGGGTATAACAGAGTATGAAGATAAGACAACAAAAGCATATATATTTTCAACAGAAATACAAATTTATCCCTTATTCTTAGGCTTAACTAACAATCTTCCTAATATCAAGCCTTAAACAGAATTTCAAAAAGAAAACAAACTCTAACCAAATCCTAGACGGCAGATTTTTAGGCACATTTCCAACAATCTCAGCATTTATATCTCATATACCAATGATTTTTTTTTTGGAGTTTTTCCTCTTTTATATTTCTCCTTTCTGAGTTTCATTATTGCAATAAACTATACTAGTTGTCTATGTATTATGCATATGTTTTTAGTGGTGTTAGCAGGAATTACATTTGTTTTAGCCACTTACAAGAAAATATTATTACTTTTCACAGTATCACTAGGTGGATTGAAGAGGAAGACATGATTAAAGCTAAAGGGGAGACAAATTTGCAGTATGCCATGATGGGTATGAATGGTAAGAGATGGATTTGTTATTTACGGTAAAAAGCAAACTGGTTAGTAGAATTACCAACTTACAGTATACCTTCATTGACAACTGTCGGGAATGTTGAAACGAGTGGAATAAGCATGCTGTTTCAAGAGGTCTGTAAGTAATTCTCTTTCTTTTTTTTCATCTACAACTTTGCATCTAAGTTAGTAATGAGTTATTAAATTTTCATTTCTTTCACCTGTAATTATAACTTGAGCTGAGAATTTTATTTATTAGAAAGGTTTAGATTTTTCAAATGTGATTATTTGGTTTAAATTTATGATTTTATTACTAGGTTTGTTTTGTCTAGTGATATAATTTTTTTAATATTAGAAATACTTTTTTAGAATCTTAGAAATACTGTTAAACCTTTTAAATATTATTATTTTTCTTTATTTTTTAACATTCAGAAAAAATTTAAACTACTATGGATGGTTTTGAAACCACTGCTATTTGCTATATTTTTTGTAGTGATGATGAAGCTACATAATTCAAACACTAAAAATAGCTTAAGCATAAGATATTAGAAAGGTTTAAATTCTTCAATGGTTCAACAACGTTGGTCAGCCTACGAAATACTGCTAAGACAATGAATAAGATATTAGAAACATCAGCTTCGCCACTAAAACTTTCTAAATATATCAATATATTTTTAAAATTTATCAACTTGTTAAGGCATCCATGTCTTGAGCACATTCAAGTGAATTGAAATTCGACCATTGAATTTTACATTTGTTTATAGATTATTAATAAGACAAAAAAGAATCATGTAACTTGTTCATATATATGTTCAACCACAAATTTAGCCAAATAGCCCATGGTTAGGAATTTATTTTTCATTTAAAGGGGTAAAAGGGCTACAGAAAATGAAAATGGATGGAGTGTAGCACTACTAGGGATGGACAAGACACGAAACAAGCACCTTATGAGAGTGTAAGAAAATGGTTAAGGGAGCTCTGAGAATTTGGGAACAAAGACATGCAGGGTGGTTATTGTGGTGGGAAACAAATCTGATTTGGTCAATCAAAAGAAATTGCGAAAGAAGGAAAAGGGTTTGCAGAAACAGGAGTTATGTTTTATGAAACCTCTGCTTTGCATAACCTGAATGTAGAGGAAGCATTCTTACATAAGATAACCAATATTCATAGTATTACAAACTAGAGAAATTAGGGAAAACGTTTTAGTAAGCATTCTAATTTCATCTTTGTAATTTGGATGGTAATCAGAAATTCGATCCTCTCAACAAGATTTGATTTGCAGAAAGATTATTTAAATTAATTAAATTAGAAAGTAATATTGTTGGTATCAGGGTCATTAAAACCATAGGTATTGGAACTTTCATTCCTAATCTATCTACAAGAACGGTCTTTCTGTTTTAAATAAATATAACACAAGCATAATTCAAATTTAACACTTAAAAAAAAAAAACAAGATCCAATTAAAAAAATTTGAAGCATTTAACTGACCCAATAGATGTAAGTCGGGCCTTGGTAATTGGATAATATAGAAGCTTTTTGAGCTGCCTTGTACTAAAGCTACGGGGGACCGTTCTTTGCAGCAGGATATTGGTTTATGCTATATTCACACACTTGTTTTACACCAAATTTTGCAATATTTCTTTGTTCAAATAGTTTTATGCAAAAAAATATTGGGGAAAATGCATTTTGTCACCCTGATCTATGGGTACAATTACAGTTTCCCCCCCTTTCTTTTAATTTGGGCAATGTCCCCCCATTCTTTATTTTTGTGGCAATCTGCCCCCTTCCATCTATTTTTATTCTTAAATATAATATTTAGATACTTGAAATATCTTAATTATCCTTCAATTTTTTTTTAAATTATTTTTCATATTTTTAAAAATACTTTATTTTAACAAAATATTTTTGAAGAGTAATTAAGACATTTCAAGTATTTAAATATTATAATTAAGACATTTTAATAATCTAAAGTATGTTGAGAAATGAATTTTTGTTAAAATAAAGTATTTTTTAAAATACGAAAAATAATTTTTTTAAAAAAATTGAAGGATAATTAAGACATTTCAAGTATCTAAATATTATATTTAAGAATAAAAATAGATGGAGGGGGGAAATTGCCACAAAAATAAAAAATAGGGGGGACATTGTCCAAATTAAAAGAAAGGGGGGAAAACTGCAATTGTACCCATAGATCAGGGTGGCAAAATGCATTTTACCCAAAAATATTTTAACTTAATCTACCTAAGCTTATTTTTCAATCTACTTGCTGACTTCATCGCATAGCCGGAATGCCATTTGCATTTTCTATATGATTGACTACGTTTTTTTAATTTTTTTTTCGAAGAATACTACTTGTTACTTAAAATGTTGTTGTTTAGTTAAAAAGAGTGAATTCTTGTGGACGATGGAAGCATTAAGCTTTGCAGCATAAAGCCTACTTACATTGTGAGGAATGCTTATGTTGTATTGACTAAGATGATGGAACCTGACCCAAAGGAAAATGGAAGAATCTAAAACGGTAAGTTATGTATTAAATTTTAGATTAAATTTTTTATTAGTATTTTTATTACACAGTTTTTTCTTTTATTATAAAAATATATATAAACTTTTGTTTGAAATAAGAATAAAATATTCTCTCTTCCTTTGATTAATTTTTTTATTATATTATCATATCTTCTATTAAAAAAATATATAGAAATTTTCTTTAAAAGTAAGAGTACAATACTCTCTTCTTTTTTAATTAATGTCATTATTATACAATTCTTTCATCTATTATGAAAATGTAGATGAATATATTTTAAAAATAAAAAATATACTTCAACTTAATTTGAATAACTTAAATATTTTTTGTAAAAAAGAAATATAAAAAATAAATAAATAAAGATTTTTTTTCAAATTATTTTTTTCTCAATTTTTAATTAAATTTCTAAGCCAATACAATTGGTGTTTTGATAATCTAAGTTACTTTATAATTCTTTTTTTAAAGAAAATTAGTATTAAATTACGCGCACACACATGCACAGGCCCACGCAGACAAACACGCGCGCACACATTAACAAAAACACAACACACACCCACACCTGCCATTGTGTCTATCAAGGCAATATAACCTTTATTTTTCTACCGATATTCTTTTGAAGGTCTCAAGCTATATCTTATCTAGTCTATGAAGACTCCGATTAAACCTTGCGATAAATTCATCTTGTTTTAAAATGTCACATCATAATATTAAAATGCATACTTTTTACTACCCTTCGTGTCTTTAAATATTTAATTTAATTGCTAACAAACCTTTTAATATGTATGTAGTGGATGTATTATTTAACATTAAACATCCAATTTTATCATTTTTCCTTTTAGACTCAATTATTACCATATTTTAATTTCAAAATGTTTTTGATATTATTGCATGCCTTTTTATCTTTTTTCATGTTTACTTTTTTTTTCTTGTCTTGATAGTTCTATCGAAAGCAGAAATAGATTAAACAAGAGTAAACTTACAATTTGCTTTTCAAATTTATTAGGTTCTTACACATTAGTTCTTAAATTTGTATCATTATAGAAGAGTACCTAAATAATTTAATCTCTTTATAATCTCTATTTTTATTGCAGTTAAAAATATATTGATGTGACCCATCAAATGTTTATGTGGTACATTAATTCTAACTAAATATTTCACGTTAATAAGTTGACTCACTCATTCTTTCAATAAAAAATAAAACCAAAAATAACTTGGTCCCTTTTCGTTTCCAGCTTGATTCCTTGTTTGAACATTTGAGTTCGCTAATTGTGTCGTTGATTGTGGGATTAGTTTCATTTTTTTTGCCTCTATTCTTGCGTTTTTTCGTTCTTCTCCGTGTTTTTTTTTTAATTATTGTGTCATCGTTCTCTGAATCTCTGTCTATCTCTTGATTTTCTGTGTCTTCATTACTTTTGTATTTTGCTCTGTGTTTTCACTTTTCCATTTTCTCACCATTGGTTCTTGCTCCTTGGTCGTCGATGATTATTTGGCCGTTGGTTCTTGTCAATGACCAGCAACGAACAAAATAATACCATTCCATTTGCCATATATACCCAATAGGAAAAACCCTCACATTCAAGTAACATGAAAACAGTTATTCAACAAAATTAAAAGAAACAATATATTACTCCGTGCTCCAAAAATAAAGACAACACTTGAAAGAAGGAATATGGAATGAAGAATCATTCCCATATCAAAATACCAAAATATAGCTTGCATATATTGCATCATGCATGTTAGCATGTAAGGGGTAAAAAAGTAGAAGAGACTAAAATGGCGTTCTAAAAATAGGCTAAGCGTTACCCTTGGAAAGAGGTTGAAAACGATTTCTCATTAGAGGAAGGTAGCCTCTAGAAATCTAGACACAGAAATTGATACAAATTTTGTGAGGAAAGTTTCCTTGGCAACAACTTCTAAATTTATTTATAATCATCTGCTTCTCTTGCATCTTGTCCTTCTTTTCAGAGAAGAACATGACGACAGAGAAAAATTTGATCTATGGTTTTGTTATTATCGTTCTAATGCAAACCAGAAATATTCAAAATATAGATCGGGAGACATAAATAAGGAGCTTCTAAAATTCGGCGACACCATAAAAAAATGTAGAGAGAGAGAGAGAGAGAATAGCGACATGAAAAAAATGCAGAAAGTAAACCAAAGAAACTTAGGAACAGAGAAGAAAAAAAAACAAAATTGAATCTCGCAGTCGACAACGCAATGTGCGAACTCAAATGATAAAACAGAAAATCAAGCTCGGCAAAAAGAAGGGGACTATGTTCTCAAAATTCAGTTTTTTTGGTATTTTTTTTAATGAAAGAATGAGTGAGTCAGTTGGATAACTTGAGATGTTTGGTTAGAGTTAAGTATCTTGTAAGTATTTAATAGATTATTTTAATATATTCTTATTTACATTTAAGACAGAAATACCAAAATGATTAAATTATATAATATTTAATAAATTTAAAAATTAAATTATAAAATAATATAAATTTAAAGATTAATGTGTCAAAAATTAAATTATATGTTTATTTTTAAATAACAAATATATTTTTTTGGAAAAAAATTTAAAGCAATAAATTTTTCTGTGTTGGGATCACATTTGTGGATGATGACAGCAAAGCTATCTGAGCTTTTATAATTTTATATAAGTTAGTGCCAAAAGGCAACTTTTGACTACCTTCTACCTTCCTTTTAAACTCAATTGTCAACTTATTCTAATTTTTAAATGTTTTTGAAATTATTGCATGCTTTTCTTTTATTTCATGTTTACGGTAATATTTTTTATTATCTTACCTTGATGGCTCTATGGAAAGGATAAAAGGATTAAATAATATTCTATGCATTGTATTGTTAGGTACTGGTTTCGGTGAGTTAAAAGACTATAATTTTTTCAAATTAATATTATTTTTTTCAAATTTAGATCATCTGTTTAACTTTATCAAAATAATATTTTAAATTTAAATATTTACTTATGTTTATACCTATTAATCAAACATTAATGTTGCTCCTCAGAAGGTAATTGCACAAAAGTCTTCATCACATTTTAAAAATATAATGGATCTATTTGTTTTCTGGTTTTAAAACCTGTTTTATGTTTTCAGTTATTTTCAGAATAAAAAAACTCGTTTGATAATTATTTTTTATTATTGTTTCATAAACAAATTCTGAAAACAAGTTGTTTTTAAAATAGAAAAATAAAAACAATAAAAAGTTGTTTTTGTTTTCTGTTTTTTTTTCAAAACAAAAATAAAACAAAAAATAACATATTTTCAAAATAGTTTATCAAAATAATTTTTTTATTTTTGTTCTACAGAACAATTTTAAACATAATTTTTAAAAATAATTTATAAAAACAAAAAAATAAAAACAGAATCAAACAGACCCAATATCATTTTGGATGTTATACTGAAGTAAGGGTTGTATAATATGTGTGTGTGTATTGAAAATATTAGACAATTATATTAGATTGATCATTTTTTCCGTCAAAGTGTTAATCAAGTCCATATTTTTTTTATACGCTATATATGATCTAAATAATATAAAAAATTTGATTATTTTTATTCATCTCATGTTTAAATGTTTTATATATAAGTTTTTAGATACATAAAAAATTAATATATTTATGTAACAAGCATCACCTTAAGTAAGCATGCGTTCTTATTTTATCTCTGTGATTTGAATGATAATAAAAAATTCTATGCCCTCAAAAAGATTTACAGAAAGATTATTTAATGAAATTAATTAAATTGGACATTAACACTACAGGGGAGCTTTCTTTATGGTATGACATAGGTTTACGTTATATTCACACATCTGTTTTACACCAAATTACACCAAAATTTTCTCAAAATAATTCCATTTCTTCTTTTTTCTACATAAGTTTCAAAATAATAATAAAATGTTAATTTAATTAATTAAATTAAATAGATTATAATGGAGTTTGAATTAATAAAATAGTATACATAGTGTCCTAATCCAAACCAGGCACATGACCTGCATAAGAGCAACGTAAAACTTGACCCTGTAAGCCTTTGATGTATATGCACTAAACACTTCAATTCAAATTTTAAACATAATACAAAGCCTTTCGTAAAAATATTACAAACAAAAATTCGACAAAATTTCTCATAAATTGGAACTCTTCTGAATGTACATACAATCAAAACAATATACACAACCACAAAGAACCTCTGCTTCAATAATGGATACCAAAAACATAACATACAGTCAAGAAAATTTATGCAAGAACTTAGTTCTCCAAAACATTAAATTATAAACACATAAGATCTATGGTTTGACACAAAACTTGGTATTGAAAAAAAAATGGAGAGTAATGATCAGTGAGTAGATACAAAAAAATAATACATATAATACTTACAAAATTTGCGAGAATAATTTAAATCATAATCATATAAAGAATGCCTGAAATAATTTTAATGCATATAATACACTTTCAAATTATGTTTCTATATCAATCATTCTTTAAAATCGTAAATTCAACTAACGATAATGTTCAAAAACATTTCACTATCCAAACATTTAGAAATAGGCATATTGAGATTGGTAGATGTTGAATGAGATACTCGACAAATTTAAAGGATATACGACTACTATTTAGAAAACTCCGATATTTGACTAATTTAAAGGATATATAATTTTGAACACCTAAAAATGGATCAATCAACTTGAAAAGTTTCAATTAGCTTTTTATTAGAAAGGAGAATATTTCCCGTATAAGCTCGATTTCCTTGTGCATTTAAACTTGGCTTTGCTAAAATAAAAATACAATCAAATCTTAAGTTGAAAATGGAAGATTTAAGAACTTATCTTGCTAGGAACTTCTCTTGGACATTTTATAGAACATTAAGTGGGCACTTTTATATTCAAGTTTTCAACATACAACGTTGATTGATGAAAAGTTCAAGTTTACTCAACCCAAGAGCACCAAATTATCGAGAACTTAACTTGAAATTTTAATTCAATTCTATTTGTTTCTGTTAATTTCAGCCCTTATTTTTATTAATTTTATTTTTTCACATTTTATTAAAAAAAAGTAGGAAACACAGAAAAACGAAAGTAACTCTACTCAGAAACCAAGAAGAGAAACCAAAAACAGGGGATGCAGAAATTTTTTCCATTAATCTGAGTAAGGCACACTTGGAAATCAAATAGTCGTTGAGTCAGATTTGCTCCAAACTGGATAACTGATATGCTAAAAGATTTTGCAGATAAATCAAGATGAACAATGAGAAGAAAGTTGGAAAGTTTGAGCAGAAAACCACGACCCAGAGAGGATAGAAGAGTGGAAACCAAATAACAATAATCGGTTGCCGAAAAATCTGAGGAACTTGCGGCTGCAAATTCGAAATCTGATCCAAAACTACTGAATATTATAGCTATCTCCTAGGGTCTGTACAATGATATTGATTAAGACATTAACAAGCTTTTGAAATTCGTTCTTGTCCCCAGAAAAAGTCATGCAATAAGGGATATTAACATTATATTTGGGAAAATAATATCGTTCTTGTCCCAAAAGAAAATAAACTTATTGTTGACTTTTTTAACCTGTTGACTATTGATATTGATTGAGACATTAACAAGCTTTTGAAATTCGATTTTAACAAATGATATCTCTTTTCTTCTTCTTAAACTTATTTCTTAGCTTATTTTGGCTTAATTCGTCTTTGAATTTCTCTTAGGTAAAGGACAATTTTTGATATAATATATTTTACTGTCCTCTAAATTTTGAATTACATTTTATATGCATTATTTTAGTTGTAGGAAGTAATTGTCTCATAATTTGAGAAAATGTATTCTATAATGCATTATTAGTTATCTGTTAAATTATAAAACTTTATTAAATATCAAACATAATTTAGCATTTTTAAACTCCAGACCCTATCTACTCTGAGAGACGCAATTTGAATGGTTCCCTCCTCTGAGATAATGACATTGAAGTTTGAAACTGATTTTTGAAAGTAGTTCGAAATTGCAATGATATATTTTTTTGTTGAAATAATTATTAATTTGATTAAATACATACGTAAATATTTGACCAGATGCTTATATTATGAATGAATTATGTGTCTAATATAGATTTCCTGTTATGGAATAATAGATTTAGTTTGGACTATGATATTGAAAATTAACTAGAACCTCGATCGAGGAGCACGATGAAAATTGTTTTGATTGGTAAACCGTTATGGAATGATTTTGAATATGATCCAAACTCATGATTTTCTTAAACTCTTTTTTTATTTTTATGAAAGTTTTTGTTTCAAGGAACCCTTACTATAGTATAGTTAGCAGCAGTAGACGTTAGTTTTTGCGCACTATAGACACTAGATAGTAGAGGCATTGCTAGCATCATGTGTTGATAAGAGAAATGTTTGATAGATGGAGTGTTCAGAGACAGATTGGTTTTAGTGTAAAATCCTTTTGACCAATCCTATTTCCTTAGAATTGCTATTTAAAGATTTACAAGAAGCTTGAAATTCAAATTTGCTTGATTTCTTCAATTAATCATCTATTTCCTCCTCTGCGTCGTGCTACTGTTCCTTCTCTGCTTCCGTCCCTGCTTCGCGTTTGTTTTCTAGCTCTCTGTTCGTTCACATTCTCTGCTTTCTGTGTTTCTCCGCTGTTCAGTATGCCCGCAAGCGGCTGCCTTTTGAAAGACCCTCGAATCTGCTCCTTCGTCAACCAACTGCCAGATAAATATCAGATTCGGATCAGATTTTCAGTTGCCTATCTCCATGATTCTCGGTGACCCAATTCTGTTTTTATTCAAACATCTTTCAGATGCTGCTCGGCGTTGTTCTCTGTTCAAACTACCCGTTTTTGTCTTCTTTCTTCCTTTTGACTTATCAGCAGATTGTCCCAGCAGATTAGCCATCAAAATTTTAGAGTCATCTGGCTCAACAGCAATTTGATTTCAAATTCTGAAATATATATATATATATATATATATATATATATATATATATATATATATATATATATATATACACACACACACGTGTGTGTGTGTGTGTAATTAAAGTTCCCCGGTTAGAATTGCTTTGTGAACCACTTCGTAATTACGAGTTTTGTCCACGCATCACATGACTACTCCTATAATTTGACTTTTTCGACAGTTAGTAGTGTTTATTGTATTTATTTCGAGCAAATGGACAATGTCAATTAAATAAAAGAGTTAGTATTTAGTCCGTCATTATTGATGAATAATTTTTTGTTCACTGACGATGCTTAAATAATGATACGTGATAGAAATAATTTTAAAGAATATTATTTTTATCACATACTACGATCTAAAAATCGTTGATAGATAAAAAAATTGTCTAATGACGATGAATTAAATTATTTTTTTAAATATAAAGAGTTACGATATTCTGTTTCTCTAATCCATTAAATCTCAAATAGAAATTTTTAAATCTCATGATTTTTCAAATTTTTTGAAACTCTCAATTTCATCTCAAAATATTCGTCTGATCGTGTCACGGCCCCAAATGATGGAACACATGACCGGCACGGCATAAGGGTTTCCCCCTAGCCGTAAGCCTAACACATAGCATGCACAACCATTCAGCACACAATCCAGTACATAATAAATATAACTGGCCACATATGCCACATCCAATATCAGAAAATACTGTATATATGTATATATATATATATCTCATGATATCTCATGAATCCAACATTCTGATTCAACTTGGCCCATGGCCTCATAATATTCATGTGATTCAACTTGGCCCAAGGCCTCATAATACCAACATTATTGTAAAATATAAAACCATTTTTTTCAAACAACACACCAAAATACGCAAGAAGCGAGGATCCTGCCTGTATGTTCATGGAGATACTCTAGACATAACTAAACTAAACAAACAGTACAAAAGAGCCTTGCCCAAACTGGGGCTCACCAACACTATCTTCAGCCTCCTACGAAGCTGTAGCTGGATCAAAGTCTCTTTGACTATCTGTGGGGAGGAAACAAAAGAGGGGTGAGATTACCACATCTCAGTGAATGAGTAAATCATACTATAACTGAAACAGGGCAAACCAAGCACGAGTGTTTCGCAATGGGTTTAATAATTGAAATCCAAATGTAAAGATAATAATATAAGCATTAAGCATTTAACCATAATTTATTAAAATAATGCTAAACAGTTCAAATGTATGTTCAAAAGATAAAACATGATTAAATCAGTAACCGTAAGCAATATCAATTATGCATGGTAAGTAATAAATGAAGATATTTATGCAATAACAATGATGAATGAGCTTGTTTAGAAATTTTTAATCTTTAAGAAAAATGCATCAGTTTATTGGAGGTCTTTCCAAACAGATCTATCATCTCCCCCAAGCACACAGCAAGGGTAGGGTAATCACTGTAGGCGTAGACATAAGTCCACTCTAAATTTCCCCAAGCACATAGCAATGGGTATGGCAATCACTGTAGGCGAAGACATAAGTCAACCCTAAATCCCTGTGTCTTAGGCAGTCATATGCCCGTCACAGTATCCTAGGCCGAAGCCTTAACATGATCATGGTGCACCAGGGCTAGCACTACCTGCGGCTAGCTAACAGTGATCTAAAAGGGTCCCTCCAATAGAAAACATTTGAAATATGCTATTCAAAAAGTTTAAAGTAAAACATTTCAACAACATTGTAATAAAGCTATAATTCTCCATCTAGCTCTTTTCATGCATAAAATTCCGTTCTAAAAATATATCTCATCCATGAATTCCCATGGAGACCTTTATCATCATAAACTTTCCCTTTAAAAATATCGTCCGTAGACGTCACATAGATGCTCATCATGCATCAAATCATTTCATGGCTAACTTAGTTCATTTCTATGACTAAGTTCGCATTTCTATAAATCTAGCTCAAATGGAGAATTATCAGCCTAGATGCTTGCCCTGCATACCTAGAGTTCAACTAGGATTTAAATTTATAATTTCTAACATGGTTGGAATATATTGGTTTCCAAATCGGTAAAACAATTTAGCATACATTCCAGCTAGTTAAAATCATACGAGAGAGTTATAAATCAAATTCTTAAAACATACGCTATAGTATGAAAAACCCACTCACCTTACTAGGAGTCCAACAACGAGAATTTCACCTCGTGATGGCTCAACAACCTAGAAAACATAGCCATAACATGAAAATTAGAAAACTCTAAAAGTCACTATTCACGCCGGAAAACACTATTCACTCGCCGGAACACTATTCATGCCGAAACCTAAAAATCATATATGTTGTATAGAAACTAATTCTAAGACTATCTATGGAAAGAAATTCGGTAAAACGGAGCCTAAAACGCGATTAAACGGAGTTTTACCTTGGAGGTTACTATTCATGCGATTTTCCGGCAACAATCCGGCGACTTTCCGGCGAAATTGATCGGTGGGATTTGTAGCTCTTCTTCCCACGAGTCCAACGGTACCTTACTTGCTCAAATCGGACGTCTGGATGATGAGATATCTTAGAGAGAAGTTTGAGAAAAATTTTAGAGAGAGAGAGAAAGCTTCAGCAATGGAAGAAATGAAGGAAAAAGGAGGGGGGACCGCAAAAAAATGCCTCTCTGACGAATTTCGCCGCCGGCGAGCTCATTCTCGCCGCGGCGAGATTGCTGGTGCGCGATTTTCGCCGGCGGCGAGCTCGAAACCAGAAAACCTCACTCTCGGGAAAAATACCGCATCATTCTCGCCGCGGCGAACTTATTCTCGCCGCGGCGAACTCCATTTCGCCGAATTTGACAAAATGTCCAACATGAAAGTTGTAGCCCTTTCTCTTAGCTTTCCACAGCCACTTGAATCACCTAATTTGGAGTTCATATGAAGGAGTTATGCATAAAATAGTGAGCAAAGGTCCAGACCACACTACACTTCGGGTTTTGCCTCGTCTCACTATGATATTCACGGAATTTGAAAAAGTTCCCAACATAAAAGATGTAGATATATGTCTTATCTTTCATTAGAAATTGGAATTACTTAATTTAGATTTCATATGAGAGAGTTATGCTTATATGAGTGACGAAAGGTCAGAAGAAAAGGTCAGAAACGCTCTAAAATTTTACATTGTTCTCAACTTCCTTGTTTCAAATGATTTGTACTTAACCTTCAAAGGTTTGGGTTATTACATTCTCCCCTCCTTATAAAAATTCGGTCCCCGAATTTTACAAAAACCCACAACATGAAAACATAAGACTACTCTTGGAACAGTTGTGGATACTTCTCTCTCATGACGTCCTCTACTTCCACATAGCTTTCTCTTGGGAATGATTCTGCCAGATCACCTTCACTGTAGGGATATCTTTAGACCTCAAATTTTTCACCTATCTATCAACAATGGCCACAGGTTTCTCTTCGTAGGCTAACTTTTCATCCAAAAGGAATTCTTACGGTTGAATCACATGAGATGGGTTGGGTAGATACTTCCTCAATATCGAGACATGAAAGACTGGATGCACTTCACTCAATCCAGGTGGTAGGGCTAGGGAGTATGCCATTTCTCTTACCCTATCCAGAACTTCAAAGGGTCTAATATACCTTGGGCTTAACTTCTCTTTCTTACCAAACTGTATGATTCCCTTCGTGGATGAAACTCTGAGAAACACGTGATCGCCTAGAGAAAACTCCAACTCCCGACGCCTATGGTCCACATAAGACTTCTGACGACTTTGTGCAGTTAAAAGCCGTTCCCTTATCAGCTTAACCTTCTCTATGGCATCTTGCACTAAGTCTGGCCCTAGCAGCTTGGCTTCTCCAACTTCAAACCATCCAATAGGAGATTGGCATCTTCTCCCATAAAGAGCTTCAAAAGGTGCCATCTGAATACTGGCTTAATAACTGTTGTTGTATACAAACTCAGCTAATGGCAGGTATCCTTCCCAACTGCCACCAAAATCCAATATACATGCTCTAAGCATATCCTCCAGAATCTGAATCGTGCGTTCTGACTGGCCATCTGTTTGGGGATGAAAAGCGGTGCTTAAATCCAACCTCGTCCCCAAAACTTCTTGAAAAGCTTTCCAAAACCTTGCCGTAAACTGTGGACCTCGGTCAGATATGATGGATACAGGGACTCCATGCAATCTGACAATCTCACGCAGATACAGGCTTGCATACTGAGCCACACTAGAGGTAGTCTTCACTGGTAAGAAGTGGGATGACTTGGTCATTCGATCCACTATCACCCATACTGAGTCATAACCCTTAGGGTTCCTTGGTAACCCTGTAACGAAGTACATAGTTAGGCTTCTAGTGTTCAGCTTTCACTTGCTGACAAACCAAATACTGAGCCACAAAATCTGCTACATCCTTCTTCATCCCATTCCACCAATACAATTCCTTGAGGTCACTGTACATCTTATTTGTTCCTGGGTGGATAGTATAGGCTGATTGATGTGCCTCCTCCAAAATCTGTTTCCTCAAAAGAGTGATTTTTTTCCATATCACCTTTACTGTAAATATTTTTTTTTTTAACTGTAACGTTTTACTTGTCTGTCCATACTGGTTGTTCCTCTTAGGTTAAATCTTTCTATAACTGAATCTATGGACATTGTATAACATGTGTAGAATCGGGTAGCTATTTTCGTAGTATAGACACATGAAAAACTGGATAAACATTATCCAATGCAGGTGGTAAAACCAAACAATAAGCCACTGAACCGATCCTTTCAAGAATTCAAATAATTCTATATACCGAGAGGGTAACTTCCCTTTTTATTTTCAAAACCTCATTACCTCTTCTATGGGTGAGTCCTTCAAGAATATATATATCGTCACCAACTAATACTTTCTCGTGCTCAACGTTCATAATCCTTATAAACTTTTGACTTGTATTGAGTTTCCCGTATATTCTTTTTAATCAAATTCACTTAATCAATAACATCTTATAATAAATCTAACTCCACTAAATCATTTAACAGAACATTTTTAACACCTCTTACATAAGGCTTACTTCTTCTAATATCATTTTATTATAAATAAATTCTGTTAAGAAATCTCCTATCTATCTCAAAAACATATGCTTGAAGCATGCTCTCCAAACTAGCATCATCAATTTAGATAATTCATATGCTGTTTATTGCATGTTATTCCAAATTAGATTTTCAAAGTTTAACTTTTCTCAATTCACTCACATATTAAGAAACCTATGATGTTCATATAAAACTTCAAATGATGCCATTGTATAGTGGCATGATAATTACTACTATGAGCAAATTCAACTAAGGACAATTAATTTCTCCAACTTTCACCACAATAATATAAAGATACTTAAAGCATAACTTCTAATGTATAAACACATTATTTAAATTTAGTATCAGTCATACTATAATCTAATAAA
Organism: Gleditsia sinensis; assembly: GCA_037074535.1. Classification (NCBI taxonomy): domain Eukaryota; kingdom Viridiplantae; phylum Streptophyta; class Magnoliopsida; order Fabales; family Fabaceae; genus Gleditsia; species Gleditsia sinensis. The sequence continues at coordinate 68,264,714 of CM073465.1, forward strand.
GATCCTTAGACTTCCTGAATAACTTTTTTGAGATAATATATTCAATTCGTACTTGTCAACATACCCGCCAATAAAAAATTTCACTTGTATCTTCTTTTTACCATTATACTAGTACCATTTTTATATCTCAGTATATCCTTATTACCTCGGGTAATCCATATTTACAATCTCTGGCTTCTTCTGAAATCTATTTTTTTCAACAATTATTCATACGTGAATTTCCAATCTCAACATAATTCACATCTTAAATACTAAATTCAATTTAGCATAATATAAACCTTTAACACAAATATCTTGATTACTTACATTATTTTCGGACATGATTCTCAAAATATTCTCCATATTTCCAAATTAAAGATCAATTTAAATCCTACTTTCTATATTTTATCTCTCAAGAATTTCAGTACCACTAATTCACTTTATTTCATACCTCAAAGCACCATAAGGCCATCATTTTTTTTTATTCCTTTCATATAAAATTGTTATATAGTTCGATGTCCAAACTCACTATTTTAAGTTATATTCTTCCAAGATTCATTCATTAGTCACTTCTAACCAATTGAAATCACAAATTTTCTACTTTTGTCTTATCTATCTTCCAGTAAACCTAATATGTTCACATCCTCATCTTATAACATTTTTCCACCACTATCCAATCCTTAAGCAATCCTAACATATATTACTTTCACTATTCATATCATGTCTGCCTCTTATCCATTTCAATTCACTTTTCACACATTCATATATTTTCATGACATACTATCCAAATATCAAACATCACCCAAGTCACAATCTTGACAAACGAAATAGTCTTACGGTATTTTATGTAAAACTTCTGCCCAAAACTTCTTAAAATGCTCTCTAAAAATAATCTGTGAACTATAGTTCTCGATCAGATATGATCGATATCAATACCTTATGAAGTCTTACTATCTTATTCAAAAACAAATTTGAACCTATCAATAATCACCCATTTTTATTCAGGTATCTCCATCTGATATTGTAATCTTGCAAGTCTTTGATGTTCTACTTTTACCTGTTAACAAGTTAATCATCGAGATACAAAATCAATTATATATTTCCTCATTCTGTCACACCAATGAATTTCTTTTATATCTTTATACATTTTAGTTACCTCAGGATAAATTGTATATCTGGATCTATGGGCTTCCTCTAAAATTTCTTCCTTAAGTTCTTCTTTATTAAATACACACAATCGCTTGCCCAATCTCAGAATTCCTTCAGAGTCTACATTAAATTCAATATCACTGCCATTCTTGACCTCTTCAATTTTCTTACATAAATAGGCATCATCGTCCTGTGCCTTTTTCACCTACTCAACTAAAGATGATTGAAACTGTATGAATTTTACATGTATCACCATACAGATAATGCTTCCGAGCTTTGAGAGTAAAACTACTGCTGTTATTTCTAAATCATAAATTTGACAATTTTTTTTTTTTTGCTCATGTGACTTAAGCTGTCTAGATACATATGTAATGACTCGACCATATTGCATCAACATATTCCTTAATCCCATTCTCTATGTATCACAAGATACCGTATATCCTTCAGTGCTTAAAGAAGTAGACAGTACTGGCACCGTAATCTAACATTTCTTAGTTTCTAACAATTTCTTTCATATTCACCTTACTAGTCAAATTTTATTGCTTACTTTATCAACCTCGTCAAAGGAGAAACAATTTTTTTTTTAAATGTTGAGCACCTTGTAGCTAGTCAAACATATCATCTATATGAGGTAATGAGTATTTATTCCGCATTATCACTTTATTCAACTATTTATTATCTATGTATAGTCATAGTGATCCATTTTTTTTTCACAGATAGAACTGGAGCACTCCAAGTAAAATACTGGGGCTTTTAAATCCCTTGTCTAACATGTCTTGTAACTATTTATTTTTCAGTTCTTTAAGTTCAGTGGGTGCCATTCTATATGAAAATATAGACGCTGGCCAGGAAATAAATCAATACCAAACTCTATTTATTATTTCGGGGTAATCCTGGCAATTCCTCAGGAATTATATCAGAAAATTCTCTAATCACTGGAACTTTATTTACAGGGGTATACTTTATATCATCATCTCTCACCACTGCCAACTATCCTTGGCACATTTTTGTATTCACTTATGGACTGCTAAAGCAGAGATTAGGTTACTAGGTATCTCACTAAGATTTCTTTGTATCAAGAGAAAAATATTCTCCAAGAATATTGAATTTAATCACCTTCTAGTGACATTTCAAAATGACATGACATAATGCCAACAAATTCATTCTCAATATCACATCACACTCTACCATATCTAGACAACTGAGTACAACAGATGTCACATTCAGAAACCATCATACCAGAGTTTGACGTCTTCCGTACCTTGGTGGTATAGGATTCGCCTAAACTCAGCATTCCGCTGAGGTTTGCCCTACTACCATTCAAGAGGACACGCGAAGATGCTCTGTATGGGTCTTTTTCCAAGCATATAGCAAGGGAAAGCAAATAACATCTCATATAACTGGCATCTCGCTATAAAACAGAGATAGCCCAACCGTTACTTAACCATGCCAACATAACATACTATAAACTGACTTACTTAAATAAAAAGACAACATCCTATCGAACCCCTTTAGCAGCACCGTGAGTATAAGCATGTCCGGATTCATACCCATACTCAAAGTCCTACCTAAAGGTCCGTTACTCCATGAACACAGGGAAACCTAATGCTCTGATACCACTTTGTCACGGCCCCAAATGATGGAACACATGACCGGCACGGCATAAGGGTTTCCCCCTAGCCGTAAGCCTAACACATAGCATGCACAACCATTCAGCACACAATCCAGTACATAATAAATATAACTGGCCACATATGCCACATCCAATATCAGAAAATACTGTATATATGTATATATATATATCTCATGATATCTCATGAATCCAACATTCTGATTCAACTTGGCCCATGGCCTCATAATATTCATGTGATTCAACTTGGCCCAAGGCCTCATAATACCAACATTATTGTAAAATATAAAACCATTTTTTTCAAACAACACACCAAAATACGCAAGAAGCGAGGATCCTGCCTGTATGTTCATGGAGATACTCTAGACATAACTAAACTAAACAAACAGTACAAAAGAGCCTTGCCCAAACTGGGGCTCACCAACACTATCTTCAGCCTCCTACGAAGCTGTAGCTGGATCAAAGTCTCTTTGACTATCTGTGGGGAGGAAACAAAAGAGGGGTGAGATTACCACATCTCAGTGAATGAGTAAATCATACTATAACTGAAACAGGGCAAACCAAGCACGAGTGTTTCGCAATGGGTTTAATAATTGAAATCCAAATGTAAAGATAATAATATAAGCATTAAGCATTTAACCATAATTTATTAAAATAATGCTAAACAGTTCAAATGTATGTTCAAAAGATAAAACATGATTAAATCAGTAACCGTAAGCAATATCAATTATGCATGGTAAGTAATAAATGAAGATATTTATGCAATAACAATGATGAATGAGCTTGTTTAGAAATTTTTAATCTTTAAGAAAAATGCATCAGTTTATTGGAGGTCTTTCCAAACAGATCTATCATCTCCCCCAAGCACACAGCAAGGGTAGGGTAATCACTGTAGGCGTAGACATAAGTCCACTCTAAATTTCCCCAAGCACATAGCAATGGGTATGGCAATCACTGTAGGCGAAGACATAAGTCAACCCTAAATCCCTGTGTCTTAGGCAGTCATATGCCCGTCACAGTATCCTAGGCCGAAGCTTTAACATGATCATGGTGCACCAGGGCTAGCACTACCTGCGGCTAGCTAACAGTGATCTAAAAGGGTCCCTCCAATAGAAAACATTTGAAATATGCTATTCAAAAAGTTTAAAGTAAAACATTTCAACAACATTGTAATAAAGCTATAATTCTCCATCTAGCTCTTTTCATGCATAAAATTCCGTTCTAAAAATATATCTCATCCATGAATTCCCATGGAGACCTTTATCATCATAAACTTTCCCTTTAAAAATATCGTCCGTAGACGTCACATAGATGCTCATCATGCATCAAATCATTTCATGGCTAACTTAGTTCATTTCTATGACTAAGTTCGCATTTCTATAAATCTAGCTCAAATGGAGAATTATCAGCCTAGATGCTTGCCCTGCATACCTAGAGTTCAACTAGGATTTAAATTTATAATTTCTAACATGGTTGGAATATATTGGTTTCCAAATCGGTAAAACAATTTAGCATACATTCCAGCTAGTTAAAATCATACGAGAGAGTTATAAATCAAATTCTTAAAACATACGCTATAGTATGAAAAACCCACTCACCTTACTAGGAGTCCAACAACGAGAATTTCACCTCGTGATGGCTCAACAACCTAGAAAACATAGCCATAACATGAAAATTAGAAAACTCTAAAAGTCACTATTCACGCCGGAAAACACTATTCACTCGCCGGAACACTATTCATGCCGAAACCTAAAAATCATATATGTTGTATAGAAACTAATTCTAAGACTATCTATGGAAAGAAATTCGGTAAAACGGAGCCTAAAACGCGATTAAACGGAGTTTTACCTTGGAGGTTACTATTCATGCGATTTTCCGGCAACAATCCGGCGACTTTCCGGCGAAATTGATCGGTGGGATTTGTAGCTCTTCTTCCCACGAGTCCAACGGTACCTTACTTGCTCAAATCGGACGTCTGGATGATGAGATATCTTAGAGAGAAGTTTGAGAAAAATTTTAGAGAGAGAGAGAAAGCTTCAGCAATGGAAGAAATGAAGGAAAAAGGAGGGGGGACCGCAAAAAAATGCCTCTCTGACGAATTTCGCCGCCGGCGAGCTCATTCTCGCCGCGGCGAGATTGCTGGTGCGCGATTTTCGCCGGCGGCGAGCTCGAAACCAGAAAACCTCACTCTCGGGAAAAATACCGCATCATTCTCGCCGCGGCGAACTTATTCTCGCCGCGGCGAACTCCATTTCGCCGAATTTGACAAAATGTCCAACATGAAAGTTGTAGCCCTTTCTCTTAGCTTTCCACAGCCACTTGAATCACCTAATTTGGAGTTCATATGAAGGAGTTATGCATAAAATAGTGAGCAAAGGTCCAGACCACACTACACTTCGGGTTTTGCCTCGTCTCACTATGATATTCACGGAATTTGAAAAAGTTCCCAACATAAAAGATGTAGATATATGTCTTATCTTTCATTAGAAATTGGAATTACTTAATTTAGATTTCATATGAGAGAGTTATGCTTATATGAGTGACGAAAGGTCAGAAGAAAAGGTCAGAAACGCTCTAAAATTTTACATTGTTCTCAACTTCCTTGTTTCAAATGATTTGTACTTAACCTTCAAAGGTTTGGGTTATTACAGATCGCTTCTCAACTGAATCTCAAACACTTTGAATTATTGTCTAATCATTCAATTTGATTTTCTCAATTTTTATAAATTACTTCTAATTTCATTTCAAAATCCCTTCTCAACGAGCTCCCACACTCCAAAATTTCTTGCCCTATATCAAATTCTTTCGTAATCATTCAATCCATCATCTTAAATTTTTTCAAATTTCTTCCAAATGTATTACACAATTTTCTAATTTCTCCCTTTCTAAATTATTGCCCCATCCTCAAATTCTTATCTCAACCGCTAAGTTCTTAATTAGTTCCAATGTAATTTTAGATAAATTCTGGAAAAATTAGATGGCATTTAAAGATTTTCATTTGATATTTAATGAAATTGAAGTATAGGTGGTATTGTGCTATAATCCGTTAAATCTCAAATAGAAATTCTCAAATCTCATATGATTTTTTAAATTTTTTGAAACTCTTAATTTCATCCATATGACCTCTTCTCAACTGAACATCACACACCCTAAATTATTGTCAAATCATTCAATTTGATTTTCTCAATTTTCACAAATTACGTCTAATTTCATTTCAAAATCCCTTCTCATTGAACCACCACACTCCACAATTTCTTGCCCTATATCAAATTCTTTTGTAATCGTTCAATCTAACATCTTAATTTTTTTTTAAATTTCTTCGAAATGCATTACAAAATTTTCTAATTTCTCACTCTCTAATTGTGCCTCTCACTTTCTAAACGCCTATTTTAGATGGCATTTAAAGAATTTTGTTTGATATTTAATGAAATTGAAGTATAGGTAGTATTGTGCTATCGAAATAAATCTTAAAGTAATATAATATCAACCCTTGAACCACAAGGTAATAAATTGAAAATAGACTAAACTATATAGTAGTAAACTTTATTTTACTAAAAAAAGAAAGAAAGAGAAATGGAGGATCTTCATTTGTTCGGATAATATATTTAAATAAAATGAATTTAATTACTCGATAATTTCTACTATGCTTTTACCCTCTCAAACTCCATACTATGTACTGCATCTACCAAATGGGCTACAAATCTTATTAATATTAAACTCCTATTAATTTTTCTTGGATTATTCACTCAACTCAATTCCAATAGCGTCGTCCATGATGGAATCATTAGCATATCAATTCACCTATTTGCAAAAGTTTTAATGAGATAAAAAACTTCTTCAAGCTAGTGAAAACAAATCAAATGAGATTTTCCATGATGGAATCAACACTTGATCTACTTTATACCCATTAAAATTTAGAAGGATGTTAGAAACTCCACCGTAATGTCTTTCCCGTATTCTCCATCATAACCATGTTTTCCAAATATAAAAAGTTGGCTAATATATATATATATATATATATATATATATATATATATATATATATATATATATATATATATATATATATCAATTTAAAAAAAGTTTTAATTTAATCTGAATCAAGTCCATAAATTCATCTAAATTAATATTTTTATTTATCATGGCCTTTTTCAGCCTTGAACGCTCAAATGTGATAATTTGAGGACCATAATTCTTACTCATTTTTTTAGCATCTATCATATAAATCTTAAATAATACAATCAACCTGATAATAACATTACAGAAAAAGCTAAAATATAGCTAATTGGTTCAAAAATAAAGATAAAAAAAATAAAATATTAAGAAAAAAGATATAGTTCTATAAAAAAAAAAAACTAACTATTGAGTGAATGATGTTTAAAGAGAGGCTATATATCTCTCAATTTTTTTTAAGATAAATTTTTTTACAATTTTTATTTCTTTCTGATTCATTAATATTATTGAGAATCTATGAAGAAGATTACATATTTTCAAATATTTTATCAATGAAAATAAAAACTCTTGAAAAGACCAAGCGCTTTTAAATGAAATAGCAATTCTGTGAGGATGGCAGGCAACAGAGACGAAAAAATGGACGAGAGAAAAAATGAGCAAAAAGTATAGCAACGGCGTGAACCAAACATTGTGGCGCTTGAATGAGAGAGAGAGGGAGAGGAAGAGCTGCATACAGTTTTAGTGAGACTGCTTTATAAATTTATTGCTCATTTTTCTCTACAAGATTTATATATCAAAACAGGTAATAGATCATCAACGAACCCTAGATGAATTTATTATGTATTATACATTCGTCTTCAACCTTGATTCTTCTACACAAATATTACAAATATTACACCAAAAAAATTAAGCTTTCAAAAATTAAAATTTATTTTACAAAAATATTTCAGTTTGCAAACTAATTAAACTAATAATCGGCTAGAATTCTCTTAATTATACTAAATTCATTCTTTTGACTTTTTGGAATTATAAATATAAATTATTGACAAAAAATGACGTTATTCACGATGTTTTTTAAATCATTATTTTTTTTTTACAATATTAACTTTCATTCACTATAACTAAATTTCATTGTTCTATCTTTTCGGAATTATAATATAAATATTGACAAGAAGAATTCTATTCACAATATTTTTGAAATTTTTATTTTTCCTACAAAATAATTTTTATAGAATATAATTAAAATTCATTCTTATATCTTTTTTGGAATTATAAATATGAATTATTTACCACAATAATATTATTCACAGTGTTTTTTGAATTATTATTTACAAAAATAGAATAAAAAAAATTAGTTATTTGAGTGTGTTTGACAAGTCCAATAAGCTAGCTTATAGTGTATTTGACTAACTTATAAGCTTGTTTGATCAAATTAGATGTGTTTGGTAAACGAGCTTATTTAAGTAGTTTATAGAGTTTTATCATACGCTACTTTGAGTAGCTTATAGCTATTAGTTTATAGCTTTTATAATTTTATTCTTTTTTTATCCTTGTTATTTTATTGAAATTCCAACATTATTATACTTATGACTCTTGATGTAATTTATTGATCTTCAAGTTTTTTTGTGTACACTTTTCTTCTACTAATCAAGCGACATTTCTCAAAAATGAGAGAGTTTATATTTTTAGAATACTGATGAAAAATAATTACAGAATAAATGAGAAAAAAAATTAAAACTAACAAATTATATTCTTGTATTTTTTGGGATTATATAATAAAATATAATTACTAACAAAAAATGATAAATTTTATATAAGCATGTACTTTTATGTCATTTTACACTTATCAGCTAATTCAATAGCTAATTTTACCAAACACTTCTAATTCAATAAATTAGTTTAACAGCTTTCAGCTATCAGCTAACAGCTTTCAGCTAAAAATTAGCTTTTCAGCTTTCAGCTAACTTTTCAGCTTTCAGTTAGCTTATCAGCAATTTTTGCCAAATATAGCTTTACTGACTCGGTGTAATTTGATAAGTTAAAGGAGGTGAATGAAATAAAAAAAATTAAAGATAAAATAAAGCTTGATCACTGTTCATATCTAATACATACCAAAATTCACTGTAAGATTTAAAGGACCAACATTGCATTTTTACATATTTATATCTATATATCTTATAAAGTAGTAAGCTTTATTTACTGTTCACTGGTGAGAAAAACAACGTCCCCGTGATTTTTTTTTCCTTCTTCACTTTCTCTTCTGCTACCTCCTACCCAACTTTTAATTTTGACAAGAATAAATTTGTTGGTCTCTTATCTTTGCATTGAGTTGTATTGTCATCCCTTAAATTCAGTTTATTTCTCTTTCCTAAGTGACAGCAATTAACACTCGAAAACATTACCAAATCAATGACACTAACTACTAATTCAATATAAACAAAATGGGGCATTTTGTGATAGACGAATGTGAAGGACTCTATCCAATATATTCAAACAGCAAAGAGGGGGTATTTTTGAGCTCTCAAAAAGAAGTGGCTCAAAAAAATGATTCACTAGAAAAAAGAGAGGGTGGGGAGGGTGGGGTTACCTAAAGGTGTGCTCAAACAGCAAAGGAATTGGTATTCAGATTTTAAGATCATAAACTCTAGTCCACAAAATAGCCTCATCATCATAGACCAAAGAACCCAAAAAATATTAAACAGTATAATATAAATCCATCCCAAAGAAAAATGCAATCTTGACGAAAATTCTGACTCTAGGATTTGATACAAAACCTAAGAATCAATGGGGTTTGATAGTTTCTAGGTTTGCAATATCTATTAGTAGTGTTAACAGAGTTTTGAAAAAATAATTTTCTGAAAATAAAATTAACCAAAAGTATAACAAATTGAAGGCAAGGAACTCAAATTAGTAGTGTTAAGAGAGTTTAAAAAAATTATTTTCTGAAAATAAAATTAACCAAAGTATAACAAATTAAAGGCAAGAAACTAAAATGAAACTCTACAAAGTTAAAAGATCAAAAATACCTTTTTTCCATTTACTTTCCTTCTTCAAAACCTCAAGGTAGCCTTTCCTCTCGCGCACTGCCTCCATCCTTAGGTTCATCATCTCTTTCTTTTCTCTATTCCTTCGCTCTTTCATTTTCTATTTTAATTCTCTCTCCTCCATTTTCCCTTTTCTCTATCTGTCTTTCTTTCTTTTGTCGTATATTCCCTTCTAATTGTAGATATCAATTTTTAAATTTTTCTTTCTCCCTCATTTTCCATTTCCTTCTTATATCTTCTCGCCATTCTCATAATCCTTATTTTCTTCTGTTACGACCAATTTTTAACAATATACATGTGAAGTAACATATATATATATATATATATATATATGAAATTGTTTTATTTATATACTCATGATTATCGTATTAATCGTCTTATTTATAACCTTTGTGCTACTGCAAGATATAATTTTTTTCTTTTTCTTTTTTTGGTTTTTTGTTCCATCTACGTAACTGTCGCATAATAGTTCAGAGTTCACTAATATGATGTGATTATTATAAAGCTGTATTGGTGAATGAAGATAAAAGGGATCAATATTTGTATATTTTCACTTTTGAAAACTTGGGTTCTTGCATTTGGAAATTTTACGACATATTGTTCAGGAGATAAATCACGTGCAATACAGTTTAAGGAGAAATATTGTTTACACTTCTATTGAAAATGCTGAGAAAGTACTTGATTGATTTTTACTTATTTAACCACTAATTATAATTAATCAACACATTTAGATTTTTTTTTCTAACTTCAGAATTATTTTCATTTAGGTTTTAGATACATTTTTGCTTTTAGTCAGTATTAATCAAATCTAATTACCCGCATATTAGAATTATGGTAAAATTTTCAACTTCTTAAAAGTGCACATAGTAATTGGAAGTTTTCACTAATTATGGACACTATAATTTTAATTATCACTTATTTAAATTTTATTCTATGACATAATATTGCTATTTTATATAATTAAAATTACAAGAAAGAATCCTTTCATGTGAGAACTAGAAATTATTTGTAATCAAATTTATGAGCTCAATATTTAGTCTAAATATATTATAAACATAATTACTTAATTTGAAAATATTTTCCTTTTTTTGTGTGAAAGAATATTTTCTAAACACTCAGTTATTTTCTTATTACTATTTTTTTTACAATTTTTTATTTTTGATTAAATATAAAATTAATTATAACAATAAGTTTCAATATATGTGTGTATTTCAAAATCTCATGAATTTTTTTTTTTTTTGTGGACAAAAATACACATGTCCATAAGGCCATCAAAAAATTTCATGGCAGTAAAAAAGGCGTTGGCGGCGCGAAAAGGGCGGAGCGGAGGGCGTTAAAGCATCAAGGAAAAAAAAAAAAGGGCTGTGGGCCGTGTAATGGCCATTCATCAGTCCAAAAAAACAAAGTATGTTTATTTTAATTTATGAGCTTGACTATTAATTATAGAAATATTAAAATTTTTAAATAGACTCTGTGTATACTAAATCAATAGAAAATAAGTATTTAGTGAATCTATCTCTAAAATTACTACATATTCTTTTTCTTTTATTTGAAGTATTTTTATATATTATATATTAACACTTTAAAGTTAATCTCTTCTGAATTTTATTGTAATAAAGTTCTTTCAACAAGTATCTACTCTAAAAATCAAATTTACATACTCGCTTTAAGAGCGTAGCTCACACACTGCAATGTGTAACACTGGTTACATATGAATTATATTAGCTTAATATACATGCATTCTACATTTCATTGTCATTTTTAAAAATAAATATAGTACATAGCTACCATGATATGGATCAATGAATGTATGCCAGAAATTTAGCCATTTTGGGTCTAAATATATATAAAGACCAATAGATGGACATCAATTGAGGTCACACAGACTTCTTCCTCTGTCACAGCTACAAATGATGGAACACATGACCGGCACAGTATAAGGGTTTCTCCCTAACCGCAAGCCTAACACATAGCGTGCACAAACATCCAGCACACAATCCAGAGTACATAATAAATATAACTGACCACATATGCTACATCCAATATCAGAAAATACTGTATATATATATATATATATATATATATCTCATAAATCCAACATCCGTGATTCAACTTGGCCCAAAGCCTCATAATACCAATATCGTTGTAAAACATAAAACCGTTTTCCAAACAACACATCAAAATACGCAAGAAGTGAGGATTCTGCCTGTAAGTTCATGGAGGTACACTAGACATAAACCAAACTCGAAAAAACTGTATAAAAGAGCCTTGCCCAAACTGGGGCTCACCAACGCTATACTCAGCCTCCTACGAAGCTGTAGCTGGATCAAAGTCTCTTTGACTATCTATGGAGATGAAACAAAAGAGGGGTGAGATCACATATCAGTGAATGGATAAATCACACTATAACAGAAACAGGGCAAACCAAGCACGAGTGTTTCGCAATGAGTTTAATAATAGAAACATTAAGCATTTAACCACAATTTATTGAAAGAAAAACTAAACAATTCAAATGTATGTTCAAAAGATAAAACAGGATTAAATCAGTAACTGTAAAGCAAATCAATTATGCATGGTAAATAATAAATGTAGTTATTTATGCAATAACAATGATGAATGGGATATTTTATAAATATTTAATCTTTAAGAAAAATGCACTAATTTATTGGAGTTCTTTCCTGACAGATCATCATCTTCCCCAAGCACACAGCAAGGGTAGGGTAATCACCGTAGGCGTAGAAATAAGTCCACCCTAAATTTCTCCAAGCACACAGCAAGGGTAGGGTAATCACTGTAGGCGTATACATAACTCCACCCTAAATCCCCCAAGTACATAGCAAGGGTGTAGAAATCACTGTAGGCGTAGACATAAGTCCACCATAAATCCCTGTGTCTTAGGCAGTCATATGCCCATCACAGTATCCTAGGCCGAAGCCTTCGCATGACCATGGTGCACCAAGGCTAGCACTCCCTGCGGCTAGCTAACAGTGATCTAAAAGGGTTCCTCCAATGGAAAACATTTGAAAATATGCTATTTAAAGAGTTTAAAGTAAAACATTTCAATAACATTACAATAAAGCTATAATTCTCCATCTAGCTCTTTTCATGCATAAAATTTCGTTCTAAAATAGGTTTCATCCATGTATTCCCATGAAGATCTTTATCATCATAAACTTTCCCTTTAAACATATTGTCTGTAGACGTCGCATAGATGTTCGCATGCATCAAATCATTTCATGGTTAACTTAGTTCATTTCTATGACTAAGTTCGTATTTCTATAAATCTAGCTCAAATGGAGAATTATTAGTCTAGATGTTTGCCCTGCATACCTAAGGTTCAACTAGGATTAAAATTTATAATTTCTAACATGGTTGGAACATATTGGTTTTCAAAGTGGTAAAACAATTTAGCATACATTCCAACTAGTTAAAATCATACGAGAGAGTTATAAACCGAATTCGTAAAACATGCGCTATAGTATGAAAAGCCCACTCACAGGTAAGGGCTCCAGATTGGACAGCCCTAAAATCCTCGTTTCTAGTCTGAATTCGGTAAAACAAACCCCAAAATCGAGTCCGGAAGGTCCAAAAACCTTAAATGAGCTTGGTTACTATTCACCGCCGAAAAATACTATTTACCGCCACTATTCATCGCCGGAAAATACTATTTACTGTCACAAAAATTTTACCGAATCAATAAAACAATTTCATATCCTAATGTTTATCTAGTTTCTGAATCCATCTACGGAGTCAGATTTTTAATTAGAAGTCCCTAAGTAAGGTTTTTCAGAATTTAACTTTTACCGAGATTTTCTACTTCAGATCTACGGCGATTCAACGGTTGATTTCAAAAACTGATCGGTCAAAACTGAAATATTCTTCGTCCTGAATCCAGTAACACCTTCAGTTTTGATATCGGAAGCCAATCGATACTCCAGATCGAAAGATAAAATTGAGGTCACTATTCACTCACTATGCAGCACTATTCCTCTCCCTTTCCTTTTCTTTGAATTCCATACGGAGTCGCCCCCGGTTTTTCGTTTTGTGGTTTCTCCGTTTTTTTAATATAATAATAATTATTAAATAATTAATAATAGGATTTTTTTTTATAAAAATTCATATAAATTCCGTTTTTCATCATAAAATATTTAAACAATTCCTAAAAATTTTCATTATCGTAAATCTTTAGTTAAAATCTTAAATTACGATTTTTATTAATAAAAATCGTAATAAAATAAATTTCAAAACAAATATCTTAATTCATATTAAAAGAAATAATATTTCTAAAAATATCATAAAAATTCAATAGAGGCTGGTATAATTATTTTAAGCAACACAATACTTCTTTTACTTAAAAGTCTACTTACTTTTAACAAATCATAATCATTTCTACATAAATAAAAATATATTTACTTATGGCGTGCCAAAACATAAATTCTCATATTTCTTTTGTAATTTTTTAATTCATGTAATAAATATACATATTTTTTATGGTTCTTATCTCTATTTTCAAAATTCTCTTTTTTATTCTAAATTTCCTTTAATTGAAATTTTTGTTAAATTTTACGGTTATTACATCCTCTTTGCATCAACATTCTTTAAGGTGAAGTCTTAAAGCTGTTACTTGCCAAAATAAATGTGCTTTTCTAAACCACACCTCATTCACTCCATGATGGAATGGATAGTGATTTGAATCGATATGTGACAATGCGGTTTAAAAACAAAAATTTCTTTTTAACAATTTAAGCATAGTAGATTTTAAGATATTTTTGAAATTATTGCTATTATGTGCCAAACAAAATTGCATAAACTTCTTGATTATAGAGTCAATCACCGTTTTTATTTTTCAAATTTTTTTCACAAATTTTTATTATTATTATTATTTTATTCTCAACATTTTAAAAAATAAATCATTATAATCTTTAACATTAAAATTGGTCTCTAATTTAGAAAAAAAACAATGTGTTTTACTTTCATATCTATTTTAACATTCTATATCTAATTTATTAATATCTTTTTAACAAATTTGATGTGAGAAATTAAAATGATATGTTTTAAAAATTTGAAAATAAAATAATAACAACTAAATGACAATTTTTTTTTGTAAGAATCAAAATGGTAGTTTACTTTTAATTAAATCTTCTTTCTTTCTAGACTTAATTGTGACTGCTCTTAATTTCTTAATTTTTTAAAAAAATTATTCACAGAAGTCCAAATTCTTACATAGAAATGAGACATCACTCTGTCAACACTGTCATTGGTAGCTGCAGCTGTAATTGCCACCTTATGCCTCTCAGCATCTTCATGATCCTCCAAAGGCAGAGCATGACCTAATCGGGACAGTTGAACACAAAACCATGTCAACATTAAAATGTCTCCAAGCCAAAAGGTCAGCCATTGATTTGCGTAATATAATTTCAAAAAATTTCTAGTTTAGTGTAGCTAGTCCCCTTCATAGCATCTTTCTTCTTGCAACACTAATTAATTGCCATTATAGCTTGATAAACTTCTCCACTTCTATGTGACACAGTAAAACTCACCATGACAGTTACGTTGTGGTAGTATTCATAAGCAAGCCAACAATATCAAGAATATTTCCTTCAACTTCTACCAAAACTACATTTGATTCAAACTTCTACCCGGACATCTAGTATAAAACATATCCTATGCAATAGAAGAAAAATATTAAGATAAAAATATATTATCCCAGAAAATAAGCAACGTATATTAATTATAAAACCAACTGCAACAAGAAAATTTGATAATAACCCAGTTCAATACTACATATAGTAAAAGATATTATTAATAATAATAGTCTGTTTTATCTGTGTTGATTGGGTACTCAGAGGAAAATTGTATCACTTTTTGTTAGCTTACTATCTTCTTCACAACAAAGTGAATTGTTAACAAACATGACCATTTCTTCAGATTGTAACATGATTGTTATTGCAATAATTACTTGCGAAATAAATTTTATCTTCAATTAAAGGATTTTAATATAATTTTCTCCCCCCTGTTCTTAATCTTAGCTAATCAAAATAGCAACTATTAGTTGAATTACACTGCATATAAAACCTTCCATATGTAATAGTCGAAAAATATAATGATAACGATAAAATAGTAGCATAAGCGCAAATTATATTAACAAATTATATTACCGAATCAACAAAACAATTTCATATCCTAATGTTTATTTAGTTTTTGAATCCATCTACGGAGTCAAATTTCTAATTAGAAGTCCTTAAGTAAGGTTTTTCAGAATTTACCTTTTACCGAAATTTTCTACTTCAGATCTACGGCGATTCAACGGTTGATTTCAAAAACTGATCGGTCAAAACTGAAGTACTCTTCGTCCTGAATCCAGTAACACCTTCAATTTTGATATCGGAAGCCAATCGATACTTCAGATCGAAAGATAAAATTTGATGTCACTATTCACTCACTATGCAGCACTATTCCTCTCAGTTTTTTTTTCTTCGAATTCCATACGCAGTCGCCCCGGTTTTTCGTTTTATGGTTTCTCCGTTTTTTTTAATATAATAATAATTATTAAATAATTAATAATAGGATTTTCTTTTATAAAAATTCATATAAATTCCGTTTTTCATCATAAAATATCCCAACAATTCTTAAAAATTTTCATTCTCGTAAATCTTTAGTTAAATTCTTAAATTACGATTTTTCTTAATAAAAATCGTAATAAAACAAATTTCAAAATAAATATCTTAATTCATATTAAAAGAAAGAATATTTCTAAAAATACCATAAAAATTCAATAGAGGCCGGTATAATTATTTTAAGCAAAACAATACTTCTTTTACTTAAAAGTCTACTTACTTTTAACAAATCATAATCATTTCTACATAAATAAAAATATATTTGCTTATAGCGCGCCAAAACATAAATTCTCATATTTCTTTTGTAATTCTTTAATCCATGTAATAAATATACATATTTTCTATAGTTCTTATCTCCATTTTCAAAATTCTCTCTTTTATTCTAAATTTCCTTTAATTGGAATTTTTGTTAAATTTTACGGTTATTACATTCTTCACTCCTTAAAGAAATTCCGTCCCCGAATTTCATCACCACAGTTATAGATAAACACTAACCTCATTGTTTACAGATATCTGACACATATATCATTTTTCCTTTCCTAAGTAGCTTCCTTAGAAGAGTGATTTTTCTATATCACCTTTACTGTAGATATTTCTTTTAACTGTAACTTCTTTACTTGTCTGTCCATACTGGTTGTTCCTCTTAGGTTAAATCTTTCTGTAACTGATCTATGGACACTATATAACATGTGTAGAATCCGGTAAATATTTCTGTAGCATAGACACATGTAAAACTAGATGGACATTACCCAATTTAGGAGGTAAAGCCAAATAATAAACCACTGAACCGATCTTATCAAGAATTTCAAATGGTTCTATATACCGAGGGTGTAACTTCCTTTTCTTTCTAAATCTCATTACCTCTTTCATTGGTGAGTCATTAAAGAATATGTGGTCACCAATTAATAATTCCTAGTGATCAACATTCATAGTCCTTATAAACTTTTGACTTGTATTGAGTTTCCAGTATTCTTTTTCTAATCAATTTCACTTTATCAATGACATTTTATAATAAATCTAACTCAACTGAGTCATTTAACAGAACATTTGTAACACCTCTTACATAAGGCTTAAATCTTCTAATATCAATTTATTATAGACAAATTCTGTTAAGAAATCTCCTACCTATCTCAAAAAAATATGCTTGAAGCATGCTCTCCAAGCTAGCATCATCAATTTAGATAAGTCATATTCTATCTATTGCATGTTATTCCAAATTAAATTTCCAAAGTTTAATTTTTCTCAATTTATTCACATATTAAGAAACCTATGATGCTCATGTAAAACTTCAAATGATGCCATTGTATATTGGCATGATAATTACTGCTATGAGCAAGTTCAACTAAGGACAATTAATTTCTCCAAACTTTCACCACAATAATATAAAAATACTTAAAGCATAACTTCTAATGTATAAACACATTATTTAAATTTAGTATCAGTCATACTATTATCTAATAAAGATCTTTAGTCTTCCTGAATAACTCTCTTGAGATAATATATTCAATTTGTACTTGTCAACATACCCGCCAATGAAAAATTTCACTTGTATCTTCTTTTTACCATTATACTAGTACCATTTTTTTTATCTCAGTATATCTTTATTACCTCGGGTTATCCATATTTACAATCTATGGCTTCTTCTGAAATCTCTTTTCTCAACAATTATTCATACGTGAATTTTCAATCTCAACATAATTCACATATTAAATACTAAATTCGATTTAGCATAGTATAAACCTTTAACACAAATATCTTGATTACTTACATTATTTTCGGACATGATTATCAGAATATTCTCCATATTTCTAAATTAATAATTCAAAGATCAATTTAAATCCTACTTTCTATATTTTATCCCTCAAGAACTTCGGTACCACTAATTCACTTTATTACATTTCTCAAAGCACCATAAGGCCATCATTTTTTTTCTATTCCTTTCATCTAAAAATCGTTATATAGTTCGGTGTCCAAACTCACTATTTTACGTTATATTCTTCCAAGATTTCATTCATTAGTCACTTCTAACCAATTGAAATCACAAATTTCTTACTTTTGTCTTATCTATCTTCCAGTAAACCCAATATGTTCACATCCTCCTCTTATAACATTTTTCCATCACTATCCAATCCTTAAGCAATCCTAACATATCTTACTTTCACTATTCATATCATGTCTGCCACTTATCCATTTCAATTCACTTTTCACACATTCATATATTTTCATGACATACTATCCAAATATCAAACATCACCCAAGTCACAATCTTGACAAACGAAATAGTCATTTACTCACTCACCTATTAGAAAACTTACGGTATTTTATGTAAAAATTCTGCCCAAAACTTCTTAAAATGCTCTCTAAAAACAATCTGTGAACTATAGTTCTCGATCAGATATAATCGATATCAATACCTTATGAAGTCTTACTATCTTATTCAAAGACAAATTTGAACCTATCAATAATCACCCATTTTTATTCAGGTATCTCTATCTGATATTGTAATCTTGCAAGTCTTTGATGTTCTACTTTTACCTGTTGACAAGTTAATCATCGAGATACAAAATCAACTATATCTTTCTTCATACTGTGCCACCAATAAATTTCTTTTAGATCTTTATACATTTTAGTTACCTCAGGATGAATTGTATATATAGATCTATGGGCTTCCTCTAAAATTTCTTACTTAAGTTCTTCTTTATTAAATACACACAATCGCTTGCCCAATCTTAGAATTCCTTCAGAGTCTACAATAAATAAATTCAATATCACTGCCATTTTTGACCTCTTAAATTTTCTTACATAAATAGGCATTATCGTCCTGTGCCTTTTTCACCTACTCAACTAAAGATGATTGAAACTGTATGAATTTTACATGTATCACCATACAGATAATGCCTCCAAGCTTTGAGAGTAAAACTACTGTTGTTATTTCCAAATCATAAGTCTGACAATTTTTGCTCATGTGGCTTAAGCTGTCTAGATACATATGCAATGACTCGACCATATTGCATCAACATATACCTTAATCCCATTCTCTGAGTTCTACATTAGTATCTTTATTCTCATACTCAGAGTTAAGGTGATAGAAATTATGGAGGGAACCGCATTCCGTCAGTTTCGAAATATTTGTGTCTTTTGTGGTTCCAGTCCTGGAAAAGATGGGGAGTATGTTAAAGCAGCACAAAATCTGGGTATGTTGCTGGCTAGGAGAAGAATTCATTTAGTGTATGGTGGAGGTAACCATGGGTTAATGGGGTGTGTGACTACAGCTGTTCATGTAGGAGGATGCCAAGTTCTAGGTATTATTCCTACGGCTCTAGCTGCATCTAACATTGTAGGCAAAACAATTGGGGAAGAGTTTAGGGTTGCATCAATGCATGAGCGCATGGTTAGAATAATGAGCAATGCTGATGCTCTCATTGCCTTACCAGGGGGTTTTGGTACTTTAGAAGAAATTTTTCAAATAGTCTCTTGGGCACAACTAAATATGCATCACAAACTGATAGGTTTGTTCAACGTTAATCATTTCTTTGATGGTTTGTTATCTTTCCTTGATCATACTGTGGAACAAATGTTCATCTCACACTCAGCACGACGAATTCTCATCTCAACTTCAGATGTTGAGGAGTTGATTGATACTTTACAAGCATATGTTCATGTACCTTATCCAATCACAGCTCAAACAGAATGGATGGCGGACAACAGCAAAAAGCGCAAATTGGACTTGGATCTTTATTTGTAACTGTAGCAAGATGTGGACATTGCCGTACCACTTTTACTTTCTTAGGGTTATCTTGGATACCATCTTACTAGCCACATACCTTAAGAAAGTACTATTACTAAGTCAAAATTCATATTTTGAGAACTTAGCATATAGCTGATACTCCCTTGGAGTTTGTAATACTATCTTTAAATATTGCTTATGATCCTCTGCACTCTTAAAATATTCTAGATTATCAATAATTATAATAACAAATTAATCCAAGGATGGCTTCAATATTTTTTTTATTAAGTCCAAGAATACAACTGGGCATTTGTCAATCCAAATGACATAACTATAAACTCATAGTGTCCATGTCGAATCCTGAAAGTAATTTTTTTTTTAATATCCTCTTCTCTTATCCTTAATTGATGATATCTAAATATCAAATCAAGTTAAATTTTCTTGAAAAATGTTGAGCACTTTCTAACTGATCAAATAGATCATCTATACGAGGTAATGAGTATTTATTCCACATTGTCACTTTATTCAATTGTCTATAATCTATGTATAGTCATAGTGATCCATATTTCTTTTTCACAGATAGAACTGGAGCACTCCAAGTAAAAGTTCTAGGGCTTTTAAATCCCTTGTCTAACATGTCTTGTAACTATTTCTTTTTCAGTTCTTTAAGTTCAGTGGGTGCCATTCTATATGGAAATATAGATGCTGGCCAGGAAATAAATTAATACCAAATTCTATTTATGATTTCGGGGTAATACTAGCAATTCCTCAGGAATTATATCAGAAAATTCTCTAATCACTGAAACTTGATTTACAGTGGTATACTTGATAGTAGCATCTCTCACCACTGCCAACTATCCTTGACACCTTTTTGTAATCACTTATGGACTGCTAAAGCAGAGATTAGGTTACTGGGTATCTCACTAAGATTTCCTTGTATCAAGAGAGAAAATTCTCCAAGAATATTGAATTTAATCACCTTCTAGTGACATTTCAAAATGAATTGACATAATGCCAACAAATTCATTCTCAATATCACTTCACAATCTACCATATCTAGACAACTGGGTACAACGGATGTCACATTCAGAAATCATCATGATGTCGCATTCAGAAACCATCATATTTGGTATCTGTCTCAATTTCTTAAATTCTTTAAGGCGCATCTCGCTATAAAACAGAGATAGCCCAACCGTCACTTAACCATGCCAACATATAAACTGACTTACTTGAACAAAAAGACAACATCCTATCGAACCCCTTTAGCAGCACCGTGAGTATAAGGGATTCATACCCATACTCAAAGTTCTACCTAAAGGTCTGTTACTCCATGAACACAGGAAAACTTAAAGCTCTGATACCACTCTGTCACAGCCCTAAATGATGGAACACATGACCGGCACGACATAAGGGTTTCCCTCTAGCTGCAAGCCTAACACATAGCATGCACAAACATCCAGCACACAATCCAGAGTACATAATATATATAACTGGCCACATATGCCACATCCAATATCAGAAAATATTGTATATATATATATATATATATATATATATATATATATATATATATATATATCTCTCTCTCTCTCTCATGAATCCAACATCCGTGATTCAACTTGACCCATGGCCTCATAATATTCATGTGATTCAACTTGGCCCAAAGCCTCATAATACCAACATCGTTGTAAAACATAAAACCGTTTTCCAAACAACACATCAAAATACACAAGAAGTGAGGATCCTGTCTGTAAGTTCATGGAGGTACATGTAATAACCGTAAATTTAACAAAAATTCAAATTAAAGGAAATTTAAAATAAAAGAGAGAATTTTGAAAATAGAGATAAGAACCGGTGAAAATAAGTTTATTTATTACATGGATTAAAGAATTACAAAAGAAATATGAGAATTTATGTTTTGGCGCCCTATAAGCAAATATATTTTTATTTATGTAGAAATGATTATGATTTGTTAAAAGTAAGTAGACTTTTAAGTAAAAGAAGTATTGTGTTGCTTAAAATAATTATACCGGCCTTTATTGAATTTTTATGGTATTTTTTAGAAATATTCTTTCTTTTAATATGAATAAAGATATTTGTTTTGAAATTTTTTTTATTATGATTTTTATCAAGAAAAATCGTGATTTAAGAGTTTAACTAAAGATTTATGAGAAAGGAAATTTTTAGAAATTTTTGGGATATTTTATAATGAAAAATGGAATTTTTATGAATTTTTATAAAAGAAAATCCTATTATTAATTATTTAATAATTATTATTATATTTAAAAAAAAAAAAAACAAAACCTCCGAAACCATAAAACGAAACCGGGGGCGGGCGACTGCGTCGAATTCGAAGAAAAATCGAAAAAAAAGAATAGTAATGAATAGTGTAGGAATAGTAACATCCAATATTTTCTTTCGATTTGGAGTACCGATTAGCTTCCGATATCAAAACTGAACGTGTTATTGGATTCAGGACGAAGAGTACTTCAGTTTTTACCGATCAGTTTTTCAAATCAACCGTTGAATCGCCGTAGATCTGAAGTAGAAAATCTCGGTAAAAGGTAAGTTCTGAAAAACCTTACTTAGAGACTTCTAATTAGAAATCTGACTCCGTAGATGGATTCAGAAACTAGATAAATATTAGGATATGAAATTGTTTTGTTGATTTGGTAAAATTTTTGTGACAGTGAATAGTGTTTTCCGGCGATAAATAGTGACGGTGAATAGTGTTTTCGGCGGTGAACAGTAACCAAACTCATTTAAGGCTTTTGGACCTTCCGGACTCGATTTTGGGGTCTGTTTTACCGAATTCAGACCAGAAACTAGGATTTTAGGGCTGTCCAATTTGGAGCCCTTACCTGTGAGTGGGTTTTTCATACTATAGCGCATGTTTTATGAATTCAGTTTATAACTCTCTCGTATGATTTTAACTAGTTGGAATGTATGCTAAGTTGTTTTACCGCTTTGAAAACCAATATGTTCCAACCATGTTAGAAATTATAAATTTCAATCCTAGTTGAACCCTAGGTATGCAGGGCAAACATCTAGACTGATAATTCTCCATTTGAGCTAGATTTATAGAAATGCGAACTTAGTCATAGAAATGAACTAAGTTAGCCATGACATGATTTGATGCATGATGAGCATCTATGTGACGTCTACGGACGATCTATGTTTAAAATGATTTGATGCATGATGAGCATCTATGCGACGTCTACGGACGATCTATGTTTAAAGAGAAAGTTTATGATGATAAAGGTCTCCATGGGAATACATGGATGAAACATATTTTAGAACGGAATTTTATGCATGAAAAGAGTTAGATGGAGAATTATAGTTTTATTGTAATGTTATTGAAATGTTTTACTTTAAACTCTTTGAATAGCATATTTCAAATGTTTTCTATTGGAGGGACCCTTTTAGATCACTGTTAGCTAGCCGCAGGTAGTGCTAGCCCTGGTGCACCATGGTCATGTGAAGGCTTCGGCCTAGGATACTGTGACGGGCCTATGACTGCCTAAGACACAGGGATTTAGGGTGGACTTATGTCTACGCCTACAGTGATTACCCTACCTTTGCTGTGTGCTTGGGGGAATTTAGGGTGGACTTATGTCTACGCCTACAGTGATTACCCTACCCTTGCTGTGTGCTTGGGGAAGATGATTGATCTGTTAGGAAAGACCTCCAATAAACTAGTGCATTTTTCTTAAAGATTAAATATTTCTACAATATCTCATTCATCATTGGTATTGCATAAATAACTTCATTTATTACTTACCATGCATAATTGATTTGCTCTACTGTTACTGATTTAATCATGTTTTATCTTTTGAACATACATTTGAACTGTTTAGCTTTTCTTTCAATAAATTATGATTAAATGCTTAATGTTGAAATTATTAAACTCATTGCGAAACACTCGTGCTTGGTTTGCCCTGTTTCTGTTATAGTGTGATTTATCCATTCACTGAGATGTGGTGATCTCACCCCTCTTCTGTTTCCTCCACACAGATAGTCAAAGAGACTTTGATCCAGCTACAGCTTCGTAGGAGGCTGAAGATAGCGTTGGTGAGCCCCAGTTTGGGCAAGGCTCTTTTGTATTATTTGTCTAGTTTAGTTTATGTCTAGTGTACCTCCATGAACTTACAGGCAGGATCCTCGCTTGTTGCGTATTTTGATGTGTTGTTTGGAAAATGGTTTTATGTTTTACAACGATGTTGATATTATGAGGCCTTGGGCCAAGTTGAATCACATGAATATTATGAGGCCATGGGCCAAGTTGAATCACGGATGTTGGATTCATGAGATATATATATATATATACAGTATTTTATGATATTGGATGTGGCATATGTGGCCAGTTATATTTATTATGTACTCTGGATTGTGTGCTGAATGTTTGTGCATGCTATGTGTTAGGCTTACGGCTAGGGGGAAACCCTTATGCCGTGCCGGTCATGTGTTCCATCATTTGGGGCCGTGACAGTATGGTATCAGAGCATTAGGTTTCCCTGTGTTCATGGAGTAACGGACCTTTAGGTAGGACTTTGAGTATGGGTATGAATCCGGACATGCTTATACTCACGGTGCAGCTAAAGGGGTTCGATAGGATGTTGTCTTTTTGTTCAAGTAAGTCAGTTTATATGTTGGCATGGTTAAGTGACGGTTGGGCTATCTCTGTTTTATAGCGAGATGCGTCTTAAAGAATTTAAGAAATTGAGACATATACCAAATATGATGGTTTCTGAATGTGACATCCGTTGTACCCGGTTGTCTAGATATGGTAGATTGTGATGTGATATTGAGAATGAAGTTGTTGGCATTATGTCATGTCATTTTGAAATGTCACTAGAAGGTGATTAAATTCAATATTCTTGGAGAATTTTTCTCTTGATACAAAGAAATCTTAGTGAGATACCCAGTAACCTAATCTCTGCTTTAGCAGTCCATAAGTGATTACACAAAGGTACCAAGGATAGTTGGCAGTGGTGAGAGATGCTGATATAAAGTATACCACTGTAAATCAAGTTCCAGTGATTAGAGAATTTTCTAATATAATTCCTGAGGAATTGCCAGGATTACCCCGAAATAATAAATATAATTTGGTATTGATTTATTTCCTGGCCAGCGTCTATATTTCCATATAGAATGGCACTCACTGGACTTAAAGAACTAAAAAATAAATAGTTACAAGACATGTCAGACAAGGGATTTAAAAGCCCTAGTATTTTTACTTGGAGTGCTCCAGTTCTATCTATGAAAAAGAAATATGGATCACTATGATTATACATAGATTATAGACAGTTGAATAAAGTGACAATGTGGAATAAATACTCATTACCTCGTATAGATGATCTATTTGATCAGTTAGAAAGTGCTCAACATTTTTCAAAAAAATTTAACTTGATTTGATATAGATATCATCAATTAAGGATAAGAGAAGAGGATATTAAAAAAAAATTTCTTTCAGGATTCGGCATGGACACTATGAGTTTATAGTTATGTTATTTGGATTGACAAATGCCTAGTTGCATTCATGGACTTGATAAAAAAAATTGAAGCCATCCTTGGATTACTTTGGTATTATATTTATTGATCATATATTAGAATATTTCAAGAGTTCAGAGGATCATAAGCAATATTTAAAGATAGTATTACAAACTCCAAGGGAGTATCAGCTATATGCTAAGTTCTCAAAATATGAATTTTGACTTAGTAATAGTACTTTCTTAAGGTATGTGGCTAGCAAGATGGTGTCCAAGATAACCCTAAGAAAGTAAAAGTGGTACAGCAATGTCCACATCTTGCTATAGTTACAGATGAAGATCCAAGTCCAATTTGCGCTTTCTGCTGTGGTCTGTTGTCCATTCTATTTAAGCTGTGATTGGATCAGGTACATGAATATATGCTTGTAAAGCATCAATCAACTCCTCAGCATCTGAAGCTGAGATAAGAATTCGTCGTGCTGAGTGTGAGATGAACATTTGTTCCACAGCATGATCAAGGAAAGATAACAGACCATCAAATAAGTGATTAACGTTTAACAAACATATCAGTTTGTGGTGCATATTTAGTTGTACCCAAGAGACTATTTGGAAAATTTCTTCTAAAGTACCAAAACTCCCTGGTAAGGCGATGAAAGCATCAGCATTGCTCATCATTCTAGCCATGCGCTCATACATTGATGCAACCCTAAACTCTTCCCCTATTGTTTTGCCTACAATGTTAGATGCAGCTAGAGCCGTAGGAATAATACATAGAACTTGGCATCCTCCTACATGAATAGCTGTAGACACACACCCCATTAACCCACGGTTACCTCCACCATAGACTAGATGAATTTTTCTCCTGGCCAGCACCATACTCAGGTTTTGTGCTGCTTTCACATACTCCCCATCTTTTTCAAGACTGGAACCACAAAAGACGCAAACATTTCGAAATTGACGAAATGCAATTCCCTCCATAGCTGCACACACCCTAATTTTGAGTATGAAAATAAAGATACCAATGTGTGCATTTACAGAACTCAGAGAAAGACATATTTATAATAGTTATGCGAATGGCCGGGTATTATTAGAACAACTATGTGAGTGATTGGCGGAGATCAGCTAAATTGAAGGTGAAAATTTCAAAAATGACGGCAAGCATGTATATGTACAGTAGTTATGACTGTGACCCATATTAAGCACGTAAAGAAAATAAGGTCAAGAATGGCAGTGATATTGAATTTATTGTAGACTCTGAAGGAATTCTAAGATTGGGCAAGCGATTGTGTGTATTTAATAAAGAAGAACTTAAGGAAGAAATTTTAGAGGAAGCCCATAGATCCATATATACAATTCATCCTGAGGTAACTAAAATGTATAAAGATCTAAAAGAAATTTATTGGTGGGACAGTATGAAGAAAGATATAGTTGATTTTGTATCTCGATGATTAACTTGTCAACAGGTAAAAGTAGAACATCAAAGACTTGCAAGATTACAATATCAGATACCTGAATAAAAAAATGGGTGATTATTGATAGGTTCAAACTTGTCTTTGAATAAGATAGTAAGACTTCATAAGGTATTGATATCGATTATATCTGATCGAGAACTATAGTTCACAGATTGTTTTTAGAGAGCATTTTAAGAAGTTTTGGGCAGAAGTTTTACATAAAATACCGTAAGTTTTCTAATAGGTGAGTGAGTAAATGACTATTTCGTTTGTCAAGATTGTGACTTGGGTGATGTTTGATATTTTGATAGTATGTCATGAAAATATATGAATGTGTGAAAAGTGAATTGACATGGATAAGTGGCAGACATGATATGAATAGTGAAAGTAAGATATGTTAGGATTGCTTAAGGATTTGATAGTGATGAAAAAAATGTTATAAGAGGAGGATGTGAACATATTGGGTTTACTGGAAAATAGATAAGACAAAAGTAGGAAATTTGTGATTTCAATTGGTTAGAAGTGACTAAATCTTGAAAGAATATAACTTAAAATAGTGAATTTGAACACCGAACTATATAACGATTTTTAGATAAAAGGAATAGAAAAAAATGATGGCCTTATGGTGCTTTGAGGAATGTAATAAAGTGAATTAGTGGTACTGAAGTTCTTGAGGGATAAAATATAGAAAGTAGGATTTAAATTGATCTTTGAATTATTAATTTGGAAATATGGAGAATATTCTGAGAATCATGTCTGAAAATAATGTAAGTAATCAAGATATTTGTGTTAAAGGTTTATACTATGCTAAATCGAATTTAGTGTTTAAGATGTGAATTATGTTGAGATTGAAAATTCATGTATGAACAATTGTTGAGAAAAGAGATTTCAGAAGAAGCCATAGATTGTAAATATGGATAAACCGAGGTAATAAGGATATACTGAGATATAAAAAAAATGGTACTAGTATAATGGTAAAAAGAAGATACAAGTGAAAATTTTCTTTAGCAGGTATGTTGGCAAATACGAATTGAATATATTATCTCAAGAGAGTTATTCAGGAAGTCTAAGGATCTTTATTAGATTATAGTATGACTGATACTAAATTTAAATGATGTGTTTATACATTAGAAGTTATGCTTTAAGTATCTTTACATTATTGTGGTGAAAATTTGGAGAAATTAATTGTCCTTAGTTGAACTTGCTCATAGCAGTAATTATCATGCCAATATACAATGGCATCACTTGAAGTTTTACATGAACATCATAGGTTTCTTAATATGTGAGTGAATTGAGAAAAGTTAGACTTTGGAAATTTAATTTGGAATAACATGCAATAGATAGAATATGACTTATCTAAATTGATGATGCTATCTTGGAGAGCATGCTTCAAGCATTTTTTTTTAAGATTGGTGAGAGATTTCTTAGCAGAATTTGTCTATAATAAAATGATATTAGAAGATTTAAGCCTTATGTAAAAGGTGTTACAAATGTTCTGTTAAATGACTCAGTAGAGTTAGATTTATTATAAGATGTCATTGAAAAAGTGAAAATTGATTAGAAAAAGAAATACAAGTAACTCAATACTAGTCAAAAATCTATAAGGACCATGAATGTTGAGCACTAAGACTTATCAGTTGGTGATCACATATTCTTTAATGACTCACCAATGAAAGAGGTAATGAGATTTTGAAAGAAAGGGAAGTTACACCCTCGGTATATAAAACCATTTGAAATTTGTGATAAGATCGGTTCAGTGGTTTATTGTTTGGCTTTACCTCTTAAATTGGGTAATGTCCATCCAGTTTTACATGTGTCTATGCTACAGAAATATTTACTGGATTCTACACATGTTATACAGTGTCCATAGATTCAGTTACAGAAAGATTTAACTTAAGAGGAACAACCAGTAGCAATAGTGGACAGACAAGTAAAGAAGTTACGGTTAAAAGAAATACCTATAGTAAAGGTGATATGGAAAAATCACTCTTTTGAGGAAACTACTTGGGGAAAGAGAGGAGGATATATGCACCAGATATTTGTACTTGTTTGAACAATGAGGTTAGTGTTTATCTGCAACTATGGTGATAAAATTCGGGGACCGAATTTCTTTAAGGGGGGAAGAATGTAATAACCGTAAATTTAACAAAAATTCAAATTAAAGAAAATTTAAAATAAAAGAGAGAATTTTGAAAATAGAGATAAGAACCGGTGAAAATAAGTTTATTTATTACATGGATTAAAGAATTACAAAAGAAATATGAGAATTTATGTTTTGGCGCCCTATAAGCAAATATATTTTTATTTATGTAGAAATGATTATGATTTGTTAAAAGTAAGTAGACTTTTAAGTAAAAGAAGTATTGTGTTGCTTAAAATAATTATACCGGCCTTTATTGAATTTTTATGGTATTTTTTAGAAATATTCTTTCTTTTAATATGAATAAAGATATTTGTTTTGAAATTTGTTTTATTATGATTTTTATCAAGAAAAATCGTGATTTAAGAGTTTAACTAAAGATTTATGAGAAAGGAAATTTTTAGAAATTTTTGGGATATTTTATAATGAAAAATGGAATTTTTATAAATTTTTATAAAAGAAAATCCTATTATTAATTATTTAATAATTATTATTATATTTAAAAAAAAAAAAACAAAACCTCCGAAACCATAAAACGAAACCGGGGGCGGGCGACTGCGTCGAATTCGAAGAAAAATCGAAAAAAAAGAATAGTAATGAATAGTGTAGGAATAGTAACATCCAATATTTTCTTTCGATTTGGAGTACCGATTAGCTTCCGATATCAAAACTGAACGTGTTATTGGATTCAGGACGAAGAGTACTTCAGTTTTTACCGATCAGTTTTTCAAATCAACCGTTGAATCGCCGTAGATCTGAAGTAGAAAATCTCGGTAAAAGGTAAGTTCTGAAAAACCTTACTTAGAGACTTCTAATTAGAAATCTGACTCCGTAGATGGATTCAGAAACTAGATAAATATTAGGATATGAAATTGTTTTGTTGATTTGGTAAAATTTTTGTGACAGTGAATAGTGTTTTCTGGCGATGAATAGTGACGGTGAATAGTGTTTTCGGCGGTGAACAGTAACCAAACTCATTTAAGGCTTTTGGACCTTCCGGACTCGATTTTGGGGTCTGTTTTACCGAATTCAGACAAGAAACTAGGATTTTAGGGCTGTCCAATCTGGAGCCCTTACCTGTAAGTGGGTTTTTCATACTATAGCGCATGTTTTATGAATTCAGTTTATAACTCTCTCGTATGATTTTAACTAGTTGGAATGTATGCTAAGTTGTTTTACCGCTTTGAAAACCAATATGTTCCAACCATGTTAGAAATTATAAATTTCAATCCTAGTTGAACCCTAGGTATGCAGGGCAAACATCTAGACTGATAATTCTCCATTTGAGCTAGATTTATAGAAATGCGAACTTAGTCATAGAAATGAATTAAGTTAGCCATGACATGATTTGATGCATGATGAGCATCTATGTGACGTCTACGGACGATCTATGTTTAAAATGATTTGATGCATGATGAGCATCTATGCGACGTCTACGGACGATCTATGTTTAAAGAGAAAGTTTATGATGATAAAGGTCTCCATGGGAATACATGGATGAAACATATTTTAGAACGGAATTTTATGCATGAAAAGAGTTAGATGGAGAATTATAGTTTTATTGTAATGTTATTGAAATGTTTTACTTTAAACTCTTTGAATAGCATATTTCAAATGTTTTCTATTGGAGGGACCCTTTTAGATCACTGTTAGCTAGCCGCAGGTAGTGCTAGCCCTGGTGCACCATGGTCATGTGAAGGCTTCGGCCTAGGATACTGTGACGGGCCTATGACTGCCTAAGACACAGGGATTTAGGGTGGACTTATGTCTACGCCTACAGTGATTACCCTACCTTTGCTGTGTGCTTGGGGGAATTTAGGGTGGACTTATGTCTACGCCTACAGTGATTACCCTACCCTTGCTGTGTGCTTGGGGAAGATGATTGATCTGTTAGGAAAGACCTCCAATAAACTAGTGCATTTTTCTTAAAGATTAAATATTTCTACAATATCTCATTCATCATTGGTATTGCATAAATAACTTCATTTATTACTTACCATGCATAATTGATTTGCTCTACTGTTACTGATTTAATCATGTTTTATCTTTTGAACATACATTTGAACTGTTTAGCTTTTCTTTCAATAAATTATGATTAAATGCTTAATGTTGAAATTATTAAACTCATTGCGAAACACTCGTGCTTGGTTTGCCCTGTTTCTGTTATAGTGTGATTTATCCATTCACTGAGATGTGGTGATCTCACCCCTCTTCTGTTTCCTCCACACAGATAGTCAAAGAGACTTTGATCCAGCTACAGCTTCGTAGGAGGCTGAAGATAGCGTTGGTGAGCCCCAGTTTGGGCAAGGCTCTTTTGTATTATTTGTCTAGTTTAGTTTATGTCTAGTGTACCTCCATGAACTTACAGGCAGGATCCTCGCTTGTTGCGTATTTTGATGTGTTGTTTGGAAAATGGTTTTATGTTTTACAACGATGTTGATATTATGAGGCCTTGGGCCAAGTTGAATCACATGAATATTATGAGGCCATGGGCCAAGTTGAATCACATGAATATTATGAGGCCATGGGCCAAGTTGAATCACGGATGTTGGATTCATGAGATATATATATATATATACAGTATTTTATGATATTGGATGTGGCATATGTGGCCAGTTATATTTATTATGTACTCTGGATTGTGTGCTGAATGTTTGTGCATGCTATGTGTTAGGCTTACGGCTAGGGGGAAACCCTTATGCCGTGCCGGTCATGTGTTCCATCATTTGGGGCCGTGACAGTACACTAGACATAAACCAAACTAGAAAAAACTGTACAAAAGAACCTTGCCCAAACTGGGGCTCACCAACGCTATACTCAGCCTCCTACGAAGCTGTAGCTGGATCGAAGTCTCTTTGACTATCTGTGGGGAGGAAACAGAAGAGGGGTGAGATCACATCTCAGTTAATGGGTAAATCACACTATAACAGAAACAGGGCAAATCAAGCACGAGTGTTTCGCAATGAGTTTAATAATAGAAACATTAAGCATTTAACCATAATTTATTGAACGAAAAGCTAAACAATTCAAATGTATGTTCAAAAGATAAAACAGGATTAAATCAGTAACCGTAAAGCAAATCAATTATGCATGGTAAATAATAAATGTAGTTATTTATGCAATAACAATGATGAATGAGATATTTTAGAAATATTTAATCTTTAAGAAAAATGCACTAGTTTATTGGAGTTCTTTCTTGACAGATCATCATCTTCCCCAAGCACACAGCAAGGGTAGGGCAATCACTGTAGGCGTAGACATAAGTCCACCCTAAATCCCCCAAGTACATAGCAAGAGTGTAGAAATCACTGTAGGCGTAGACATAAATCCACCCTAAATCCCTGTGTCTTAGGCAGTCATATGCCCGTCACAGTATCCTAGGCCGAAGCCTTCGCATGACCATGGTGCACCAGGGCTAGCACTCCCTGCGGCTAGCTAACAGTGATCTAAAAAGGTTCCTCCAATGGAAAACATTTAAAAATATGTTATTCAAAGAGTTTAAAGTAAAACATTTCAATAGCATTACAATAAAGCTATAATTCTCCATCTAGCTCTTTTTATGCATAAAATTACATTCTAAAATATGTTTCATCCATGTATTTCCATGGAGACCTTTATCATCATAAACTTTTCCTTTAAACATATCGTCCGTAGACGTCGCATAGATGTTCGCATGCATCAAATCATTTCATGGCTAACTTAGTTCATTTCTATGACTAAGTTCGCATTTCTATAAATCTAGCTCAAATGGAGAATTATCAGTCTAGATGTTTGCTCTGCATACCTAAGGTTCAACTAGGATTGAAATTTATAATTTCTAACATAGTTGGAACATATTGGTTTTCAAAGCGGTAAAACAATTTAGCATACATTCCAACTAGTTAAAATCATACGAGAGATTTATAAACCGAATTCGTAAAACATGTGCTATAGTATGAAAAACCCACTCACAGGTAAGGGCTCCAGATTGAACAGCCCTAAAATCCTCGTTTCTGGTCTGAATTCGGTAAAACAAACCCCAAAATCGAGTCCGGAAGGTCCAAAGCCTTAAATGAGTTTGGTTACTGTTCACCGCCGGAAAATACTATTTACCGTCACTATTCATCACCGAAAAATACTATTCACTATCACAAAAAGTTTACCGAATCAACAAAACAATTTCATATCCTAATGTTTATCTAGTTTTTGAATCCATTTACGGAGTCAGATTTCTAATTAAAAGTCCCTAAGTAAGGTTTTTCAGAATTTATCTTTTACCGAGATTTTCTACTTCAGATCTACGGCGATTCAACGGTTGATTTCAAAAACTGATCGGTGAAAACTGAAGTATTTTTCGTCCTGAATCCAGTAACACCTTCAGTTTTGATATCGGAAGCCAATCGATACTCCAGATAGAAAGATAAAATTTGAGGTCACTATTCACTCACTATGCAGCACTATTCCTCTCCTTTTTTTTTCTTCGAATTCCATACGGAGTCGCCCCCGGTTTTTCATTTTGTGGTTTCTCCGTTTTTTTAATATAATAATAATTATTAAATAATTAATAATAGGATTTTTTTTTTATAAAAATTCATATAAATTCCGTTTTTCATCATAAAATATCACAAAAATTCCTAAAAATTTTCATTCTCGTAAATATTTAGTTAAACTCTTAAATTACGATTTTTGTTAATAAAAATCGTAATAAAATAAATTTTAAAACAAATATCTTAATTCATATTAAAAGAAAGAATATTTTTAAAAATACCATAAAAATTCAATAGAGGCCGGTATAATTATTTTAAGCAACACAATACTTCTTTTACTTAAAAGTCTAATTACTTTTAATAAATCATAATCATTTCTACATAAATAAAAATATATTTACTTATAGCGCGCCAAAATATAAATTCTCATATTTCTTTTGTAATTCTTTAATTCATGTAATAAATATACATATTTTCTATGGTTCTTATCTCCATTTTCAAAATTCTCTCTTTTATTCTAAATTTCCTTTAATTGAAATTTTTGTTAAATTTTACGGTTATTACATCCTCTTTGCATCAACATTCTTTAGGGTGAAGTCTTAAAGCTGTTACTTGCCAAAATAAATGTGCTTTTCTAAACCACACCTCATTCACTCCATGATGGAATGGATAGTGATTTGAATCGATATGTGACAATGCGGTTTAAAAACAAAAATTTCTTTTTAACAATTTAAGCATAGTAGATTTTAAGATATTTTTGAAATTATTGCTATTATGTGCCAAACAAAATTGCATAAACTTCTTGATTATAGAGTCAATCACCGTTTTTATTTTTCAAATTTTTTTCACAAATTTTTATTTTTATTATTATTTTATTCTCAACATTTTAAAAAATAAATCATTATAATCTTTAACATTAAAATTGGTCTCTAATTTAGAAAAAAAAAACAATGTGTTTTACTTTCATATCTATTTTAACATTCTATATCTAATTTATTAATATCTTTTTAACAAATTTGATGTGAGAAATTAAAATGATATGTTTTAAAAATTTGAAAATAAAATAATAACAACTAAATGACAATTTTTTTGTAAGAATCAAAATGGTAGTTTACTTTTAATTAAATCTTCTTTCTTTCTAGACTTAATTGTGACTGCTCTTAATTTCTTAATTTTTAAAAAAAATTATTCACAGAAGTCCAAATTCTTACATAGAAATGAGACATCACTCTGTCAACACTGTCATTGGTAGCTGCAGCTGTAATTGCCACCTTATGCCTCGCAGCATCTTCATGATCCTCCAAATGCAGAGCATGACCTAATCGGGACAGTTGAACACAAAACCATGTCAACATTAAAATGTCTCCAAGCCAAAAGGTCAGCCAATGATTTGCGTAATATAATTTCAAAAAATTTCTAGTTTAGTGCAGCTAGTCCCCTTCATAGCATCTTTCTTCTTGCAACACTAATTAGTTGCCATTATAGCTTGATAAACTTCTACACTTCTATGTGACACAGTAAAACTCACCATGACAGTTACGTTGTGTTAGTATTCATAAGCAAGCCAACAATATCAAGAATATTTCCTTCAACTTCTACCAAAACTACATTTGATTCAAACTTCTACCCGGACATCTAGTATAAAACATATCCTATGCAATAGAAGAAAAATATTAAGATAAAAATATATCATCCCAGAAAATAAGCAACGTATATTAATTATAAAACCAACTGCAACAAGAAAATTAGATAATAACCCAGTTCAATACTACATATAGTAAAAGATATTATTAATAATAATAGTCTGTTTTATCTGTGTTGATTGGGTACTCAGAGGAAAATTGTATCACTTTTTGTTAGCTTACTATCTTCATCACAACAAAGTGAATTGTTAACAAACATGACCATTTCTTCAGATTGTAACATGATTGTTATTGCAATAATTACTTGCGAAATAAATTTTATCTTCAATTAAAGGATTTTAATATAATTTTCTCCCCCCTGTTCTTAATCTTAGCTAATCAAAATAGCAACTATTAGTTGAATTACACTGCATATAAAACCTTCCATATGTAATAGTCGAAAAATATAATGATAACGATAAAATAGTAGCATAAGCGCAAATTATATTAACAATGCCGCCTACTGCAAAATCTAGTTTAACGACTTGCAAGGCAAAAATATTTGAAAAGGGTAATATTTGTGGGAGTTTGTGGCTGTGAAGAGAAGAAAGTGAGGCAGAGTCACCACTGGAAAATGGGAAATTTGCTAATAAAAGAAAATTATGTGGAAAACATGAGGCCCTGAACCTAACAGTAAATTGGAGATGGCTGGAAAGATTGAGCAAACATGGGGATAAGAATGAACTTTCACAGTTATCCTTTCGGAAGACTTTTTTTTATGTGCAAACTTGGATAATTCTTCATGGTGCCTTTTGATGGAGGGGATCAGTGGGTAAAGTACCAAACCCGTTTAATTAACAGGTGCCACCAAATAGTTTGATGACGACAATTGCAAGTCAATAAGTAATAAAATCATATTGTAAGAATTTAAACAATTTGTTTCTAAAATTTAAATTTGGTTCTCATGTAGTATTTTTTTAAAATGTTGTATAAATACTTTTTAAATTTTCTTATTAAATGTTGTGATATGTTCTAATTTAAAATGAAGTAACTTTTCATTTTATACTTTTTTTTTACGAAAAAAACATTTTCAATTGGAAAAACTTCAAATATCTTTTGTATTTGGCTAAAGAAGCATGAAGACTATTGTATTTATTTATGAGTAAATTATATTAATTTTTATAAAATTTATATTCACATTTTTGTATTTTTAACTTATATAATTTTTTTCGAATTTCTGTAACATATACTAACACCTTCTTCTGTAGTCTTAAAAATATCACATTAACTTTTTTTTCAATTTTTTATTTGACCTTTTGATAATTTATGTCTTATTAAATTAAATTATTAATTTTTTTAAAAGTGCAAAGTATAACTTTATCAACAATTATATTAATAAAAAAATTAGTTTGAATTTTTTTAAAATATAAATGTAGAATTTAAAAATTTTTAGGATAACCAAATATAATTTATTTATTCTTATTTATAGACCAGAATCTTTATGGAATAAAGAAAAAAAAAAGGTAAGAACTGTATTAATTGTGAGGAGTAATGCGAATAGCCAAATGAGTCCACCCACAACAATCTCAAAAATAGCTCATATAAATTTTAGGAGCCTTGTTTTTTTCCTTTCTTTTTGAAAAACAAATCTAGGAATTCTTTTTTTTTTTTCTCTCAAATAAATCGCTTTTCGTGAGAACCTCTTTTTTTTTTTAAAACTAATGATTCAGTTTATCTTTTTTCGTTTAAATCATAATTTTAAAATATCAACTAATCCGATTGGTTTAAACAACGAGGATTGACCATGAAACTAATCTAATTTTAATAATTGGATCATTTTTATAGTTGAACTAGATTAGTGTACTTTGACATGACAATTGAACCAGTAAATTAGTGACATAAGTCAATTGAACCGAATCAATTTTTTTATAAAATGAATTTTATATCATTATTTTTTTTTTGTAAATTTGATAAAAAAAGTTCTATGAATTTTTATTTAAATAAATTTATTAAAATGAAGAATATTGTATTAATGTTACTTTAATAAATATATTATATTTAATTTAATTTAACATATATATTTATGTTTAATTATATATATCAAGTTCAACCAATTTAATTAGTAAGCCAATTGTTGAATCAATGACCCGATAACCTGAACTCTCACCGATTCAATATCTAGTCCGATTTCAATAGCTTTGTTTAATTGGATTGTACCAAAACTTGTAAATAAAACGAGGATCCACAAGCATAGAAAATTCTTCCAGCCAACCCACAATAGAACCCGTTTACAAAAGGAAATCATTTCGGATTTTACTAAATAAAGAAATGTTTCTCCCGTCGAATGATTAAACAGACCTCATTTGTTTTCTATTGTTTTGTTTTCCTTTTTTTCTGTTCCCCATTTCTTTTTCTTTGTACAAGCAAAGCTAGTCCATACCTAATGACTTGCTTTCTTCCTTTCTCCCTATTCCTTTGACATGCATACTGAGATAGTTGATCTTAATATGCACTGAAATTATTTGAGAATATGACACTTTCAAGTGTGTGTTAGAGGAATTCTTGTGCAATAAGGGGTCACTGATTACTTGAGGCTCAAAGTCTAGTTTGAGATTGTTGGCAAGTGTCTCTGCATACATATCATATCGAGCAATCATTCTGAAGCCCATTTGTCTTTCAATTGCCTACATAAGTTGAGATCCATGTCTGCAATTATCAAACCATCCCTGTTACGAGAAAGTGATGGAGTGCATGAAGCATCTGGTGCTCAAAAATGGCTAGATCCATAAAAGTGTGCAAAATCTATGTGTTGTTATGAAGTCCCACATTGGACAGCAACTGGAAAAGTTTAGGGCATATAACATGGCTTACTGTACACTCCACTAGACGCATCTTTTGGGTAATTGGGCTGTGATAGTGTGTTGGCGTTCTATCTCCAGAAGTCCTGCAAAACTGTAACACATAGAAAGAAGATAAAGGTCTTAGAGATTATAATAAAAACTAATCATAGACTTTCATTTAGGAAGTTAACCATTTATGCTGAAATTGTATTTAACATAGTATTAAAATCTCGATGATCAAGTGGTCAACAATTCAATTTTTATTGCCCCATGTTCTCTTTATCAAGGTTAAGTTTCAACACAAGGTAAATGTGTTTGTACGTTTTTTACACTTCAAGTGCAACAGGGCTTTCATTTGAAGAGATGAGTTAGAGATTATAATAAAAGCTAATCATGGGCTTCATATAATAACTTAAACTTTTGAGTTGTAATGGTATTTGACATAAGCAATACACTATTGCATAGATGTCCCAATACCATAATATCAAAGTATAGTATTAGCATCAAATTCTTGTTATAGCCCATAAGAAAGTGCAAAATTTAACCAAAGAAAATTTTATATGCACAAGATCGATTTTGTTTAAGGAGTTTTGCATGTCAACAATAAATATAAAGTAACTCACGCCAGATTGGCTCATTGAGTTCACCAACTATTGCAGAAGCGTTGAAAACAATTTCTGCACCACTCAAGACAAAGGCTAACAAATTCAAAGCATGGTGCCTACCATAACATATATCAATAGCAATCTTTCCATATATCATTTCAAATACAGGGTGGCCAGTATTTCCCTCCATATAATATGTACTCTCATTGAAGTCCCCAACTCAGGGTATATGGCTTTGCCAAATGATACATGTTCATAAGATAACTGAAAAAGTAGAGAACGTTAAAAGCTAAAATCTTACGCAATTACCTTACAGTGCTTCCTAATTATATTTCCATGATTTCCAATTACAATAGTGGTGTTCCAGAGAACCTCACCATGATTAATATCTCTCTCAAGAATTGGACTTATAATTACCATGATATATTTCAAAGCAAAACTTTGCAGAAACTGCATTGATTCTCCATCAACAGGCTTCGTAAATTCACATCACCTCTTCTCTCATGTACAGAAAGAAAATGGCATCATCCATGCTTCCTGCAGCAAAGATATATTAAATCACTCAAGAATCTCAAATCTCAGTGAGAAGTCAACTGGTAAATGTTCATGCTCACATATATCCTACTTGCAAGCATAATATATTGACTCCTTAAGCACCAGCCGCATCAATAACTAGCTTTAGCTTATTAAAGATAGCCCTCTTTTGATCCAAAAAGGGAGCAACGGTTGGAATGACAATAGAGTTCTTTTAATAGTTCTCTGTTAGGTTGAAAAGAGAAAGTTTGAGAGAAATCAATACAAAATCATCAAAGCAACTAGAAATATAGAAGAAATAACCGATAGAATCCTATGTTATTTACTCAAATATTTAAATGAACTAGTATCCATCAGGTAGCGTTTTTTACTCACAGATTTGATATGTCATTCATGAGGCACTATATGAAGTCACCAAACTAGATGGCACAACGTTAAGCAAAAACAACATAACCAAAAAGGATTACTTTGAATCTTCTTACTTTGGATTATATACTTCTAAATACAAATGATATTTCAATGGTAAGCTATTTTGAAGTGAAACCTCAAAATGATGTGGAATTTTTTAAGCAATTCATCAAATATTCTATATGCACACTATTCATCACTATAATTTATATAACTTTGAATAACAATATCTCCATATATACCAATCATCTCAACTTTTATGAGGTGCCTACCCACCTTATTGCGAGTAAAACAACTATCTTTCAGCATCACAAATAGCATGACATTAAATTACACAAAATTTAGCTGTGTGAATTGTAACCAGCCATTGTTTATCTACAAATTTCTTACTACTCAAGCTTCGAATAAGTTTTACGGATCTCAATTAACACTAGTCATAGTCTATGTATGGATTAGGTTGAAGTTTCTTACCTCAAGTCGCTCAAAAATTAAACTCTGACATTGATTTCTTTTCCATCCATGTTGAGGTGCGAAAATGATGACTAAGAGAGGTTTCACGCTAGCTAGGCAGCTGAGGGAAGAGGGAGGATGGCGCTGGGTGGTTGTTAGTGGCAGACTATGTCTAACAGTGAGCTTGTGGGGAGATAGCTGAAGTTTTGTGAGAGGACGGTGGTATGGCTTTCTGGCTAAAAAAATGAAGTCTTCCTTTTATGTTGTATGTACATATGTGTATGTGTCACATGTAGCTAGATACATGCATGCATAATGCATATATATATATATATATAGACACACACACGCGCGTATGCAAATGCATAGGTACACACACACACACATTTTGTAGTGACTTAATTTTCTTTAGGTATGTTTTTTGTTCAAAGAGTCCAAGTGACTCACCATTTTTTCCTTCATGTTTTCAGTTCCACATACAACTTAGACTGTACCTCTAGCAACCTAAACTTGTCAACCTAAACATGTTTTAGGTATGTTTTTTGTTCAAAGAGTCCAAGTGTGCTTGCAGTCATAGTGGATGTATGTCTTCGCCCAAATCACATGTTTTGATTGAATAAAGTCTGTATAAATGTTATAAATATTTTTTATATATTTTTCTGTCAGAACAAACCCCAGGCCCGGCCCAAGGATGAAGATGGTAAAGCAAGGGCTTTACGCCTCTTAAAAAAATATTATCTATTTTAATAACAACAACAACAATAATTAAGCCTTTTCCCACTAGGTGGGGTCGGCTACATGGATCAAACGGCGCCATAGTGGCCTATCATGGATGAGATCAATAGATAAGTTATTAACTATTAAATCGTTTTTAATAGTTTCACTTATTGTTTTCTTTGACCTTCCTCTACCTCTAATTATTGGACTATTCTCCATCCGATCAACTCTTCTCACTAGGGCTTCTGCAGGTCTTCTCCACACATGGCCAAACCACCTTAAGCGGGATTCAACCATCTTCTCCACAATAGGTGCTATCCCAACTTTCTCTCTAATGCACTCATTTCTAATCATATCTCTTCTGGTGTGTCCACACATCCAACGCAACATTCTCATCTCTGCAACGTTGAGTTTATCTTCATGTTGTCTTTTAACCGCCCAACATTCCGTACCATACAATATAGCAGGTCTTATAGCCGTACGGTAAAATTTTCCTTTAACTTTGAGCGGCACTTTTTTATCACAAATGACACTCGAG
Organism: Gleditsia sinensis; assembly: GCA_037074535.1. NCBI lineage: Eukaryota > Viridiplantae > Streptophyta > Magnoliopsida > Fabales > Fabaceae > Gleditsia > Gleditsia sinensis. The sequence continues at coordinate 68,306,074 of CM073465.1, forward strand.
GCTTTTCTCCATTTCATCCATCCAGCTTGAATCCTGTGGTTTACGTCATCCTTTACTTCACCATCATTTTGTATAATGGACCCAAGATATTTAAAACTTGTAACTTGTTTTAATATATAGTCTCCAAGTTTCACGTCTACATTCGTATTTGTTCGTCTCTTACTAAAAATACATTCCATATATTCTGTTTTATTTCTACTTATCTGGAAACCATGTGTTTCTAAAACTTGTCTCCATGACTCTAACTTCATATTTATTTCCTCTTTCGATTCACCAACTAAGACTATATCATCTGCAAAAATCATGCATTGAGGCCCCAACTCTTGTATATGTTCAGTAACTGCGTCCAAAATCAAGTTAAAAAGATACGGACTCAGAGAAGACCCTTGATGTAGTCCAATAGTTGTGGGAAAATCCTTTGTATCCCCATTTTGTGTTCTCACGCAAGTCGTTATCCCGTCGTACATGTCTTTGATTGCTCGAATGTACGCAATACGTACTCCTTTCTTTTCTAAAGCTTTCCATAAGATCTCTCTTAACACTCTGTCATATGCCTTTTCCAGATCAATAAAAACCATATGCAGATTTTTCCATCTGCTTTGATACCTTTCCATCAATCTCCGTAGTAAATAAATTGCTTTCATAGTTGACCTTCCTGGCATAAATCCAAACTGGTTCTCTGTAACTTGAGTCTCTTGTCTTAATCTATGCTCAATGATCTTCTCCCATAACTTCATAGTGTGGCTCATAAGTTTAATCCCCCGATAGTTGGAACAATTCTGTATGTCTCCTTTATTTTTATATATAGGGATTAAAGTACTTCTCCTCCATTCATCCGGCATTTTCTTAGATTTCATTATCACATTAAACAACTTAGTGAGCCAATTTATACCCTTCATTATGTATTTTAATAATTTAAAAAAAAATTAAGAGTCATTTTCTTACGAAGAATCCCTTCTTCGCATGTTTTGCCATCGAGATCCGTTTCACAATTTTTCATTGTTTGTCTAATTTTTTTCAGCACGGAGACCAAAAAAGGAACAAAAAACTATGGGCTGGGCTAAAAATAAGGGCCAATATATTAATTATTGTGTGGGCATAACAATATGGCATTAAATTCATCATATCCTAGTCCAAAAAATCAAAATAGGTCCAAAATGACATAACCGTTTTAGAGTTTGTTTTAGGCCTCTGAAAGTGTTGGGCCGGCCCTGACAAACCCCCATTAATATCTGATATGATATTTTCAATTATCCTCATTCGAGAGAGTCCCTAATTATGAAAAAAATTTGTTAAAATTTTGATTAAATATATACATGCAAATTTCAGTAAGTTCTCAATTTTGTTTTGAGAGTATGATGTTATCGGATTGTATGATGTCAATTAAGCGAAAAATCTGTGAATTAAGAGGACGCTCCGTTTTTGGGGATGCGACATCTAACATGCTTTTAAAAACACTATTTGGAGTGCACTTGTTGTCAAGGTGACAATTTTGTAATTAGATAGATTTATGAATCACATTGTAATAAATATTAGACTATCATTCACATACTCCATTTTTGCTTTCTCATGATGTGGAAAAAATGTTTGGACATCATTTTTATGCTCCATGCATGTTGATTGGGTTGGTTTATTTGTTCTATTTTTCATTAAATATTTTTAATTATTTCTTGTATATTTAAAAATATTTTACTTATAAAAAAGGCACAATAACAGTGGTGAAAAATCTTTAATATTTTAAAATTAAGTTTAGTTGTTAAACTGTATTACAATTATTTATTTTAATTTTAATTTTTTTTCATTCCATGCGTTAAAATTAATGAAAAATATATTAAGTTAAATTTGAACAAAATACACAACTTTAATATATTCTATTTAATTCTAGTCTAATTTTATTTTTTTAATTGTTTTTAGATAAATAAAATTATTTTTATTAATTAAAAAATAGTTTTGAGAACTTAATAACTTCAATGATTCAATGGCTGGTCCAGTTTTATAAACTATAACTTTATATTTTTATTGAATATTGTTATGTTTTCAAACTTTTATGTCAATATAATTCTAAGAAAATAACATGTTAAAAATAAAAAGTTGACAAGAATTTATATAAATCTACATATTAGCTAGATAAAATAGTATAAGTATTTTTTAAATACTAAAAGCTAATAACGACAATATTATTTTTGTCTTTTTCCTTTGAAATTTTCTATAAACTTTTTCCATGAAGATTTATAATGGATATTATTTTATAAAATATTATAATTAAATATTGAGTGAATTGCTAATTAGATTCTCGAAAGATACACCCTTTTTTTAATTTGGTCTATCAAAATTTTACTTTTTCAATTTTGCTATTCAAAGTTTTTTTTTTCAAAAGCATCCTTATGTAAACTCTATTAGCATAAATTTAATTTGTTGCTTCAATTGTTAAATTGAGAACTTGCCTAAACCACATCTTTTATTTTTTATTTCTTTTTCAAAAGCGTCCTTGTGTTAACTCTATTAGCATAAATTTAACATATTGCTTCAATTGTTAAATTGAAAACTTGTCTAAACCACATCTTTCCCTAAACTATTGACCCTTGGTTAGATTTTAGAAGATTTGTTAAATATATATTAGTCAACTGAATGTCAAGATATCTTTTTAGACAAGACAATCTTTGAAAGACTAAATTAAAACAATAAAAATTTAAGGGACCAAATTGAGAATATGTATATTTTGAGGACAGAACATCTATTTACTCTTAAATATTTAATTTTATGTGTACAAATTTAAATTGTATTAATTTAATTTTTTTACCAAATTTATTTAATTATTTTATTTTTTAAATATATGAAACAAATCATATGTAAACATTTTTGTGCCAGATAATTTTCTAATGAATAATAGAAACAAATAACTAAAATTTTTTTAAAATTGCTTATTAAAATAATTTTCTGAACAAATTATTTTACTCTTCAACACTGTATTTAAATTATTTTATTAAAAAAATTTAAAAGTAATAAAAAAAATTCAGGCCCAAGCGAAATTCTCTTTTCTTAAGTGCAAATTGTGGAGTATTTTAATTTTTTATGTACTAGTTGAAAACTTATATACAAAAATTTGATCAATAGATATATAAAAAAATTATTATTTTTATATATACAACACATAAATCTTAAAATTTTTAAATTAATTATACTTAGACATCTTGAAAATATATTTTTTCTTCATGTACTACCGAACTGTTTGTTGAAAGCAACGCATAGTATGATAATTAGTTTGAAGAAACATTTGCATACATATATATTAATTTATGTAAATATCTTTTCTTAAGATTTGATATAAATTTTTAGTAAAGGTTATGATGTAGAAGTTTTTTATTTTATTTTTAAAAAAGTAATAATATAATGTAGAGTTATAAAAATTGTTTATGTATAATGTGCTATATTTTTATTGAAATTTTTTTATAACACTATTAAAAAAAGAAATATTTAAATTTGTACTTCATTAAAAGTCACTTGCTAAAGAAGTTGGCTTATCTACCTCACTGCTAGCAGTTCCATCCAATATTATAATTACCACGTGTCACTTCTCAATTCAGTACCAACTGCCTTGAATGGCATGTGAAAAACCCACTTTTGGAGAAAAAAAATCCAAAAATCAAAATCTCTCCGAATTTCTCATATTACTTCTAACATAAAACAATTTTAAGTTGAAATAGCTCAAGAAATATGAAAAAGAGTTTCGTGAATCGTAAACTTTGTAAATGTTCTTTCAACTGAGAAAGTTTAAGAAAATTATAAAAAATGGTGAAGGAGGAGAAAATGTACTTGGAGCATTTTCAAGCACCAAGCTCAAAACTATACCAAATTCCTTCTAGATAGTGCATAGATGTTCAGCTTCGTGACTAGTTTGATTGTCATTCTTTACATTGCCATAAATGTCCTCTTTGCTATGCGATCCTTTAAACTTGAATTTGACATATATTAATTTTTCTTTCCCTTCCTCTGTGCTGTTTGCTTTTAGTTTTTAATGCTAATACTTGTTATACTCCACTTTCCTTATTACTTTTTTTATTATTTTTTTTCTCGTTTGAGCGGATTTTAAATTTTCAATGGCATATTTCTTTGCTGTCTTTAGTAGTTCTAGCAAAAAAAGAATGGAGTTTTTGGAGTTGTCAATATAGACTAGGTCAGTCTTGTTCTATCCAGCCTAACTTTTGTGGGCATATTCATAGTAGGGCTGGGCCATCCTAGTCTAGCCTAAACTTTTGAGGCTATGGGTTGAATTGGATGAGCCCACCCCTCTCTTCCCCCCCCCCCCCAAATTCTTTTAAAAGGCGAAAGTTCCATCCCATTTTAATACATTTTTGATTTGATTTTTTGTCTTCGATTAAAATATAATATGACAAAAGCTTTTCAATTACACAGGATGAATAAATATTTAGGCATTAAGAAAATGTTCATAACCTGCATTTAGAGTTAGAATGATACAATTATGACCACAAAATTCATAGTTAACTCAACATTCGCAAATTAAGTGCTGCCACCCTTGGTTTTCCAGCCCTGTTTAAATTCAAAAGGCATTTATATTTAGTACTAAAAAAAACAATATTGATGTGGAAATCTAAATTGAGATTGAGAAATAATGATTTTACTCATGATGCATTTGATGAGAATAATCAACTGCACGTGACCAATGCATGCCTCTAACACCTCAGGCCCCAACGAGTTGGCACGAGAAACAGTGTCATGAGAATTTTGAATTTAAATTATTTTATAAAATTTTTTTGAAACAACAAAACAAAAATAAATAAATAAACAATCAGGCCCATGCACGTAATTCTCTTTTCTTAAGTGCAAATTTGTGACGTATGGTACATGAGTATTTAATTTTTTTTATGTACTAGCTAAAATCCTGCATATAAAAAATTTGAGCAGTAGATATATATATATATATATATATATATATATATATATATATATATATATATATATATAGAACACATAAATCTTAAAATTTATGAATTAATTATACTTAGACATCTTAAAAATATATTTTTAAAATCATTATGTACTGAACACTACCGAAGTGTTTGTTGAAGGCAACCCATAGTATGATAGTTACTTTGAACAAAAATTTCCATACATATTATATAGCATTTTAGAACTCACAACAAACATAGAAAAAAAATTATGTAAACTCTTTTTCTTAATATTTGTTATAAATTTTTAGAAAAGGTATGATGTAGAATATTTTTAATTAAATTTTTTTATAACGCTTTTAAAGAAAGAAAGAGCTAAATTTGTACTTTATTTAAAAGTCATGTTCTAAAAAAGTTGGCTCAACTATCTCACCACCGTGTGATAGTTCCATCCCACGTGTCACTTCTCAATTCAGTGCCAACTGCCTTGAATGGCAGGTCCCACTTTTGGAGAAAGAAAGTCCAAAAATAAAAATCCCTCCATCATCAAATACCTCATATTGTTTCTAATAAGAAATTTCTTTCACTTGAATTTCACTCAAGAAATGTGAAAAATAGTTTCGTGAATCATAAGCATGTAGATGTTCTTTCAACTGAGAAAGCTCAAGAAAATGTCGAGAAATAGTGAAGGAGAAGAGAGTGTGCCTAGAGTTTCTTCAAGCACCAGGCTCAAAGCAAGGCCAAATCCTTTCTTTGTAGTGTGTAAATGCTTCAGCTTCTTGACTAGTTTGGTTGTCATTCTTCACATTGCCATAAATGTTCTCTCTACTATGAGATCCTTCAAATACAAATCTTACATGTTACTTTTTCTTTCTCTTCCTTTATGCCGTTTGTTTTTAGTTTTTAATGCTAATGCTTGTTATGCAAACTCCATTTACTTTAATCTGTTATTTATTGTTTCTTTCTCATTGCTGTGACTGAGTTTTAAATTTTCGATGTTATATTTTAGTGTTATGTTGTCTTGATATTATGCTTTGTAGTGCTGACAACAAAAAAGAAGAAGAGATTTTTAGGGTTGTCAATATGAACTGGGTCGATCCAATTTGATCCAGCTCTTGTGGACCTGTTCATAGCAGGGCTGGGCTACCCTAATGTTAGTGTAGCTTAACCCTTTGAGCACTATGGTTGATACAATTATGACTACAAAATTCATAGTTAGCCTAAGCTTTTGCAAATTAAGTGCTGCTACCCTTGACTTTTGTAGCCCTGATTAACTTCAAAAAGGCATTTATATTTGATACTCAAATAAATAAATAAAAGAATAGATGTGGAAATCTAAATTGAAATTGAGAAATAATTATTTTACTTATGATGCATTTGATGAGAATAATCAACAGCATATGACCAATGCCTGTAACACCTCAGGCTTCAATGAAAAGGCACAAGAAACAGTACAATGAAAATTTTAACTTAGTATCACATCCACAATCCGGTATTAGCACAATCCAAGAAGAGTTTCGTAGAAGTATAGATATTTCTTTCTTTCACTTTTATACTTCCTCCTCTGTCGTTGGAAACCAAAGCATGCAAGAGTGAGAGAAATCCCCCCCCCCCAAAAAAAACCAAAAGCAAGAAAGAGAGAAAATCACAGAGAAATGATTGGAGAGAAAAAGGAAGAAGTATAAGGAAATTATCGAGAAAAGTACATAAATTTTCAAAAAATTGTATATATTTTCTCTCTCCAAGTTTGTTCCTACTCTGAACTTTTGCCATGTTTGAATTAGCTATTTGGGTTTTAAGAAGAACAATACCGCATCGGCAGTGGTGGCTTGCAGACGAGGGGGCTTGCGGTGGTGGCTTGGTGGGGTGGCCTTCGCATCTTAACTTTTCTCGACGGTTTTAAGATGACTAGATTGGCAGATTGGAGATTGCGGAAGCTTCCAATGGATTTTTTTTTAATTCACAACTTTTGTATGGACTTAGGCAAATTGGGGTTGGGTTAATGCATATGCACAACTAACTCAGCACAACTGTCCCCAAAGTACAATTAACCCAACTACAAATTGTAAAGTTAAAAAAAACAAAGAAAAAAAATCGGAAAAACTGATGGCTCAGAAGGTTGGTCCGTCTCATCCCGGTTCTAAAGTTTGGATGGATTAGGATTAAATTTTCTTTTTTAAAGTTAAAATAATTATTCATATGCTAGCCTATTTTAACCCATTTATAGTATTGGGTCGAGTTGGTCTTATAAGCCGAATTTATTTTGACACTCTTATGAAATTTCACTGTCAAATTTTCACAGAGTACATACATGTTTTCTTGATTAAGGGCCTTTAGGTGTTTAGTTTATTTGCTTTATGAATAATTTGGTTCTTATTTCCAAATGTTTTATCATTAGAATGGTGTGAGTTGATTTTCTTTGACGTCGTATATTATTTCCACATTTTAGGTAAATTTTTTATTATTTAACCGGCGTTGGAATACTGGGGAAGCAGAGGTATGCTACAAATTGTAAGTACATTCTGCTTTCTTTGAGTTTATCTTAATTTTCCTTGTTCATTGATATACCGTAATTAAACAACTATACATTTATAAGTTATAAACTTATACAACTGACTACATGGTAATATCTACTAAGTTGTCATAGATATTTTATGTTTTCTGGAGCATATTCTTTTTTCTTTTTTTCAGTATTGCAGTAATGACAAGGGCTTTCTCCGGTGGTTACATGCATAATATTTGCAGCATACCACTCTTATACTAATTTCTTTCACCGTTTATATTTATAATTAACGCAAACCGTAAAAGTAATGTGTAAATAAAAAATTTGTAATACAGATTAAGTGAATAAAATAAAAAAATTATATTACTTAGACAATTTTTAAAATTTATAATCAATCAGAATTATATGTAATATATGAATTTAATTTTTTTAAAATTAAATAATGGACTTAAGTCATGATAAATTTTTAATCAATTAAAAATTTGTAAATATGTTTATTTCAACCATTTTTCAAGATGTTTTTAATTCAAGATGTACCAAGAAACTGCTTTTATTTTCTTTCTCTTCAGCCAAGATCAATTTTGAATGCACATGATATCCATGCAAACAAACAAAAAATTTATTTACATATTTTCTTACATTAATTATTTTATTATAATTATTATTTTTAACATTATTTCTTTACATCAAACTAATAATGATAAAAAAATTAAAAATGTCAATCAAATGTCTTGGCCAATGTGTCAATTAAAAGTAGAAAAAGTGAAAACACCTCTAACATGTTTTCAAAAAAAAAAATACTATTTTAAGTACACGTATTTTTTAAGGTGGCAATTTCGTAATTAGATAAATTTATTAATAAAATTTTAGTAAATATATTACTACCATTATCTTTCATTCAACATACTCCATTTTGGCTTTCTTATGATATGGGACTTGAAGAAAAATGTTTGGACGCTACTTTTATGTTTATGCATGTTAATTGAGTTTGTTTATTTCAAAAGAAATACCAATTTATCATTTTGATTTGTGTCTGTAATTGCAAATTTTTTTATTTTTAAATTATTTGCGATGTCTTCCATTTTTGTTTTTATTACATATTTGACTTTACTGGTAAATTTTTTATAAATTTAACATTTTGTGCAAAGAAATTTACAAAGTTACCCTTTAATTTTTTTTTAAACATCCAGAAGTTAAAAATATATATATATTGTTTGCCAATTACGTTGTTCGCCTGGCCTTTATTCTACTATGGCCGTTAGCACACCTGTTTTCGTTCGTATTGCAAAAGGCTCGGCTGAACCACCATTGCAGCATTGTTATGAGTGATTTGAGAAATAATAAGGTAGATATGAGAATAGTGATACGTAGCATTTCATTTAGTAGAGATCACGGTTTTTAGCCAAGTCAGCAGTTAGGTGGATAACGGCTTTAGCTGAGTCAGCAATTGAGTAACTGATGGGAGTGTGTCAGTTAGGTGGGATTAGAGTCTGTAAAGAAGGTGGGTAGTCTGGGGATTGGGATATGGTTATAAATAGTCTGTAATGGAAGGTTCATGCATGCAGATAATATGTATTGTACACTGAAGGAACCCGTGATTAGGGTTATCAGTAATAAGAGCAATTTTTGTTCTGTTTTTGTGACAGAGCACGTGTATTCTAGAGCAAGAAACGAATTCTTCGTTTCAGTGGTATCAGAGCTGGAACAATCGTAACCATGGGGGAGAAGATGACGGTGAAAGAAGTGCAGCAAAAGACTGCCGAGCTAGAGAAGAGGCTCGAAGGAGTCGAAGATAAGGTTGATGAGCTTGGATCGGAATTCAAAGATTTGAAGCAAAACGATATTCGAGAATTGAAGGAGAATATGCAGAAATTACTGTCATTTGTAGGAGAAATTTTGAACCTGAGACAGTCGAGCGTTGAGGAGAACCCGAGGGAAGATAAAGCTGAGTCGGGAGGAGAATCGGTTCTGGAGGGAATCAAAATGCAATTTCCAAGTTTTGATGGTAAGGCATTTCGTTTATGGCGAGATCGGTGTGAGTAGTTTTTTGTGTTGGAACAAGTGGCTGATGAGCATCGACTTAAGATGTTGTTGATGACAATGGAGGGAAAAGCATTTGCCTGGAAGAAGCACTTCCTGAAATCTACGAATATACAGTCGTTACATTGGAGGAGGTTCTTGGAAGCTGTAGGTTCAAGGTTTGATGATACTAGTTATGAAGATCCGTTGGCTGAATTGGTAAATCTTAAACACACAGGTAATTTGATTGATTACATAGAGTCCTTTGATGAACTAATTGCCAGGGTGTCGATAGATGAACAGGCAGCATTAATTTGTTTCTTGGGGGGGATTAAAAAGGCCATTGGAGAAAGATTTGAGGTTACAGAATCCAAAGAATGTGAACGAAGCAATGAAGATGGCTCGGGTTCAGGAAGAACTCTTGATCGAACTCAGCATGCAACCATATCATTTGTCTCAATTTAGGACCGACGTATATAGTCCTAATAACTCGCAAGGGGTCTCGAGAACCTTCAAACCTGTATCTTCATATGGACATAGCATAGGTTCCAACAATGTCTCTTTCAAAAATACAAATCAAAGGTCCAACTCACTTCCGCAGAATAATCAAAGAGGTTCATCGATGAATAGTAGTAGCTATCAAGCACCAAATACTAATAAGCCTATGGCATCTTGGTCTTATAGACCACCAAGTAAAGCAGAAGCTGATAATCGAATGGCACGGGGGTTATGTAGATTTTGCGGGGAGAAATATGATCCCAACCATAGGAGTATGTGCAAGGTGTGGGGAAGACTCAATGCATTATGGTTAGAACACGAAGACGAGGACACGACACAAGACATAGTAGAAGAGCAACAGCTGGAAGGAATAATTTCTAAATCGGAACCTGATCTTGATCCCGAGGATATTCAAATATCTCTACATGCATTGCAAGGTATTGCAGGAGGAAATACTATGCAGATCATAGGAAAGATAAAGAAGCAGAAAATACCATTTCTCATCGATACGGGCAGCACACATAATTTCATAAGTTTCCAATGGGTTAAGAAGCTCGGCCTAAAAACACAACAAGCGAGGGGATGTAAAGTTAGGGTAGCCAATGATGAATCACTGAGGGTAGATACTAAATGCAAGTCGTTATCGTGGCAGTTCGGGGAGCATAGGTTCTCGGCTGACTTCTTGGTTCTTCCCACACATGGACCAGAAGTAATTTTAGGAATGCAATGGTTAAAAGTTCTGGGAGTTATTCGGTGGGACTGCGCTAAACTCACTATGGCTTTTTTTCTATTCAGGACGAGATGTTTATTTACAAGGAATGGACTCGCGAGTGTGTGTTCGGGAGGAAGAAGGGAAAGTTTGCAAGATCTCTGCTAATACTGCGGCTTTCATAGTTCAGCTTATGAAAACTGAGACTGAGGATGATGGAACGCAACAAGACAAGAAAGGGAGTGTAGAGATGGAAATTAAACATGGACAACTAAAGGACCTCGAAAAACTGCTGGAGCAATATGACTCTGTTTTTCAAAATCCTTCTGGACTTCCTCCTAAAAGGCTGTATAACCACAAGATACAATTAATAGAGGGAAGCAATCCTATCAATTTACGGCCCTATCGTTACCCACAGATACAGAAAGAGATCATAGAAAAAATGGTGCAAGAGATGCTGGAGTCAGGCGTAGTCCAGCAGAGTACCAGCCCTTATGCTTCACCTATTATGCTGGTAAAGAAGAAAGATAATTCTTGGAGGTTTTGCATTGATTATCGGAAGCTAAACGCGATCACCATAAAAAATAAATTCCCTATACCCTTGATTAAAGAATTGTTGGACGAACTGCATGGCTCTTTATACTTCAGCAAGCTAGATTTGCGTGCAGGGTATCACCAGATTAGAATGGATGAGCCAGATATTCATAAAATGGACTTTAGGACCCATAATGGCCATTATGAGTGGCTTGTCATGCCATTCGGCCTATCCAATGCGCCAGCAACGTTTCAGGCATTGATGAACCATACCTTCCGTTCGTTTTTGCATAAGTTTGTTTTGATTTTTTTTATGACATTCTGGTGTATAGCCAGAGCTGGAGTCAGCATATAGAGCACTTACGAATAGTTCTGGAAGTACTCAAGGGTAACAACTTGTATGCCAAGAAAATCAAATGCTCGTTTGGCACCACCCAAGTGGAATACCTGGGTCATATTGTATCTAAAGAAGGGGTAGCCGCTGATTCGAAGAAGTTAGATGCCGTAAAAGATTGGCCCATACCACAAAGCGTGAAGGAGCTTAAGGGGTTTTTAGGATTATCGGCTTACTACAGGAGATTCATAAGAAGGTATGGCATCATTGCCAAACCTCTAACGGAGTTGTTGAAAAAGGATGCATTCTGGTGGAACATTGCAGCCCAGGAAGCCTTTGAGGCCTTAAAGAAGGCCCTAACAAACCCTCCTTTATTAGCCATGCCAGACTTTTCCCAGCCTTTCGTAATAGAGACTGATGCATCGGCCTCAGGCATTGGTGCCATTCTGATGCAGCAAGGCAAACCAATAGCCTATATTAGCAAGGCAATGGGACCAAAGTATCAATCACTATCAGCATATGAACGTGAGCTCTTTGCGTTAGTCTTTGCCATTAAGAAGTGGTCAGCCTATTTGCTTGGCCATCGTTTCACCATCAGGACGGATCAACAGGCCCTTCGTCACTTACTTAACCAACAACTTCACACCAGCATGCAAAATTGGGGCCTAGAAAAATTAATGGGATTGGACTTCAACATTGAGTACAAAAAGGGAAAGGAAAATGCAGGGGCTGACGCCTTATCACGAAGACCAGCGGATTACATGATGGTGACGATATTAGTGGTTAACTCAGATCTTTTACAGTGAGTTAAGGCCTCATATGCAAATGATACCAGACTACAAGAAGTAATAGACGATTTGCAAAGAAACCCTAGCAGTAATGGATGATACCGTTGGGAATGGGATGTGTTGAAACGGAAAGGGAAAATAGTGGTAGGACGGGATGGCCAACTCAGGAAGGAGATTTAGGATTTTTATCACAACTCAGTGTGGGGGGTGTTAGGAAGTCGGGTACCGCAACTAAAGTTGAAATGAGAAAATTGAAGATAAAATGAACTCAGATATTTAACGTGGTTCACCCAATATAGGCTACGTCCACGGCCAAGTGAAAGAAGGATAATACTAGAAATAATTGGGTAATTACAACAACTCTCAAATTGAAAGGAGAGAACACTTAAATCACTCTCTCTTACAATAGGAACAAAATACCTCAATTACTCTCTCTAGAAAAGCTTTAGAAGGAAGGTGAGGAAATGAGATGGAATTGAATGCCAACTTCATTCCAAATGCCCCCTATTTATAGCATTTGTGAGTGAACCATAGCCACACATTCAAGAGTCAATTTTCAACAAAGGATGCAACCACCTTGTTGCCATTTTTGACAAATGAATGTGAATATGAGAAAAACATGGTGGCCACATTTCTTGACTAAGAGTTGGTGGCCATCTTTCTTGACTAGCTAGATAGAAAGCCAAGTCCAATATTTCTCCTACCATTCTTGACTAATTGCATGTGGATGCAATGAGTCCAACAGGGGGGACATCCGGGGGTTGATAAAACCTACAGAAGTATTAAGGAGGTTTTTTTATTGAAAAGGGTTGCAGAAGCAAGTAGGGCAGTTCGTAAGGCAATGTGGGGTATGTCAGAGGAACAAATCAGAAAATGTGGCTTAACCAGGTTTACTCCAACCTTTACCTATTCCAAAATCTGCATGACACACGATTTCATTAGACTTCATTTTGGGTCTGCCTAGTTCACATGGGAAGACCTCTATTCTAGTGGTAGTGGATAAACTTACAAAGTATGCTCACTTCATTCCCCTTACACCTCCGATAACTGCATCCTCAGTTGCCAAAGCCCTGCTAGTAAATGTGATTAAGCTTCATGGATGGCCCTCAGTTCTGATTTCTGACAGGGATCCTTTTTTCTTGAGTAACTTTTGGAAGGAACTTTTTAAGGTTCAAGGGGTTACTCACCATAAATCAACGGCATACCATCCACAGACGGATGGTCAGACAGAGATTGTGAATAAAAAACTGGAATGTTATCTTAGATGTACTATTGGAGAACGGCCTCATCGCTGGGAAGATATATTGCCTTTGGCTGAATTTTGTTACAATACGTCTCACCACTCTGCTACTGATATAACGCCCTTTGAAGCCTTATATGGCTATAGTCCTCGCACGTGCAATCCATATATTGCAGGGCAATCATCAGTGGAAGCCGTAGACAGGGTAGAATGTGTAGAGGATAAGTACTGCAGAGGATTCAATGAATATTTTCCCACACTTTTTGATAGTGATTCTGTGTAGTTATATACAAGTATGAGAGAAACTAATTTAGGAAATACATAAATGGTAATGCTAGAGTTGTACTAGAGATTACAGTAGACAGCTGCACAATACAAGAATGAAATCAGTTACACGTATGGAATTTATGACCAAATGTTTGTCATGATTTTAGGCTGAACAGGCTCTGATATAATTGAGCAGAATCCACGCTTTCATATCAGAGCAGAATCCACGCTTGTTTCCCTTATAGAACGATCCCGAGAATCGATATCTGCCTTGTTACAAACTAACCTGCGTAAGGCTCAGCATCGCATGAAAATGCAGGCTGATAAACGGCGTACAGAACGACAGTTTCCGATCAATGATATGGTTTATCTCAAACTACAACCATACCGTCAGTCTACGGTTCCTAACAAGCATTTCCACAAGCTTGCTACACTTTATTATGGACCTTTTAAAGTAATTGAAAAGATTGGAGAGGTTGCTTATAGACTTCAGCTGCCACCTGAGACGAGAATTCACAATGTCTTCCATGTATCTCTCCTTAAACAGAGCCACGGGCCTGGTTCAGTCTCACCTACCTTACCTCCTTTTGATGATGATGGTCATATGCCACTAATTCTAGTAAAGATATTAGATAGGCGAGTTAAGAAACGGAAGAGTGCAGCTGTTACGGAAATCTTAGTGCAGTGGTCACATACGAATGAGGAAGATGCTTCTTGGATTACTCACCATCAATTCAGGCAGCAGTTTCCATCTTTCTTATATCTACTTGACTCTGCTGTTCCTTGAGGACAAGGAACATTTTATCGGGGAGGTATTGTTATGAGTGATTTGAGAAATAATAAGGTAGATATGAGAATAGTGATACGCAGTGTTTCATTTAGTAGAGATAATGGGTTTTAGCCAAGTCAGCAGTTAGGTGGATAACGGCTTTAGCTGAGTCAGCAATTGAGTAACTGATGGGAGTGTGTCAGTTAGGCTGGATCAGAGTCTGTAAAGAAGGTGGGTAGTCTGGGGATTGGGATATGGTTATAAATAGTCTGTAATGGAAGGTTCATGCATGCAGATAATACGTATTGTACACTAAAGGAACCCGTGATTAGGGTTATCAGTAATAAGAGAAATTTTTGTTCTGTTTTTGTGACAGAGCACGTGTATTCTAGAGCAAGAAATGAATTCTCCGTTTCAAGCATCTTGTCGCGATAACGTGACCAAATGTCTGCCAACCTTAGCCACTACCAATTTCGTCTCTGACCACCAAATTATTATTAAAGAACTAACCTTAATAACTCAAGGGAAGGGTATCTTATACCATCAAAATATGTGGGTATATGGCACTCTATTTATTGATTGTGCTTTTTAAGGCCAACCCAGTAGCCTTACTTCCTTCTATGCAAAGCAGATTTTTAATTCCGGACCAGCATATATTTCAAGTTTTCCTTATCTTTCATGCATGGCCATTGGGAGGAGTTGAATCACAGTTTGGGAGCCTCTGTTTCAGCGCAGCAGTTGAAGATACGAGGTGAGCTTGAAATGGAGGTAGAAAGGAATTTGGAAGAAGAGATTATAGACAATATTGTTGGTTTGTATTGTCGTGTTGTGGCCAAAGTGGGATTGCCCATTATGCTTTACGGTCTGTTTGCCTAGCAGTTTAGGTTGTTCACGTTGTTCAATAATTCCTGAGTTATAGGAACATACATACGTGCAAGTCAGTTTGTTTATTTGTTGCAAGTGTCCACCACATTTATAGGACGTGGGTTTGCTTTAGTTGCTTAATTATCTGAGTCAGTTACTGTGTAAACAGCTGAACCTATCAACTTCAATAAACAGAGGATTGTATTCTTCAACTATTGTGTACTGTATATCACAAATATTTACCATCTTTCTCTTAGACTACACCAGCTTTATCAACGACAGAAAGAGAGAAATGAGAAAGAAGCATCCGAATCTAATACCCAGCAAGATAACAGAAACATAGCACTTTTTGAGGTGAACATAAGCATAATAATGAAGGGAAAACCAAAGTTGAAATCAAAGAGACTAAGAAAAAAGTAACTAGAAGGGGTCGTGTTCTCTGAGTTATAGGTCAGAAAATGTGAAAGAAATGCCTGATTTCAGTACTAAGTAGTTTGATTGGAAGAATAGTTTGCGAGAAGGTTCAGGTCCTCTATTATTTCTCTTTTATTTTATTCTATTTTTTATTGAATATTTTTCTTCGTTTTTTCTATTATTCCTTGAAAATTTATTATAGTTAACTTAAGCTTAAATAAAATGTATAACTTTAGTATATGTTTTTTTCTTGTTTGTAATACTTTAATCTATTCTATTTAGTTATAACTTAACTTTATGATTTAATTTATTTTTTAATATATAAAATTTATTTTTTACTGGTTAAAAAATAATTCAACTAGTTCAATTGAACAAATGAAATGTAAACTTAGTACCTTTAATAGGTTAATGAAAGATCCAATTTTACTAACTATGGTTTCACATTTTATTGGAAAATATTTTTACATTTTCAAATTTTTATGTAAATGTAGTTCTAAAACAATGAGTAATATGTAAAAATAAAAGGCTGATAAGATTTTATATAAATTCACATTTTAGTTAGATAAAATAATATTAATATTTTTTAGAATAAAAAATGATAAGACAGTATTATTTATGTCTTTTACGTTTGACATTTTGTATAAAATTTTTCTATGAAGACTTCTAATGGATATTATTTTACATAAAATTATGAAAAAATTATTTAATTTTATGTGTTCTTACTATTAAATTTAGTTGCATAATTACGTTATTTATTTTTCTACCAAAATATTATGTAATTATTAATTGTTTTAAATATATGAAATAAATCATATGTAAACATTTTTATGCAAAAACAATATTTTTACTAAAGAAAAATTGTGTTTAAAAACAAATACCCAAACAAAATTTTTTAATTTTTCAAAATTTCTTTTTAAAAAATTGTCTAGACAATTTTTTATTCTTCAAAACTGTACAATCGTTTTATAAATTTGTTTTTATTCTTTACAAATTCCCAAGTGTGTGTTGAAAAGAGTCGATAATATGATAATTAATTAAAAAAATGCATGTATATTATATATTTTCAGGTTAAATATGATATGAAATAATTCACCATCTACTAATTTCCACAAAATAATCAAAGGTAGTAGTCACATTCAATTAACTCATTCATCCATGGTACAGTGATTATGTGTAGCATCCAAATAATAGTTTTCTCTTATTTTGAAATCCAACAATTAAACCATGTGGATCATTAACACCTTTTGAAATGCCAGTCTATCAACCCACCTGAAGTCCAACAAATACATACCACAGTTGGTTAGTTCCAAAGAGCTAACAATTTTACAGGTTTGCAATTTATTGACGGAGCATACGAAACAAGAAAGCACCAAATCAGCAATTATAAGAGAGATACGGCCTAATTACATGAGGACAACAACTGAAAATAATTTGAGATCTAGGAATATACTTGAGTCTACAACAACTCATGAGGACAAATTAGCATGGAACATTGTAGTGATGACATCCGATATATGCTCTTATGGAACAGGCGGTCCCTGCTTCCTACTTCCTACTTCCTAATGACTTCCATGGTCACGAATGACATACCATTATTGGGGGAAAAAAAGGGATGAAGAGCAAACGACTATACCAGGAAAATTCAAGATGAAAGACACTCAAACAAATTTCCAAGCTAAGTAATAGCAACTTAAGAAGTAAAGTTACTAGTTTTACTAAGGTCAACCTATGCAATTGCATATCAAATTCTATTCCCACCAAAATGCAGAGATATCCATGCAAATTGTGATTGTGACATAGTTTATGCGAACTCACAAGTGAGCACCAGATTTATCTCTCAGAAAAGCTGCATCACTGTACCGCTCTTTCTCTACGATTTTCTGAAAAGAATTATAAAATAAGATTTAGAGAATTTCGTAGCAAAAATCCACAAAATTTTAAATGCCATTATAGAAATGATTTCTTTTTGTCTCGAAAGCATTACATAAGTCCAAATTGTTACAGTGAAATGAGATATCATTCTGCCAATACTGTCATTGATAGCTACAGTTGCAATTGCCACTTTTAGCCTCGTAGCTCTTCATAATCCTCCAAAATACGCAACATGGCCTAATGGAGACTGTTGAGCACAAAACCATGCCAGAATTAGAATGTCTCCAAATCGAAAGGTCAACTAATGATTTGCATAATATAACTTCAGAAAACTTCTAATTTAGTGTAGCAAGTCCCCTGCAATAGACAAACGTTCATAGTATGTTTCTTCATGCATCACTAATTAGTTGCCATTATAAATTGATAAACTTCTAAACTCACCATGACAATTACATTGCATTAGTATTCATAAGCAAGCCAACAATCTCAATCATATTTCCTTCAACTTTTGCCAAAACTACATTTGATTCAAACTTGTACCCAGACATCTGTATAAAGCATATCCTATGTAATAAAAGAAAAATATTAAGATAAAAATATATAATCTCAAAGAATAAGCAAAGTATATTAATTATAAAACTATTACCTGAAAACCAAATAACAACTCAGTTTAATAATACACGTAGTGAAAGATATTGGTAACAAGAATAGTCTGCTTTATCTATGTTAATTGGACACTAAGAGAAAAATTGTTTCACTTTTGGTAGCTTGCTATCTTCAGTATAACAAAGTGAATTGCTACCAACAATAATGTCATTGTTATTGCCGTATTTTACTTATGAAATAAATTTTACCTTCAATTAAAGAATTTTAACATAATTTCCCCCCTTTTTTAAACCTTAACTTATCAAAATAGAACTATTAGTTAAATTTCAGCGCATATAAAATCTTCTAATTGTAACAGTGCACCTATAGCAAAAACTAGTTTAACAAATTTGCACAGCAAAAAATAAAAAATAAAAAATGATTAATTGTTGGTCATTCAAAATGAACTTTTTTCCTTTTGTTAACCTTCAGACAGTGAATTGCTAACAACAATGACCATGTTCAAACAAATATCAAGAGGCATCTAAAATAATAAGGATGTGTTTCCATTGTACCTTGAGAACTGAGACTGTTGTGAAAATTTGAGCTATTTTTCCACCAATAGCAAATTTAACAATGGCTAACAATGATAAATAAAAAGTAGAAAAGCAAATAAAGAGAATACCAGGATTTGACGAGGTTCGGCCAATTGTGCCTACGTCCTCGGACACCACTACAAATATATTCCTCAGAGAAAATATAAAAGAGAGAAAATCAACTAAGCCTTTAGAAGAGTTAGATGGCTTCAAAGTTTGGTGTGTGTTAAACAAAAGGGGAGGGCCTCTATATATAGCCTAAGGTTGCCTCCCATTTCAACCTCTCTTCCGATGTGGGACTAATTTCCCAAAATACAACAAATCTCCACCTTGGGAATAAAGTCCCAAAAGTTACAAAATTTTTCTCTCACAGTAATACTATTTCTAGTAGTGTCTTCAAATGCACCTACGGTGCTACCCATCTGCAATCTTTACAATATTGATCAAGTTCTTACAATGTTGAAACTTGATCGATGTCACTATCTTGGTCATCATATCTGCAGGATTTTCAGCTGTCTGGATCTTCTGAAGTAGTATTTCACCTTCTTCCAGAATCTCCCTTACGAAATGATATCGAACATCTATATGCTTCGTGCGTGCGTGATAGACTTAGTTCTTTGCTAAACAAATAGCACTCTGACTGTCACAATGCACTTTGACGTGCTTCTGACCAACTCTGAAGTCCTTCAGCAATCCTTGAAGCCAAATAGCCTCCTTAACAGCCTCTGTAACAGTCATATACTCCACCTCTGTAGTAGACAAAGCAACTGTTGACTGCAAAGTAGACTTCCAACTAACCGGTGCTTTTGCAAGTGTAAACACATAACCGGTAGTTGATCTTCATTTGTCCAAATCACCAGCATAGTCGGCATCACAATATCCAACTACATATTGACCAATCTTCTTATCCTGCTCAAATAACAACCCAACATCCACGGTGTTTTGAATGTACCGTAGAATCCATTTGACAACTTGCCAATGTCCTTTACCAGGATCATGCATATACCTGCTCACAACCCCAATTGCTTGTGAAATGTCAGGTCTCGTACACACCATAGCATACATCAAGCTACCAACAGCGTTTGCATAAGGAACTTTTGCCATATATTCTCGTTCAACATCATTCTTTGGAGATAAATCAACACTAAGTTTCATATGAGGAGCAAGCGGAGTACTCATAGGTTTTGACTTGTCATTCATGCCAAAACGTTGCAGCACCTTTCTCAGATATTGTTTCTGAGTTAGACAAAGTTGCCCCAATCGTCTGTCTCTATTTATCTCTATGCTGAGAATCTTCTTAGCTTCCCCTAAATCCTTCATCTCAAATTCTTGCTTCAGTTGAACTTTCAACTTTGCAATTTCTCCTTGACTCCTTGATGCTATCAACATATCATCAACATAAAGGAGAAGATAGATAAAAGATCCATCTTGTAGCTTGCGCAAATACACACAATGATCATATTTGCTTCTTGTGTACTTCTGCCCCAACATAAACTTGTCAAATCGCTTGTACCACTGTCTTGGATATTGCTTCAATCCGTACAATGATTTTTCAAGTTTGCATACCATATTTTCTTTTCCAGCAACCTTGAACCCCTCCGGCTGAGTCATATAGATTTCCTCCTCCAAGTCTCCATGTAAAAATGCAGTTTTCACATCAAGTTGAACTAGTTCCAAATCCAGTTGAGCTATTAAGGCCAATAAGATTTTGATGGAAGAATGTTTTACCACTGGAGAAAAAAATTCATTGTAGTCAATTCCCTCCATCTGAGCATAGACTTTAGCTACCAATCTCTCCTTGTAGTGAATGCTTTTCTTGTCAGAAAATCCTTCTTTCTTTGCATATATCCACTTGCATCTAATAGCCTTCTTTCCCTTCGGCAGACTAGCTAGCTTCCATGTCTGATTCTTATGAAGAGACTGCATCTCTTCATTCATAGCATTCCTCCACTCCTCATCTTCGGAACTTTGAATTGCTTCTTGATAAGTGGTAGGAATTTCATGATTCACTATTATAGATGCGTGAGCCACCATATCACTAAATCAAGCAGGTTTGTGTCTTACCTGTTGTGGCTTCCTTAATGCAATTGGTTCTTCTTGCTGGTGAGATTCTTGGGTTTGAATCTCTTCTTCATTTGACTCCTCTTCTGCCATAGGAGTTTCTCCTTCTTTGTACATAACTGAGTCGATTCTCCTTTCAAACTCCACCTACTGCGGAGCACTATTGATCTGTTGAATGTCATCCTTCTTCAACATGGCAGATTCATCAAAGGTGACATCTCTGCTAAGGATTATCTTATTTGTTTCAAGACACCAGAGGCGGTATCCTTTAAAACCAGTAGTGATCCACATAAAGAGGTCATTCTTGGCTCTTGGATCCAACTTCGATTCCTTCACATGATAGTATGCAGCGGAACCAAACACACGTAAGGAATCATAATCAGTAACAGGTTTTCCAGACCAAACCTCTAAATGAGCTTTACCACCAATTGCAGTTGATGGTAAGTGATTAACAAGATGACTTGCATATTTCACAGCCTCAGCCCAAAATTGTCTGCCCAACCCAGCATTGGACAGCATACACCGAACTTTCTCCAGCAATGTCCGGTTCATGCATTCAGCCACCCCGTTCTGTTGTGGTGTATGTCTAACTGTGAAGTGTCTCACAATACCTTCATCTTGACAAATTTTATCAAACGGATCACTTCGATATTCACCTCCGTTGTCTGTTCTAAGCCGTTTGATCTTTTTGCCAGTCTAAGTTTCAATCATCTTTTTCCACTTAAGGAAACAATCTAACACTTCATCCTTTGAATTCATAATGTACACCCACAATCTTCGAGAGAAGTCATCAACAAAAGTAACATAATAGTGTTTACCTCCCAAAGAAGCTGTCTTGGAAGGACCCCACACATCAGAGTGAACATAATCCAGAATACCCTTGGTATCATGGATTGCAGTGCAAAATTTCACCCTCTTCTTCTTTTCCATCATGCAATGCTCGCAGAAGTCCAGCTTACAGGTTTTCACATCTTTCAATAATCCTTGCTTCACCAGAATTTGCAAGGATTTTTCACCTGCATGCCACAATCGCATGTGCCACAACTTAGTTGCATCTGACCCTTCATCATCAAGAGTTGCAACTGCAGCTATCCCAACCATTGTATTATCATAGTAATACAAATTATTCTTCCGGGTGCCTTTCAACATCACCAGAGCTCCAGAGACTATTTTCAAAACTCCATCTCGCATTGTCACCGTCAATCCTTTGGATTCTAGGACTCCCAAAGAGATGAGATTCTTCTTCATGTCAGGTACATACCTGAACTCTGTCAAAACTCTAGTTGATCCATCATGGTTCTTTAAGTAGACTGAACCGATTCCAGTTGTTTCACAAAATGTATCGTTGCCCATGTAAACAACTCCACTGTTTATTTCTTTGAACTCAAAGAACCACTCCAGGATATGACAAATATGTTGGTTGCATGCTGAGTCAAACAACCACTTGTCAGATCGCCTTGTGGAGCTTATAGCAACCAGTGAAAGATCTGAATCTTCATCACTGTATTCAGCAGCACATGATTCTGCAACAGCTTTTCCTTTTTCAATTTTACCCTTATTTTTCAATTTCGGACAATCTTTCTTCTAGGTCCCCTTCTCTCTACAAAAAGCACATTCATCTTTACTCGGTCTGCCTCTCGACTGAGATTTTCCTCTTCTTTCTTTCTTCTGGCCTTGTGGTCTGCCTCTAGCTACTAGTGCTTCTGCAACCACCTCTGCATGCTTGTTTTCCTCCTTGTCTTTTTTCCTCAATTCATGGCTATATAGAGTACTACAAACTTCACTGAGGGAAACTTTCTCTTTCCTATGAAATAACATAGCTTCTATAAATTCATACTCTTCAGGAAGTGAAAACAGCAACATCAATGCCAGATCTTCATCTTTGAAGGTTTCATCAAGGTTCCTCAAATCAGCTACTGCTTTGTTGAAAGCAGTAATATGATCGTTCATGGTGGTACCCGGTTGATAACTAAATCGGAATAACTTCTTCTTCATAAAGAGCTTATTGTGACCGTTCTTCTTCAGGAATTTCTCCTCCAGTGCCTTTCACAGCTTACTTGCAGAAATTTTCTTTGAGAATAAATTTTTCTGCTCTCTGGAAAGACATGAACGAATAGTACCACACGCCAACCGATTGATGGTCTTCCATTATTTTTCTCCAATTTCTTCTGGTTTCTCCTCTTCAATAGCAATGTCTAGACCTTGCTGGAAAAGAGCGTCTAGAACTTCACCTTGCCACGTTCCGAAATGACCCGTACCGTCAAAAATCTCCACCGCAAATCTTACATTTGGCGCAGCAAATCTTGTCAAAATTGACGACGAAGAAGCTGCTGAAGTTGATGTAGTGAAAACTGTGGCTTTTTGAGTCTGCTCTTTATCATCAGCCATTTTTGCTCAAAAGTGAAAAAATTACTAGTAATAATTTATCTTGAAAAAAATGCACCAGGAAAATTTTCAGGAAAAACTGGAGGGATCACACGGTCCCACTTAAAAATCAGTTTCTTTAGACAACTTTCCTAGACATGCACTTAATTAGACAATATTTTACTAGCAATTTTAACACCAAATTTACAAAAAAAAATCTCAAGAAATTTTTTCTGATGTGGAAGATCAGTTAAAACCGCAACCACAGAGCATACTAAAATTTCAAGAGAAATCGCAACCAAAACCTCTGATACCAATTGTTGTGAAAATTTGAGCTATTTTTCCACCAATAGCAAATTTAACAATGGCAAACAATGATAAATAAAAAGTAGAAAAGCAAATAAAGAGAATACCAGGATTTGACGAGGTTCGGCCAATTGTGCCTACGTCCCTGGACACCACTACAAATATATTCCTCAGAGAAAATGTAAAAGAGAGAAAATCAACTAAGCCTTTAGAAGAGTTAGATGGCTTCAAAGTTTGGTGTGTGTTAAACAAAAGGGGAGGACCTCTATATATAGCCTAAGGTTGCCTCCCATTTCAACGTCTCTTCCGATGTGGGACTAATTTCCCAAAATACAACAGAGACGGGACACTTCTGCTCATCGACATCCTGGAAATGCTAGCGCCATTAGTCCCAATCCCATTCTTCATCTTCCAGTTCAAGATTCTTCTTCTTCGAGCTATCCTTCTGAGCTACACTGGCAGTTTTCCTAGCACCCTGAGACTCATTCTGAAGAGAATTTATATACAAATCGAAGCACTTGACAGTGTTCCTGATGACATCCTGAAGCAGGGAATCCCAACGTCGGTTGACAGAGTTGTCGGAGGAAGACGAAGAACCAGAGGAATGGTTGAGGTAGCGGCAAAGAGTGGTGAAATCAGCAGAGAGGGAGTGAGAATGCGAAGAGAATGGAAGTGAGGGTGAAGGGTAAGAGGATGTTCTTAAAGGAAGGGGTAGAGAATTTTGGGTTTGGGAAGTGGAGCTTGGGAGGTGTAGGAGTAGATATGGAGGCCATGGATAATCTATCTATGTGAGAGAGAACTGCTTTATATTTGTGAGAGTTTGTGGCTGCGAAGAGGAAGAAAGTGAGGCAGAGTCGCAACTGGGAAAGTGGAAAATAGCAAATAAAACAAAATTATGTGAAAAACATGAGGCCGAGGACCTGACAGTAAATTGGGGATGGCTGGAAAGATTGAGCGAACACGGGGATAAGGATGAAAGTTCAGCCATCCTTTGGGAAGACAATTTTTTATGCAAACTTGGATAATTTTTCTGGGTGCTTTTTGATATTGAGGTGTTCGGTGGGTAAAGTTGCAAAACCCCTTTAGCACCAAAAAAATTTGTTGACGACAATTAGAAGTTAATAAGTAATAAAATGGATTTAAAAAATTTAATTGTAAAATTTAAATTTAATTCTTCTGTCATATAAATACTTTTGTAAGTTTTTATTAAAATTTATGATATATTATAATTTCAAAATGAATTAATTTTTTCACTTTAAAATTTTTTTTACAAAAGAAATAATATTCAATTGGAAAATTTTCAAATATCTATTCTAGTTTGGAGTCTTTGCCCCAAAAAAAATGCAGACTATTGTATTTATTTATGTGTAAATTACATTAATTTTTTAAAATTTTTTAAAATTTATATTCACATTTTTCAAATTTTAATTTACACAAAATTTGTTTGAATTTCAATAAAAGATATTAACACATCCTTCTATAGTCTTAAAAATATCAAATTAGTTTTAAAATGTTTAACTTTTTTAAATTTTTAATAATTTATGTTGTATTAAATTAAATTATTAATTTTTTTAAAGGTACAAAGTATAAATTTATCAACGGTTATGCTAATAAAAATACTTTAATTTAAGTTTTAAAATATAAATATAGATTTTAAAAAATTTTAGGAGAACTCAGAGACCAAAATCTTTATAGAATAAAGAAAACAATAAAAAATGTAAAAAATTTATTAATTATCGGATGTCCTGGAAAAAAAATTACAAATTCTAATAATTTAGTTTTCTCCCTTTTTTATGAAAAATAAATATGGGGATACTCTCTTTTTTTTTTCAAATAAATCTCTTTTAATGAAAAACTTTTTTTTAATGGATGACCCAGTTTATTTATTTTTTAATCATAATCTTAAGATACGAATCAATTTAATTGATTCAACTAATGATTCATTGAATAATAAAATAATTTTACAGGTGAATTAAATTGATTTATGTTAATTTGACAATAAAATAAATAAACTAATAATATGAAACAATTAAACTGAACCAAACATTTCTTTTTACAAACTTAATTTTATATTTTTATAAATTTGATAATTATTTTTTATATAATTTGTATTTACTTTTAATATCTATGCATGTTACTTTTTAAATATATATTTAATTTAATTTAATTTGAAATATATAAATTTGATAATTATTTTTTCTATAATTTTCAAATATCTATTATAGTTTGGAGTCTTTGACCAAAAACAAAATTCAGACTACTGTATTTATTTATGTGTAAATTACATTAATTTTTATAAAATTTTTAAAATTTATATTCACATTTTTCTTATTTTAATTTACACAATTTTTTTTTTGAATTCCAATAACATATATTAACACCTCCTTCTATAGTTTTAAAAATATCAAATTAGTTTTCTAATTTTTAATTTTCTTAATTTTTAATAATTTATGTTGTATTAAATTAACTTATTAATTTTTTAAAGGTGCAAAGTATAACTTTATCAACAGTTATGTTAATAAAAATATTTTAATTAAATTTTAAAAATATAAATGTGAATTTTAAAAAGTTTTAGGAGAACTAAGATATCAAAATTTTTATAGAATAAAGAAAAGAATTCAAAATGTAAAAACAGTACTAATTATCGGATGTCCAAGGAAAAAATTACAAATTCTAAGAGCCTCGCTTTTCTCCTCTCCTTATGAAAAATAAATGGGGGATACTCGCTTTTTTTTTAAAAAAAAAATAAATCTCTTTTAGTGAAAACCTTTTTTTTTTTTTAAATAGATTGCTCAGCTTTTTTAATTATAGTATTAAGATACGAATCAATTTAATTGATTCAACTAATAGTTCATTGAATAATGAAATAATTTTAGAGGTAAATTAAATTGGTTTACGTTGACTTGACAATTAAATAAATAAATTAATAATATGAAACAATTAAATTGAACCAAATATTTCTTTTTACAAAATTATACTTATATTTTTATTTTTTATAAAGTTGATAATTATTTTTTCTTTAATTTGTATTTATATAATATCTATTCATGTTATTTTTATAATATATTTAATTTAATTTAATTTGAAATATATATTTATTTTTAATATAAATAATCAATTCAACTAATTTAATTAGTGAGTCAACTATTGAATCAAATAACTTGGAGTTTGTTTAATTTTGTTTTTATTTTTTTTATTTTTAAAAATTATGTTTAAAAATTATTTTATAAAACAAAAATAAAAAAAATATTTGATAAACTATTTGGAAAACATGTTATTTTTAATATTTTCGTGTCCTGAAAACAAAAACAAAAAATAAAATATTTTTTTTTAAAAAAAATAACTTATTTTAAAATTTGTTTTCGAAATAACAATAAAAAATAATTATCAAACAAATTTTTTTATTTTAAAAATAAGTGAACAGAAAATAATTTTTAAAAGGTGAAAACAAATAGACGCTTGATCTCTCACCAATTTAATATCTTATCCAATTTTAATATCTATGGTTTAATCAGATTATACCAAAACTTTGTAAATAAAGCAAAGGAAAGAATTGCACTGAGGAC
Source organism: Gleditsia sinensis (assembly GCA_037074535.1). Lineage (NCBI taxonomy): Eukaryota > Viridiplantae > Streptophyta > Magnoliopsida > Fabales > Fabaceae > Gleditsia > Gleditsia sinensis. The sequence continues at coordinate 68,333,270 of CM073465.1, forward strand.
CCACAGGCATAGAAAATTCTTCCAGCCAACCCACTATCCAACCTATTCACAAAAGCAAATCATTTCGAGTTTATTAAACAGAGAAATGCTTCCCCGGGACAATGCATACAGACCTCATTTATTTTCTATTGTTTTGTTTTCCTTTTCCTTTGTTCCCCTTTTTTTTTCTTTATACAAGCAAACTACCAAACCCTCCTCCATTAGCCCACAGACATGCTTCCTTTTTCCTTATTCTTTTGACATTCCTGCTGACAGCTGATCTTAATATGCGCTGAAATTATTTGAGAACATGACACTTTCTAGTTTAGTTAGAGGATTTCTTGTGCAATAAGGGATCACTGATGACCTGGGGCTCAAAGTTTGGTTTGAGATAGTTGACTAGTGTCTCTGCATACAAATCATATCGAGCAGTCATTCTGAAGTCCCATTTGTCTTTCAACTTCCTGCATAAATTGAGATCCATGTCTGCAATTATCAAGCCATCCCTGTTACGAGAGAGCAATGGAGTGCACGAAGCATCTGGTGCTGAAAAATGACTGGATCCATAAAAGTGTCCAAAATCCACATGTGCTGGCTTTCCATCTTCAGATGTAAATGGGTTTGGAAATGTCTCAGTCCCAACACGATTGATTGAAGCAACAAAATAACTATTTGCTATTGCAGCATTACACGCCGGCAAAACCATAACACAGAAAGCAGATAAAGGTCTTAGAGATTGTAGGAAAAACTAATCACAGGCCTTCATTTAAGAACTTAACCATTTATGCTGAAATGGTATTTGACATGGTATTAGAATATCTATAATAAAGTGGTCAAAAATTCAATTCTTGTTGCCCCTTTTTCTCTTTATCAAAGGTAAGTTTCAACACAATATATAATGGGTTTGTACATATTTCAGACTTTAAGCCCAATAGGACTTTCTTTTGAGGAGTTGTGTTAGAGATTATAATAAAAGCTAATTATGGGCCTTCACCAAATAATTTAAACTTCTAAGTTGTAATCGTATTTGACATAAACAATACACTATTATGTAGATTGTCCACTGGCACAATGGCAATTTGCTTGTTATTTGGTACTTGAATTTCATGCTAAATATCAAAGTATAGTATTAATATCAAACTATTGTATAGCCCATAAGAAAGTGCCAAATTTAACCAAAGAAAAATTTATATGCACAAAATCGATTTCGTTTAAGGAGTTTAGCATGTAAGCAATAAATATAAAATAACTGACCTCTATAGGCCACGTTGGCTTACTGAGTTCACCAACAGTTGCAGAAGGGTTGAAAGCAATTCTACACCATTCAAGCCAAAGGTTAACCAATTCAAAGGATGGTGCCTACCATAACATATATTAATAGCAATCTTTCCATATGCTGTTTCAAAGACAGGGTGGCCAGTATTTCCCTCCATATAATATGTACTCTCATTGAAGTCCCCAACTCCAGGTATATGGTTCTGTCAAATGTTACTTGTTTATAAGATAACTGAAACTAAAAGATAATCTTAAAAGCTGAAAGCTTATGCAATTACCTTACGGTGCTTCCCAATTATATTGCCATGATTTCCGATTACAATAGCAGTGTTCCAGAGAACCTCGCCATGATTAATATCCCTTTCAAGAATTGGACTTATAATTACCATGTTATATTTCAAAGAAAAACTTTGCAGGAACTGTTTTGATTCTCCATCAACAGTTTCTGCAAATTCACACCATCTCTTCTCTCGTGTACAGAAAGCAAATGGCATCATCCATGCTTCCTGCAGCCAAGATATATTAAGTCACTCAAGGTTTTCAAATCTCAGTGAGAAGTCACTTGGTAAATGTTCATGCTCACATATAACCTACTTGCAAGCATAATACATTAACTCCTGAAGCACCAGCGGCATCAATAATTGGCTTTAGCTTATTAAAGATAGCCCTCTTTTGATCCAAAAAGGAAGTAGTGGTTGGATTGGCAATAGAGTTCTGAATTAGACCAACCCTAACTACTCGAGGTTCTCTTAATACTTCTCTGTCAGCTTGAAATGAGAAAGCGTGAAAGAAATCAACAGAAAATCATTACAGCAATCAGAAATATAGAAGAAATAACAGACAGAGTTTCTATACTATTTACTAACGAAATAAACTTTCAATAATTGTTATGCTAAAGATATCTCATTAGACCAATAACTGCTAATAATATACTACCAATTGCCACAAATGATTATCAACACCCAGAAAAGAAAAGAAAGGTTAGTTAGCCCCACATTCATACTGCAGGGAGTCAGAGAAGTGAAAATTATGGGAGAAATGAAACTTGATATGCATTTGGACATCATGTATAACAAATTAGATCCTGATTTTCTTTCTTTCCATTTTCACACAACTAAGCACATCCGTAAGCTTCAAGGTTTGGACTTCGCATGCATTTTGAAAGAAACAAATTATCTTGTTGAAGAGCACCCCATGTTGAAGAGCATCTCATGGACTTCCACCTCATTTCATGGTCTTTGGTGCAGTTCAAGGTTGCCAGCGGACCATAAAAAGAAGTGGAAGTCCATGGGATGGTCTTCAATGGAAAGGTAAAGCTTCAACAGCAACAGGATGCTCTTCAATGGAAATGAGTGCTTCATGGAAATGGATTTGGCTTAAGAGTGAACAGAACAAATTGATCTTTGGCAGAGTTATTTTTTATGGGGTTTTCTGTGAAGCTTATTTGGTGTGAGAATGGGAAATTTGGGATAAACTGCAATTTATGGGGGGAATTCATCTTCTTTTCCAGCCTTAGGCTTATCTGCGGTGGCAAGAAGATGTGCCAAATGTGAAATAATAGCCCCCCGTAACAAGAAAACATCCAGATATATATTCTATTACGTTTTATGTTAAATTGTGGGTGGAGATTGGATGGAAGGGTAACATTAAAGAACTTTAAAGTATGAGGGATTAAAAAGACAAAAAATAAAATCTTCTAAGCACTATAGTGACACCTCACATATTTGACAAAAAAAAGGGTTTTACTCACAGCTTAACAATCTTCATAGTAAAAATAAAAAACAAAAGAATATGAGAAACCAACATTTTTCCAGCATATTCATATCATGAAAAGCCTATTTCAAAATTATCCACATGAAAATTGCAACTCCAGAGCCTAAACAATACTAGAAAGACATTCTTAGGGTATCCTGATATAGTATCTCAATTCTCATCTGTTTAGCAAACATACCTTTCAGATTTTCTATGTAAAATATACTAGGAGCTCCACCATAAAATATAGCACAAACATTTATCCATGTATATAGTTAAGAATTTAACTAAAAGGTGTGACGTCATTCTGAAGAAGTAGGACAGAAGCAAAGTAATCCAATAGTCCTTTTTTCTTATAATGATAAAATTGAATGATATGGGGAGGAAAATAGGGTTGTATTCATATTTAATACTTGGAGGTGAAATCCATGTTCCACAGAGAGATCTGTAGCAGATTCTGTTAGAGAAATTGAATCAAGTGCTCTTCCATAATTAAGCCCAAGAAGCAAGCGGTTGACTTCCTGCAATATAATACTGGCACACCATCAGAAAATAGGTCAATATATCTAAATGCAATTAATGATAGCATTGACATATTAAACCACTTTAAGAAGGAAGATGTATGATCCATTTTCTGTATCTTTAAGTTCAAGTGTGTGTGTATATAATACATACAGGAAGTTAAAATGAGTGATAAAAATCATCTAGCAGTTTGATAGATTCGGGAATGTATAGCTTAAAAGAGCTAGAGGAACTTACAGGTGGCAAATCTATATTCTTGCTAATGCAATTCCTTCCTACCATGACTTTTGAAACAAGTGGCAAACAGCAGCAGGAAAAACAGGTCCATATATCATAAGGTCCTAAGGCGTTTGGAACTATGACCACCATGTTTTTATCCAAACTTATTCCAAGATCTAATAGGCCAATCAAATAAATAGAGAGAGCGCATGAAAACAAAATCACAATGTCCATACAACAGGTCAGGATTCTTTTCCTCCTAGAACGAAAAGTGGATACTTGACAAGTGCAGCAACCTCCCCCTTTCTCCATCTAATTGACAATCTACTACTATGCCCTTTGTACAAATTGCTCCCTTACATGACAAAATGACATGCAGGCATTTGATTTATCCGCACAACTACGGACAGGTCTCAAACTCACTGCTCAAAATGATGACCTCATCTATTGACACAGTATGCTGATCAGATACTGCCCAAGCAAAACGAATGCTTTTACCCTTTAACATTTTTTAGGAAACATAATTGTAATTGCTAATGTCGTTTCTGCCCCCACGAACAAATCTACATCATCTTCACTAAATTTAATTCATACTGGCAATTGATGCTCTTTTAAAACAGAACCTAATTATTCATAGCACAAAATAGAAATAGAACTTATAAACAAAATCTCAAAATAGAAACAGAACCTAATTATTCATATTTTAATTTATTCTTGGAATATGAATAGGGACAAATTCCGCTGGGCATTATGGGTAGTGCTGCACCAAGTTCTACGACTAATGCAACACCATCTCCAAGAGAGCCACCAAGTTGATTTTTTTTACTTTGTTAACATTTTATTATGTAATGTTTTGTTAATTGACATTGTATATTTCACTCAACAATCATGTATTATGTATGAAATTCTGGTTATATATATATATATATATATATATATATATATATATACTTTATTAATTTCTTTGACTATGTTTTTTAATCATAAATAAAGATTTTATTTAAATGGTAAATAAATTGTTTTTTTAAAAAATTACTATAAGATTCAGTGGCGACCGAAAGTCGTCACTGAAACTTGGGATGAAAAAAAAATTCGAAAGTCATTTACGATGGATTCAGTGGCGACTTAGAAAAGTCGTCACTGAAAGTTACATTCAGTGGCGACTTAGTCGTCACCGAATCATAATTTTCAGTGACGACTTTGAAGGGTCGTCACTGAAAACCCTGCATTCAGTGGCGACTAAGTCGCCACTGAATGTATACATTCAGTGACGACTTTTCTAAGTCGCCACTGAAAGCTTCAGTGACGCATTTATCCGCGACCACCTGGTGACGACTAAAAGTCGTCACTAAATGGGTCGCCACTGAAAACCCTGCATTCAGTGCGACTAAGTCACCACTGAAAGCTTCAGTGACGCATTTATCCGCGACCGCCTGGTGATGACTAAAAGTCGTCACTGAATGTATTCAGTGACGACTTTTTTATCTTTAGTGACGACTAAAGTCACCACTGAATGCTAGTTTTCTTGTAGTGTTGATCTAAAAGTCAAATTCAAATTGGGCTGGTGCTAGTTTTATTATATTAATTTTTTATCATTTATTTGCTATATTAATTTATTTATGTTCAGTGATTTTTTTTTATAGAAATAGATGGTACTGAAATTTTGCTCATGAATTGTTTTTTCAAATTTGCTCATTAAAGTTGTGGGACTAATTATAATGGCTACAAAAGGGATAGATATTGCACTGTTAAGAGTCCATGACAATTTTTGCACTCTACGATTGGGTTACATCTCAAGTCTTGGGTCTACAACACGTTTTAGACTAGATGGGATCCTGATACACCATCCACAAATGCATGGCGGACTAATTATAATGGCTACAAAAGGGATAGATATTGCAGTGTTAAGAGTCCATGACAATTTTTGCACTCTACAATTGGGATACATCTCAAGTCTTGGGTCTACAACACGTTTTAGACTAGATAGGGATCCTGACACACTGTACACAAATGCATGGCCAAAAATGGTTTAGGATAGATAAGGGATCGTTAGACACCATACACAAATTCATGGACAAAAATGGTTTAGGTTAGATAAGGGATCCTCCCACACTATACATAAATGCATGGACAAATTGGTAGTGACTAAGAGCAACTAAAATCAACCAAGTCAATTCAAAGTCATGTGCTCGCCAATTGGTTTTACCAAATTAGAAAAATAAATAAATAAATAAATTTTAGGTGTAGTTTTTTAAGTATTTGTCATCATCTTCTCCAATACAACTATAACACATGAAAAAAAGGGTCCATATTATATTTTTATTTAAAAAAATAATTACAAAAACTTAAAGCATTTCATCTTGTAGGAAAAGAATTCTCTTTTACGCCCAAAAGTCATGGCAATATATTTTTTACAAATTAAAATTATCTATTTAACTTCATACTATCTATGTATTATAATTTTAAATATTTATATATATTCATAATAATATTTTATCAAAAATAAATCGTAATCTTCCAATTGTAATTCACAAAAAGCTTTCGTCACATTCTTATAAAATATAATTTTTTTTTCACAATAATTTGTTTTACACCATTGATCTCTGTTGCTGCAAGTTTAGGTGATGCTGCAGGAAGGTATACTTTAAATTTTTGTGATATTTTCATATACGAGATTTCACCATTTGAATAGTCCAGATTAAACTCCTAATTGTAAATTGGTTATATTGTGAGCCATACCTGTGATGGATTATCTAATTAAGTAATGGATTGTAAACAAAACTACTCCACAAGTCAAGCCTACCAGATTTGACTATCATGCATTGACTTGATTTCAAATTGAAGAAATATATAATATGCCATTCTCTTTTTTATTGCGCACTGCTTGCATCTTTCACAAGTCCGATATGCTAAACATGGGGAAACTTCATTTCTCTACTTTCGTGCTCTCACTGCATTGCTTCATGGCCTACTTAGCTTTGAGTAAGCCAAATATCACCACAGATAAGTCTGCACTTCTTGCTTTCAAATTTTCTATCTTGGATCCTTACAATCTCTTAGCTAATTGGTCTAACTCTTCTTCTCCATGCAATTGGGTTGGTGTCACATGCAATAACCACCATGGAAGGGTTCAAGCCTTGAATCTTGGTGACATGGGTCTCAAGGGCACCATATCTCCACGACTGGGAAATCTCTCATTCCTTGTTGAACTTGATCTTCATAACAACAATTTTCATGGTCAATTGCCAAAAGAGTTAGTCCAATTGCACAGATTGAAAGTGCTTAACTTGAGCTACAATAAATTTGATGGAGAAGTTCCAACATGGATAGGCGATTTATCTACACTTCAACACTTATATCTTCACACTAATAGTTTTAGTGGAATCATTCCATTATCTATATCCAACCTATCAATATTGGAAACCTTGGATTGGAATAATAATTCTATCAAGGGAACCATTCCACTTGAGATTGGAAGTCTTAAGCACTTGAGGATTTTACGAATTGCGGGTAACAAGCTTTCAGGAATCATGCCTCAAACCATTTCCAACTTATCTTCACTTGAATTATTGAGTTTGCCGTCTAATAACTTATCAGGTATGTCTTAAAGGATTTATGTTATCAATATTTGGTTTTGCTCTGCTTATTTCTATTTGGCTAGTATGATATCAGTTGGGTATGTAAGTGTAGCCAAACAAACACTAACTTAGATTTAACTCATTCAATAAATAATTTGTTTGGCTTCGCTTTTAAAGTTCATTTAAATTAACATACTTTTTATCTTAGAATTTAAACTCAAATAAGCCTACATGAAACATTAAGTTTAAGTTTAAATATTCTAATTTTTATGTTTATATTAATATATATTCTTATTTTATAATATACAAACATATTATATTATCTAATTTACATATGTATTGTTTTATTCTTACTCTACCTTTAGTGAGCTTAGTTGAGTTGAGTAATAAAATTTTTAAAGTAGGCTCAAGTACTAAAATAAATATATTATATTCAAGCAAACTTGGATTTTTCTTTTTTGTTTATTTGTCTATTTTGCTTGAATGCGCTGGTCCTTGGAGTGGGACCAAGTTAGCTAGAGGATGATTATTAAAGGACTTCTTGGGGTGGGTTTCTTTTCCTCCGCCCGTTTTTCATTTTTTGTGCTGTCTTTCCATTTTTTAGCCAACTTTTGTTGGCTTTTTTTTAATGGATTATCCAAAATTCATAATAAATGGTAGATAGAAACCTAAAACAGCTAAAATATATTTTTTTCTTGGCAAAAATCTTCATTTAATTAAATAATGCCAAAACGGCATCTTCTCACTGGTGTTTCACCAGTCCTTCCCGTTTCCACTGGTTTAATGCTGTTGCAACTGGAGGAATAATAATAGTGTATTGTTTTTAGCCTCCTTGTGTCTCGTCATATTTTATGATTTAACAACATGCCCACAAATATAAAATTGTCTCAGGAACATATTGACTAATGGCATGCTTTTGATCCCAAGTCAAATTAAATGCATGTGAAAAAGTTGCAATTGACTTATGTTTGATGGGCGTTGGTGAGAATAATGATACATACAATGTTATAGCAAAAAAAAAAAAATTCATTGTTCTTCTTTAATATTTGAAGGAGGCATTCCAAAAGAGATTGGTGATCTTTCACAGCTAAAGATAATGTATCTTGAAAACAACAATTTGGAAGGTATGATTTTTTATTATACCCGCCATATAAATACATATTGCTATGTTTATAATTTCTTCTTGTTCTCTACAACTTACTAATTTGTAATATACACTTAGCTGTTCTCTTGTATAAATAATGACTTAACAATGAATTAATTGTTTGAATGCCACCACACATTGTCGCTGCTATAGCGATGACTGCCACTGTAAAGGCATTACGAAAGAAACATTTTCTAACTTTCAAAGAGTCTAACAATATTATGTTGTTTAGCATTCTAACAAGGCAACAACTTAAGGAAACTAGAGCTTTACAATATTTATATATTGTATCTCCAAGTGTCCTAGAAATATTCTGCTTAAGCATTCTTCTGTCACTTTTTCAAAATTATTTTTGATAAGTCTTATGTAAGGATGGAAACACTTAATATGAATACATGAATCTTTTCTCTTTTTATCTAGGATATAGGATTTTATTTTCATTTTTTCTATTTTTACAGGCACCATTTCACCTTAATGTTAAGTATTAAGGTCAGTGCCATATGTGAGCTATTACTTCTATGTAAACAAATATATTAGGCAGACTAATATGAATACATGAATCTTTTCTCTTTTTATCTAGGATATAGGATTTTATTTTCATTTTTCTATTTTTACAGGCACCATTTCACCTTAATGTTAAGTATTAAGTTCAGTGCCATATGTGAGCTATTACTTCTATGTAAACAAATATGTTAGGCAGACTAATTCAGGTTGTACATATAATATTGTCGGGTTTTATATTAGTATTGATAACTGATGCTAAAATATGAGTGATACATAGGTAAACTTCCAAAATCAATTGGCAACTGCACATTGCTGGAAGAACTATTTTTAAATGAGAACTCCTTAACAGGTATGCTTGCCGCACCCATTGACTCTTTCTCATTATTATTGTTGAAAAGAAACACTGCTATGTATTAATAACATTTCATCAATAATTCACATGTCAATGTGTGTATGTAAAGCAATGGAAAAGTTGTGCTATGTGAAAAAGAGAGGTGGTGAGACGTATATAATTGGATACACTCTTAAATGATTAGTATACTTAAAAAAATTGTATCCTTACTTAAACTTTTGAGTGTAATATATATAAATGAACTATTTTAAAATGAATTTTTGATAAGTTTGGAAATCAATCTCAAGAAAGAGCTTTATTGAATAGCACGCCGCGATGGAACAGATTGTATATGTTGTATATATGGTACATAGTAAACTGTTCCAAGGATGCCATCTTGTTACCCAAATGTTTCCCTTCTTCGTAAGTGTGGTTTTTTCTAAAAACACTGCGAGCTCTCGTTTAAAAGATTGATAGATCCGGGATTTTTATCAATATGGAGTCATTTTCCCTATGTCCTTGATATATTGAATAAGCATAAAAGATAAATGCACTAAAAAAGTGAAATTTTTTTTTCTAAAATTTTATTAGTGATAAAAATATTTTGAAAGAAATATAAAAATAAAGTATTTCTATGCTACTAATGAGACTCCTAATCAATCTAAGAAACATAGTTAAAATAAGAAACTAAAAACAGAAAATTGAGAAAAATAAACAAAAAAGTAGAAAATGTTGCGCAGATGTGCCTCAAAACGGCTTTAATTGGGATCCCTAGATTAAGATAGCATTGAGCTAAAAAATATTTGCTGTTGATATCTTTTGAGACTTGTAACTCCGTCCAAATTAAGCTTTACGACTATTCAAAGTTTGGACTGTGTATTTGCTATGCAAGCATATGAACTTGACATGAAGCATACTTTAATTTTAAATATTGTAATTGCACCTTATGTGGACTATTAATTCATTGACTTATTTATTTATCATATAAGTTGAACAAAGTTTAAAGCTAAGATTTTCAGCTCACTTACAATTTTAGATTTTGCAATAATTGTCTAACTAAAATGAAAACGAGTGTCAAAAGGAATTAATTCTTTTCGTTATATATTCTTTCATAAAAGAAAATTTACAAAATTAATTTTTAAGTCAGTGAGATCCAATATTTTATTCTAGTAGGAAAGGATGTTAAAACGAAAGTCCTATTACATGCTATATATTTATGGGTAAGTACAAAGGATCAAATCTGTGTTTAATTAAATGATATCAAAATGGCACTTTGTCATTGGTGTACTATTTAGTCCTAATAGGCCTCCTTGTGTCTCGTCATATTTTATGATTTAACGACATAAAAACAAATATAAATTTGTCTGAAGAACATATTGACTAATGACATGCTTTTGTTCGATAGGCAAATTAAATTCATGTGAAAAAGCCAGTATTGACTTATGTTTGATGTCCGGTAGTGAGAATAATGATACATATAAATGTTACTATGAATAATGATACATACAATTTTATGTAAAAATAAATTCATGTTGTTTTTTTTAATATTTGAAGGAGGCATCCCAAAAGAGATTGGTGATCTTCCACAACTAAGGCTGATGACTCTTTCAAATAATAAGCTTTCTGGCTCTATACCGTCCACAATATTTGAGAGCTCAGTGCTACAACAGATTGATTTTTCTTATAATAATTTGTCCGGTAGTCTCCCGTCAAATTTATGTCATGGGCTTTCAAAACTTGAATTACTTTATTTATATTCCAATGAATTTTCTGGGGAGATGCCATCTGTTTGGTATCAATGCAAAGAATTGAAATACTTAGCATTATCCAGTAACGGATTCAACAAAGGATACATTCCAAGTGACCTTGGAAATCTGACCAACCTCCAATTCTTATATCTTGCCAACAACAACTTAGAAGGTACGGTTTTTAATTATACCCTCATTATAAACACATATATGCTGATTATTTATCATAAGTTACATGTTTATAATTTCTTCTTGTCTTATTTTTTAACAAAAACTCATTCATTTGTAATATCAACTTAGTTGCTCTCTTGTATAAATAATGACTTAACAATGAATTAATTGTTTGAATGCCACCACACATTGTCGCTGCTGTAGGGACGATTGCCACTGTAGAGTCATTACGAAAGAAACATTTTCTGACTTTCAAAGAGCCTTAGAATTGAGTCTAACAATATTATGTTGTTTAGAGTCCCAGAAATATGTTTTACCTCTAAGTGTCCTAGAAATATTCTGCTTAAGCATTCTTCTATCACTTTTTCCAAATTATTTTTGAGAAGTCTGACGTAAGGGTGGAAACAATTAATATGAACACATGAATCTTTTCTCTTTTCATCTAGGATCTAGAATTTTATTTTCGTTTTTCTATTTCTACAGGCACCATTTCACCTTAATGTTAAGTATTAAGGTCAGTGCCATATGTGAGCTATTACTTCTAAGTAGACAAATATATTAGGTAGACTAACTCAAGTTGTACAAATAATATTGTCGGGTTTTATACTAGTATCGATAACTGATGCTAAAATATGAATGTTACACAGGTGAAATCCCATCATCTCTTTTCAGCATCTCTTCTTTGAGAATAGTGAGTCTGCCAGGAAACAATTTACATGGTGAACTTCCTAAATCAATTGGCAACTCCACATTACTGGAAGAACTGTATTTAAATGAGAACTCCTTAACAGGTATGTTGTCCACACCCATTGACTCTTCCTCATTATTGTTATTAAATCAATTATACCCTCGTTATAAACACATTTATGATGATTATTTATCATAAGTTATGTGTTTATAATTTCTTCTTGACTTATTTTTTAACAACAACTCATTCATTTGTAATATCAACTTAGTCGTCTCTTGTGTAAATATTGACATAACAATGAATTAATTGTTTGAATGCCACCACACATTGTCGCTATTGTAGGGACGACTGCCACTGTAGAGTCATTACGAAAGAAACATTTTCTGACTTTCAAAGATCCTTAGAACTGAGTTTAACAATATTATGTTGTTTAGAGTCCTAGAAATATATTGTATCACGATGCCAATTTGGGATACATGACTGGCATGTCATAAGGGATTGGTCCTTAAACCGTAAGCCACAAAATAGACAATCAGAAACTAACACACAATATCACCTCACACCATATCAGAAATGAACATTTCATTTATATACATAATCATTTTCTTACAAATTTATACCATATAGTCCTTGTATATAGATAACCTTAACCAACATATATAGAGTACATAATAGAAACAGGATCCTACTTGTGATCACCGGAGCACAGTCTAGATTACAAAAAAAGACAAGATTACAAAGAAAAAAAATTAAGGAGCCCTAGGAACAATTGGGTTCTCCACTGAAACTGCTACCCTATTCAAGTTCAGATGAATAAGGGTTGGACTCTTAAATGCTATCTGAAAACATAAAATATGAGGGGGTGAGTTTACACAACTCAGTGAGCAAATATAGCCTACTATAACTGAAACAGAATAGACCATACGCATGAGTTTTTCATAAATAGAAATTATGCCAGAATATAACATTATCTAAATCAATGTATATAACAACAAACTAAAGCTTTAAAGGGGCTAAATTTGGTTAATAGATGTTCTAAAATCTTGAGATTTAAAATAATAAATAATAATTTCAAAATCAGATAAGAAAATACGAAATTAACTCTTTATGAAAAAAAAACAATGTTTAGAGGAGGACTCAAAGTAGAACCATTATTATAATTTTTTTATGCCCAAGTATAAAGCTTGGTAGAGGCAATCACCACATACATGTCTTATCCCAAGCATATAGCAATAGGACGGATAAATCACCATATTCTCATCATTCATATCATAAGGTTGAGGGGAACTCCCCTCAACTCCTTAACCTTTCTATATGATGACTGTCCCAAGAACACATCAATAGGATGGGTAAATCACCACATTCTCATCATAGGTAACCAGGCCAAATGCCACTAACTATTGAAAGAGACATACCTCAACTCCATACTTATTCACAATCCAATCCTCATGTGCCCTTTCACACAAGATGCTAGCAACTCCCTTGTTAGTTAGGGTTACATGGTGCACCAATGCTAGCTATCTCTGCCGCTAGCTAACAATGTTTCTGTCAATGATTCCTCTAGAATAAAAAAGTTTTATAAACCAAAAATGTAAACTGAATGAAAAATTGGAAAGCATGAGGTTAAAATTCTTTTTAAGACAAAATATATATCCCTCCATTCCAAGACATTCCTTGGACAGAGTTCAGATATAGAAATTTATTTTTCAAAATTAGAAATACAACATTTTCATTCCAGCCTAAACAAACCATGATATTCAGTATGAATGACACATTCCAAACTCAAATACAAATTCAATTGCACCATATCCATAAAACAATGAGGTATCATTTATAACAGAAATCATATGAAACAATATGAGAGATGATACAATTATAAGATTCAATAAAGTGTAACATAACACCACATTTTCATCATAAACTCAGGAGGGACTTACTAAAGGCCTGTTTTGTATGCCCTATAGCTTCTAAGAATATAAATCAATGTAAACAATGAGTATGCTAGAAAAGAATTAAGTTTATGTAAAACTATAAAAAATAGAAATCATTCTTAAAAGATCTAGTAATACATAAATCAAGTAAAAATGAAACTCAATTTATGCTATTCACAATTAAAAATTTATTTTAAAATACATGAGAATGAGAGGGATTTGAAAAGGCGTTATAGTAAACTATATTCACTCACAGGGTAAGGCTCCAATTTGGACAACCCTAAAATGTACTTTTTCAATTTAAATTTGACTAAATAGAGCTCAAAAATGAGTCCGGAGGATCCAAAAACCTAAGAAATGATTCTAGGAGTTTGGTTAACTGATATTCACTGTTCATGGTCGGAATTACTGATCACACTTGTAAGAATCACTATTTACGCTAGTCGAAATTACTGTTCATGACATCAAAAGTTGTCAAATGGTTGAGAAATTTCATATCCTATAGTTTATTTATCTCCTAAATTCATCTACGGTGTCAAATTTTCAATTTGACGACTCTAAATAGGAGTTTTAGAATTTATCTTTTTTTAAGATTTTCTACTTCTGATCTACAGCGATTCTGCAATCGATTTGAAAAATTATTCGGTCAAAATCTTAGTATTCTCTGTCCTGAATCTAATAGTACCTTTAGTTTTAAAATCAGAGGCTCAAAGGTACTCTAGATCTAGAGAGAGAAAATAAGGAGAGAGAAAATTACTATTCATCACTATTCATTCACCCAAAAATTTTTAATCTCTTTTTTTTAAAATAATAATGGAGTGACCAATTAGAAAATTTCTAATTGTTAGAGGAAGTCCTTGCAAATTTTATTATTTATATTTTGACCCCTAAACTTTTAGGAAATTACAATTTGACCCCAAAAATATTAATAAGTTTTCTTTTTCATCTTTAAAACCTTTCAATTACATCCCTACTCATTTATTTCTTTTATTAATCCATACATAAATGAGACTTACTAAATTTTAGGGTTGTTGCATATTGTACCTTTAAGTGTCCTAGAAATATTCTGCTTAAGCATTCTTCTATCACTTTTTCAAAATTAGTTTTGATAAGTCTGACGTAAGGATGGAAACAATTAATATGAACACATGAATCTTTTCTCTTTTCATCTAGGATCTAGAATTTTATTTTCGTTTTTATATTTCTACAGGCACCATTTCACCTTAATGTTAAGTATTAAGGTCAGTGCCATATGTGAGCTATTACTTCTAAGTAGACAAATATATTAGGTAGACTAACTCAAGTTGTACAAATAATATTGTCGGGTTTTATACTAGTATCGATAACTGATGCTAAAATATGAATGTTACACAGGTGAAATCCCATCATCTCTTTTCAGCATCTCTTCTTTGAGAATAGTGAGTCTGCCAAGAAACAATTTACATGGCGAACTTCCTAAATCGATTGGCAACTGCACGTTACTGGAAGAACTGTATTTAACTGAGAACTCCTTAACAGGTATGCTGGCCACACCCATTGACTCTTCTTCATTATTGTTAATAAAAAGAAACACTGATATGTACTAGTAAATTTTTTTATCAATAATTCACATGTGAATGTGTGTATGTAACTCAGTGGGAAAGTTGGGCTATGTCAAAAAGAAAAGTGGTGAGATCTATAAAATTGGATACACCCTTAAATGATTAGTATACTTTAAAAAAACTGAATCATGACTTAAAATTTTAAATATAATATATATAAATGAAGTATTTTAAAATGCAGTTTTGATGAGTTTAGAAACCCCATCTGAAGAGAGAGCATAATTGAATAGCACACCAGGATCGAGCAAATTTTAGATGTTGTATGTATCGTACATATTAACTATTCCAAGGATGCTATCTAGTTAACCAAATGTTTCCTTTCCTCATAAATGTGGTTTTTTTTTCTAAAAACCTGCGAACCCTCCTTTAAAAGGTTGATAGATCCAAGATTTTTGTCAAATTGGAGTCATTTTCCCTGTTTCCACAATATATTGAATAAGCGTAAAAGATAAGTGCACTCAAAAGACTGAAAGAAAATTTCTCTAAAATTTTATTAGTAATCAAAAAGTTTTGCAGGAAATATAAAACATAGCAAAGGAAATGTCCCCCCGATGGACCTCAAAACAGCATTAATGCATTCCCTAGGTTAAGATAGTATTGGGCTAAAAAATGCTTGCCATTGATATTTTTACAAGACTTGAACTCCATCCAAAATAAACTTTATGACCTTTTGAAGTTTGGACTGTGTTTTTTAGTAAGGAGTGGGATGCAGGGATATGAAATCTTTGACATGAAGCATACTGTAATTTTAAATATTGAAGTTGTTGCTCATGTCAGCTATTATTTCATTGACTTATTTATTTATCATATAAGTTGAACAAAGTTTAAAGCTAAGCTTCTCAGCTCGGTTACAATTTTAGATTTTGCAATAATATCTTCTTTGTCTAACTAAAATGAAAACGAGTGTCAAAAGGAATTAGTTCTTTTTGTTATATATTCTTTCATAAAAGAAAATTTACAAAATTGATTTTAAGTTAGTGAGATGAGATCCAATATTTTATTCTAGCAGGAAAGGATGTTAAAACGAAAGTCTTACTACATGTTATATATTTATGGGTAAGACAGAGGATTGAAAACAGTAATACTAATCCTATAAATTTAAAATTATATTAAATTTTATTTTTCATATACACTATGAAATAGTTTGCTGTTAATTTTAATTTTACAAATAATATTGAATGGATCATATAATTAATTGATTTTACTTTTTTATATAGTAAAAGATTATTTAAATAATATAATAATTTAATAACTATAAAAAATGAAAATTAACTGAAAACAAAATATTGACGAAAAGTTAATACAAATTCAGTTTTTAATAAAATTGTAGTTATAGTAAATAAAAAAACTAGAGTAATTAAATTTATATAACAACAACTACTACTAAGCCTTTTCCTACTAGGTGGGGTTGGCTATCTGTCACGGCCCAAAATGATGGAACACATAACCGGCACAGCATAAGGGTTTCCCCCTAGTCGCAAGCCTAACACATAGCATGTACAAACATCCAGCACACAATCCAAAGTACATAATAAATATAACTGGCCACATATGCCACATCCAATATAAGAAAATACTGTATATATATATATATATCATGAATCCAACATTTGTGATTCAACTTGGCCCATGGCCTCATAATACAAACATCATTGTAAAACATAAAATCGTTTTCCAAACAACACATCAAATTACGCAAGAAGCGAGGATCCTGCCTGTAAATTCATGGAGGTACACTAGACATAAACGAAACTAGACAAATAGTACAAAAGAGCCTTGCCCAAACTGGGGCTCACCAACGCTATATTCAGTCTCCTACGAAGCTGTAGCTGGATCAAAGTCTCTTTGACTATTTGTGGGGAGGAAACAGAAGAGGGGTGAGATCACATATCAGTGAATGGGTAAATCACACTATAACAGAAACAGGACAAACCAAGCACGAGTGTTTCGCAATGAGTTTAATAATTGAAATCAAAGTGTAAAGAAAATAATAGAAACATTAAGCATTTAACCATAATTTATTGAAAGAAAAGCTAAACAGTTCAAATGTATGTTCAAAAGATAAAACATGATTTAAATCAGTAACCGTAAAGCAAATCAATTATGCATGGTAAGTAATAAATAAAGTTATTTATGCAATAACAATGATGAATGAGTTTGTTTAGAAATATTTAATCTTTAAGAAAAATGCACAAGTCTATTGGAGTTCTTTCCTAACAGATCTATCATCTTTCCCCAGCACATAGCAAGGGGAGGGTAATCACTGTAGTCGTAGACATAAGTCTACCCTAAATTCCCCAAGCACATAGCAAGGTTGTGGAAATCACTGTAGGCGTAGACATAAGTCCACCCTAAATTCTGTGACTTAGGCGGTCATATGCCCGTCACAATATCCTAGGCCGAAGCCTTAACATGACCATGGTGCACCAGGGCTAGCACTACCTGCGGCTAGCTAACAGTGACCTAAAAGGGTTCCTCCAATAGAAAACATTTGAAAATATGCTATTCAAAGAGTTTAAAGTAAAAAATTTCAATAATATTATAATAAAGCTATAATTCTCCATCTAACTCTTTTCATGCATAAAACTCTGTTCTAAAATATGTCTCATCCATGGATTCCCATGGAGACCTTTATCATCATAAACTTTCCCTTTAAACAAATATCGTCCGTAGACATCGCATAGATGTTCGCCATGCATCAAATCATTTCATGGCTATCTTAGTTCATTTCTATGACTAAGTTCGCATTTCTATAAATCTAGCTCAATGGAGAATTATCAGCCTAGATGCTTGCCCTGCATACCTAGGGTTCAACTAGGATTGAAATTTATAATTTCTAACATGGTTGGAACATATTGGTTTTCAAAACGGTAAAATAATTTAGCATACATTCCAACTAGTTAAAAAAAATCATATGAGAGAGTTATAAACCGAGTTCGTAAAACATGCGCTATAGTAAGAAAAACCCACTCACCGGTAAAGGCTCCAGATTGGACAGCCCTAAAATCCTCGTTTCTGGTCTGAATTCGGTAAAACAAACTCCAAAATCGAGTCCGGAAGGTCCAAAAACTTAAAAAATGACTTCGGAAGTTTAGTCACTATTCACGCAAAAAATACTATTCACCGCCACTATTTATCGCCGAAAAACACTATTTATCGTCACAAAAATTTTACCAAATCAACAAAACGAATTCATATCCTAATGTTTATCTAGTTTCTGAATCCATCTACGGAGTCAGATTTCTAATTAGAAATCTCTAAGTAAGGTTTTTCAGAACTAATTACCTTTTACCGAAATTTTCTATTTCAGATCTACGACGATTCAATGGTTGATTTGAAAAACTGATCGGTCAAAAATGAAATACTTTTCGTCCTGAATCCAATAACACTTTCAGTTTTGAAATCAGAAGCCAATCGGTACTCCAAATCGAAAGAAAATATTGGATGTTACTATTCCTATACTATTCATCACTATTCATTTTTTCCGATTTTTCTTCGAATTCGATACACAGTCACCCCCGATTTCGTTTTATGGTTTTTGCTCTTTTTTTTTTAAATATAATAATAATTATTAAATAATTAATAATAGGATTTTCTTTTATAAAAGTTCATAAAAATTCCATTTTTCATCATAAAATTTCTTAAAAATTTCTAAAAATTTCCATTCTTGTAAATCTTTAGTTAAACTCTTTCTTGATAAAAATCGTCAGAAAACAAATTTCAAAACAAATATCTTTATTCATATTAAAAGAAAGAATATTTCTAAAAATACCATAAAAATTCATTAGAGGCCGGTATAATTAGTTTAAGCGACACAATACTTCTTTTACTTAAAAGTCCACTTACTTTTAACAAATCATAATCATTTCTACATAAATAAAAATATATTTATTTATAGCAAAATACTATCATTTAAAAATAAAATTACGCGCCAAAACGTAACTTCTCATATTCCTTTTATAATTCTTTAATTCATGTAATAAATAAATTTATTTCCACTGACTCTTATCTCCATTTTCAAAATTCTCTCTATTATTCAAAATTTTCTTTACTTTGGACTTTATTAAATTTACGGCTATTACATTCTTCCCCCCTTAAAGAAATTCGGTACCCGAATTTCACAAAAACCAACAACATGAAAACATAAGACTACTCTTGGAACAGCTGTGGATACTTCTCTCTCATGACGTCCTCTACTTCCCACGTAGCTTCCTCTTTGGAATGATTCTGCCAGATCACCTTGACTGTAGGGATATCCTTAGACCTCAACTTTTTCACTTGTCTATCAACAATGGCCACGGGTTTCTCTTCGTAGGCCAACTTGTCATCCAAAAAGATTTCTTGCAGTTGAATCACATGAGATGGGTCGGGTAGATACTTCCTCAACATCGAGACATAGAAGACCGGATGCACTTCACTCAATCCAGGTGGTAGGGCTAGGCGGTATGCCACTGTTCCTACCATATCCAGAACTTCAAAGGGTCCAATATACCTCGGGCTTAACTTCCCTTTCTTACCAAACCGTATGATTCCCTTCATGGGTGAAACTCTGAGGAACACGTGATCGCCTAGAGAAAACTCCAACTCCCGACGCCTATGGTCCACATAAGCCTTCTAACGACTTTGTGCTGTTAAAAGCCGTTCCCTTATCAGCTTGACCTTCTCTATGGAATTTTGCACCAAGTCTGGCCCTAGCAGCTTGGCTTCTCCAACTTCAAACCATCCAACGGGAGATCGGCATCTTCTCCCATAAAGAGCTTCAAAAGGTGCCATCTGAATACTGGCTTGATAACTGTTGTTGTATGCAAACTCAGCTAATGACATGTATCCTTCCCAACTGCCACCAAAGTCCAAAATACATGCTCTAAGCATATCCTCCAGAATTTGAATCGTGCGTTCTGACTGGCCATCTATTTGGGATGGATGAAAAGCGGTGCTTAGATCCAACCTCATCCCCAAAGCTTCTTGAAAAGCTTTCCAAAACCTTGCCGTAAACTGTGGACCTCGATCAGATATGATGGAAACAGGGACTCCATGCAATCTGACGATCTCACTCAGATATAGGCTTGCATACTGAGTCGCATTAAAGGTAGTCTTCACTGGTAAGAAGTGGGATGACTTGGTCATTCGATCCACTATCACCCATACTGAGTCATAACCCTTAGGGGTCCTTGGTAACCCTGTAACGAAGTCCATAGTGATCATTTTCCACTTCCACTCCGGTATCTCAATCTGTTAGTGCAAACCGGGAGGCTTCTGGTGTTCAGCTTTCACTTGCTGACAAACCAAGCACTGAGCCACAAAGTCTGATACATCCTTCTTCATCCCATTCCACCAATACAAGTCCTTGAGGTCACTGTACATCTTATTTGTTCCTGGGTGAATAGTATAGGATGATTGATGTGCCTCCTCCAAAATCTGCTTCCTCAAGCTATCCACATCGGGTACACACAAGCGCTTTCCACATCTTAACACTCCTTCAGCATCCACGCTGAATTCAGAAGTCTTATTATTCCTAACTTGATCCTTGAGCTTACACAGCTTAACATCCTTGTCCTGATCTTCAACTGATGGTACCCTGACCTCAAATCAATCTTGGAGAAACATTTCGCTCCTTGAAGTTGATCGAACAGATCATCAATCCTGGGTAAAGGGTAGTTGTTGTGCACCGTTAGCTTATTTAGTTACCGATAGTCAATGCAAAGATGCAAAGAGCCGTCTTTCTTCTTCACAAAAAGGACCGGAGCACCCCATGGAGAAGTGATCGACCTGATGAAGCCCTTATCCAACAAATCCTGCAACTGACTCTTTAGCTCTTTAAGCTCTGTGGGTGCCATCCTGTAAGGCGGTATAGAAATTGGTCGAGCCTCTGGAATAAGGTCGATACCAAACTCTATCTCCCATTCATGAGGTAATCCTGGCAACTCCTCTGGAAAGACATCCAGGAATTCTCTTACCACTGCCATCTTGTCTATATCGGGTACCTTCCCATCCACATCTTTAACATACGCCAAGTATCGCTGGCATCCCTTCTTCAACATCCTCTGAGCAACCAAAACTGAAATTAGGTTATTTGGAGCTTTACTTCGGTCACACTGGAACTGGAAAGGAACTTCACTTGGAAAGTTGAACTTGATTGCCTTCCCATAGCAATCCAAGGTAGCATAGCATGATGTCAACCAATCCATTCCTAGGATTACGTCAAAGTCGATCATATCCAGGATGATCAAATCAGCAGATGTTTCCCTATCACCCACTCACACTTTACATGACTTGCATACATGCTCTACTGGCAAACAATCACCGACCGGGGTGGTTACAAAGAAAGGGGCATCCATCCCAATCGGATCTTTACCCAAGCTCTTAGCAAAACTAGGGGAAACATAGGAATATGTAAACCCGGGGTCAAACAAAACATATGCTTCATGTAGGCAAATCGAAAGAGTACCTGTCATGACCGCATTTGAAGCCTGTGCATCCTGCCTGGTGAGAGTAAAAATCCTCAGTTGACCTCGGCCTGCTTGGCTTTGACCTCGGACCATCATCCATCTACCAGTACCTCTGCTACTTGCTTGACCCGGTATAGTCCTTATAGGCTGAGCTGCCACTGGGGTTGATAGCAAAGCCGGTTGAGTTGACCATTGGCTTGAGTCATACAACTGGGGACACTCCCTCTTCATGTGTCCAGGTTGGTTGCACTGATAGCAAACACCCACCTCCCTGCGGCACTGACCAAAGTGATGGTTGCCACAAGTAGGGCATTGTGGCCTGTTCTACTGAATGGCCCTTGGTCCTGGTTGACCTGTATACCTGGTGTTCCCTTGGCTAGGACCTAGCCTACCACTCGCATCTGATCTCTGGTTGGGGTTCCCAACATTCTGTGGTGTTGGGCGCTGCTGGCCCTGAAATCGTGGTCCTTGGGAATGAGAACTTTGTCCTCCTTTGGAGCTCCCGTCCCTATCCCTCTTTCTCAGCTTGGCATTCTCGACATCGGCCAAATGCCTAGTCTCCATCATTCTTGCACAGTCCACAGCCTCTGCATAGTTGGGAAATTACTTCATCTGGGGTGCCACTGATTTAAACAATGCTGGCATCAACCCCTAGATAAACTTCTTGATCATTGCCCTTTCGGTAGGGACCATATACGGTGCATACGGCAACAGCTGTGTGAAGCGGTAATCATACTCTGTGACTGACATACCGGGAGTCTGCTTCAACTCCACAAATTCCTGACACTTGGCATCTCAGATACTTTAAGGCACAAACCTCTCCATGAAGACTTTCTTGAACTCTGGCCATCCCAAAGTTGGCGCTGTAGCTCCCCTTCCGCGCATCATGGTCTTAAACCATACGTGCGCTACACCAGACAACTGGAAGGATGCCAACTCTACCGATCAGATCTCTGGACACTTAAGCACCTCACAGATCTTCTCAGTGTCCTCTATAAACTCTTGGGGATCTTCACTAGCCAACAACCCCTTGAAGGTTGGCGGTTTCAGCTTCAGGAACTCAAATAGTTCAACTTCCCTCTCGGCAGGTCTCACATGCCGCTCCACGGGCCTAGCTGGCTCTGGAACGGAGGTAGCTGTTTTGGGCTGTTGTGGGTCCCTTCCACCTTGCCCATCCCTTCTTTCGGCTAGATTTTCTATCGCCCGCTGCATACTCTGCATGGTTGCCAGAATTTGAGCTATCACATCATCCCGGGGGTGAGAAGACATTTACCCCGCCTTGGGAGTCTCAGCTTGCTCACTGCTCAACTCAGCTTGTTCGGCTGCTTCAACAGTCCTTACACCCCTGCCACTGCCTCTTGCACTGGCTCTAGGTCGGCCTCTGCCACGACCTCTACCTCGGCCTCTAGGCACGGGTACTGCGGACTGAGCAGACTCTTCAGCCATCTGCTCTTGAGCTGCGGGTTGCCTCACCTTTGATCTCGTTCTTGGTGGCATCTCGCTATAAAACAGAGATAGCCCAACCGTCACTTAACCATGCCAACATAGCATACTATAAACTGACTTACTTGAACAACAAGAAAACATCCTATCGAACCCCTTTAGCAGCACCGTGAGTATAAGTATGTCCGGATTCACACCCACACTCAAAGTCCTGCCTAAAGGTCCGTTACTCCTTGAACACAGGAAAACCTAAAGCTCTGATACCACTCTGTCACGGCCCCAAATGATGGAACACATGACCGGCACGGCATAAGGGTTTCCCCCTAGCCGCAAGTCTAACACATAGCATGTACAAACATCCAGCACACAATCCAGAGTACATAATAAATATAACTGGCACATTTGCCACATCCAATATAAGAAAATACTTTATATATATATATATATATATATCATGAATTCAACATTTGTGATTCAACTTGGCCCATGGCCTCATAATACAAACATCGTTGTAAAACATAAAACCATTTTCCAAACAACACATCAAATTACGCAAGAAGCGAGGATCCTGCCTGTAAATTCATAGAGGTACACTAGACATAAACGAAACTAGACAAACAGTACAAAAGAGCCTTGCCCAAACTGGAGCTCACCAACGCTATATTCAGTCTCCTACGAAGCTGTAGCTGGATCGAAGTCTCTTTGACTATCTGTGGGGAGGAAACAGAAGAAGGGTGAGATCACATCTCAGTGAATGGGTAAATCACACTATAACAGAAACAGGGCAAACCAAGCACGAGTGTTTCGCAATGAGTTTAATAATTGAAATCAAAGTGTAAAGAAAATAATAGAAACATTAAGCATTTAACCATAATTTATTGAAAGAAAAGCTAAACAGTTCAAATGTATGTTCAAAAGATAAAACAAGATTTAAATCAGTAACTGTAAAGCAAATCAATTATGCATGGTAAGTAATAAATAAAGTTATTTATGCAATAACAATGATGAATGAGTTTGTTTAGAAATATTTAATCTTTAAGAAAAATGCACTAGTCTATTGGAGTTCTTTCCTAACAGATCTATCATCTTTCCCAAGTACATAGCAAGGGGAGGGTAATCACAGTAGGCGTAGACATAAGTCCACCCTAAATTCCCCTAGCACATAGCAAGGGTGTGGCAATCACTGTAGGTGTAGACATAAGTCCACCCTAAATTCTGTGACTTAGACGGTCATAAGCCCGTCACAATATCCTAGGCCGAAGCCTTAACATGACCATGGTGCACCAGGGCTAGCACTACCTGCGGCTAGCTAACAGTAACCTAAAAGGGTTCCTCCAGTAGAAAACATTTGAAAATATGCTATTCAAAGAATTTAAAGTAAAACATTTTAATAACATTATAATAAAGCTATAATTCTCCATCTAGCTCTTTTCATGCATAAAACTCCGTTCTAAAATATGTCTCATCCATGGATTCCCATGGAGACCTTTATCATCATAAACTTTCCCTTTAAACAAAGATCGTCTGTAGACGTCGCGTAGATATTCGCCATGCATCAAATCATTTCATGGCTATCTTAGTTCATTTCTATGACTAAGTTCGCATTTCTATAAATCTAGCTCAATGGAGAATTATCAGCCTAGATACTTGCCCTGCATACCTAGGGTTCAACTAGGATTGAAATTTATAATTTCTAACATGGTTGGAACATATTGGTTTTTAAAGCGGTAAAACAATTTAGCATACATTCCAACTAGTTAAAAAAAATCATATGAGAGAGTTATAAACCGAATTCGTAAAACATGCGCTATAGTAAGAAAAACCCACTCATTGGTAAGGGCTCCAGATTGGACAGCTCTAAAATCCTCGTTTCTGGTCTAAATTATGTAAAACAAACTCCAAAATCGAGTCCGGAATGTCCAAAAACTTGAAAAATGACTTCGGGAAATTAGTCACTATTCACCGCCGGGAAATACTATTCACCACCACTATTCACCGCCGAAAAACACTATTCACATTCACAAAATTTTTACCAAATCAACAAAACGAATTGATATCCTAATGTTTATCTAGTTTCTAAATCCATCTACAGAGTCAGATTTCTAATTAAAAATCTCTAAGTAAGGTTTTTCAGAACTTACCTTTTACTGAGATTTTCTACTTCAGATCTACGGCTATTCAACGGTTGATTTGAAAAATTGATCAGTCAAAACTGAAGTACTTTTCGTCTTGAATCCAATAACACTTTCAGTTTTGAAATCAGAAGCCAATCGGTACTCCAAATCGAAAGAAAATATTGGATGTTACTATTCCTACGCTATTCATTACTATTCATTTTTTTCGATTTTTCTTCGAATTCGATATACAGTCGCCCCCGGTTTCGTTTTATGGTGTCTGCTCTTTTTTTTTAAAATATAATAATAATTATTAAATAATTAATAATAGGATTTTCTTTTTTAAAAATTCATATAAATTCCATTTTTCATCCTAAAATATCCCAAAAATTTCTATTCTTGTAAATCTTTAGTTAAACTCTTTCTTGATAAAAATCGTCAGAAAACAAATTTCAAAACAAATATCTTTATTCATATTAAAAGAAAGAATATTTCTAAAAATACCATAAAAATTCATTAGAGGCCGGTATAATTATTTTAAGCAACACAATACTTCTTTTACTTAAAAGTCCACTTACTTTTAACAAATCATAATAATTTCTACATAAATAAAAATATATTTATTTATAGCAAAATATTATCATTTAAAAATAAAATTACGCGCCAAAACGTAACTTCTCATATTCCTTTTATAATTCTTTAATTCATGTAATAAATAAATTTATTTCCACTGGCTCTTATCTCCATTTTCAAAATTCTTTCTATTATTCAAAATTTTCTTTACTTTGGACTTCATTAAATTTACGGCTTTTACACTATCTGGATCAAATGATGCCATAGTGGCCTATTATGAATAAGATCAATAGATAGGTTATTAACTGTTAAATCATTCTTAATAGTTTCACCTATTTTTTTCTTTGGCCTATCTCTACCTCTAACTATCGAACTATTCTCCATCTAATAAACTCTTCTCAATAGGGCTTCTGTAGATCTTCTCCACACATGACCAAACCACCTTAAGTAAGATTCCACCATCTTCTCCACAATAGGTGCTACCCCAACCTTCTCTCTAATGCACTCATTTCTAATCATATCTCTTCTGGTGTGTCCTTTAGCGCAACATTCTCATTTATGCAACATTGAGTTTATCTTTGTGTTGTCTTTTAACCGCCCCACATTCAGTACCATACAATATAGCTGGTCTTATAGTTGTACGATATAATTTTTCTTTAACTTTGAGCAACATTTTTTTTTATCACAAATGACACTCAAAGCCTTCTTCCATTTCATCAATCCCACTTGAATCCTATGGTTTACGTCCTCCTTTACTTCGCCGTCAGTTTGTATAATAGACCCAAGATATTTAAAACTTGTAACTTGTTTTAATATATGGTCTCCAAGTTTTACATCTAAATTTATATTTTTTCATCTTTTACTAAAAATACATTCCATATATTCTGTTTTATTTCTACTTATACGAAAACTATGTGTTTCCAAAGCTTGTCTACATGACTCTAACTTCATATTTATTTCCTCTTTCGATTCACCAACTAAGACTATATCATCTGCAAAAATCATACATTGAGGCCCCAAATCTTGTATATGTTCAATAACTGTGTCCAAAATCAAGTTAAAAAGATACGGACATAGAGAAGACCCTTGATATTGTCCAATAGTTGTGAAAAAATCCTTTGTGTCCCCATTTTGTGTTCTCATGCAAGTCGTGATCCTATTGTACATGTCTTTGATTGCTCAAATATACGTAATACGTACTCCTTTCTTTTCTAAAGCCTTCCATAAAACCTCTCTTAACACTATGTCATATGCTTTTTTTAGATCAATAAAAACCATATGCAAATCTTTCTTTCATCTTTGATATCTTTCTATCAATCTCCGTAGTAAATAAATTGCTTCCATAGTTAACCTTCCTAGCATAAAACCAAATTGATTCTTTGTGACTTGAGTCACTTATATTAATCTTTGCTCAATGATCTTCTCCCATAACTTCATAGTGTGGCTCAAGAGCTTAATCTCTCGATAGTTAGAACAGTTATGTATGTCTCCATTACTTTTATAGATAGGGATTAAAGTACTTTTTCTCCATTTATCCAGCATTTTCTTAGATTTCATTATCACATTAAACAACTTAGTGAGCCAACTTATACCTTTTCTTTCTAGACTTTTCAACACCTCAATAGGTATATTATCGAGTCCTACTGCTTTGCCATTTTCCATTCTCTTCAAAGAATTCTCTACTTCAAACTCCTAAATTCTACGATAAAAAGTTTATTTACAGTCCTCCTCTACAACATTTAGTTTGTCAGAGTCACAGGTTAACTCATGTCCTTCGATAAAAAGCCCTTCAAAGTAACTCCTCCATCGTGCTTGGATATCTTGCTCCCTTACCAAAACATTACCCTCTTCATCTTTAGTACATTTCACTTGATCTAGGTCTCTTGTCTTTCTTTCCCTACCCTTCGCAAGCTTGTAAATTTTTCTTTCCTCATCCTTAAATTATATAATATATTAAAATTGGAGTTATATTAAAGATAATGTTTACATGAAAATATATTCTTATTTTATAATGTATAAACATATTATAATACATAATTTATATAATGTATGATATATTTATTGTTTTATTCTTATTTTAGCTTTGGTTAGTTATGTAGAGTAATAAAATTTTCAAGGTTCGTTCAATAATTGAAGAATTTTAAATAAAACTGAAATTTATTTATCTCCTTATTTTTTATATAACTGGGGGCTCATTTACAGCTTTACAGTAATTGACAACCTTACGGTAACGTCTTCTCCATCTAATTAAAATGAAAAGGGCAACAAAGAATACAAAAATAAATTATTATTTTTTTGGTATTAGACTGTCACGTCCCAGATTCTATCCGAGCACGAGACCGGCACAAAATGAGGGTTTCTCCCCACTTCGTAAGCCTAACCATCACATTATGAATCTAAAACTTAATAATCAATCTGGTTTAGCATGTGATCACATAATCACTCTGTAAAACTTTAAACACAAATAATATATAAATAAAGATCTAGCTTCATTAAGCGATGCCAAATCATTTTGTATTTCTTGCTTTACATATGTTTTACCTTTTCTTTTCACACATAGGAAACGGGGATCCTGCCTGTGATAATGTGGAGCAACTCTAGAGTACAAATACATAAGACAACAAGAAACTAAGCCCATCAGGACAAATTTGGGCTTACCTCGAAAATTTTACTGCTTCTGCGTACGCCTTCAATTTTTACCTATCTGGAAGCATTTAAAAGATTGGGGTGAGTCTTGCGACTCAGCAAGTAAATAACACAATTATATCATGTAGAAAAATTATCTTACATATTAGATTATAATTCAGCTTATGAATATTTTGAAGTATTCTTACTAGTTTTGTTTACTTATTCTCATTTAAAATAAGTTATGAATAGTATATTTATAAACTTCAAATTCATATTTTTGATCATTCATTTACCATGGTTTTAACCCAATCTCTTACTTTCCCTTATTTAATTTCACCATAATATACATATAGGTCTCTAAGGGACTCCTTGACCTTTCTCAGTCACTTTCATTTATTGTTCTTCTTTTAAGTAGGCACTTGAACATTTCTACTTGCAAACATTTGCACATGCTATAACCAATGAGTTATATCCACTTATCATCTTTATTAAAGTTATGTCACTATACTATTATGCTCCTATGCCATATAAAAATATCCTATGTTATTTATGTATATATAGATATATATTTAATATTCAAGCTATATATATCCAAAAGTATAATTAAAGTAAAAGAATTATATTAATTATTATATATTAATAAGACTTATTCTTTTATTAATATCTTTCAGTTTTATTCTTTAATTATTATTACCTTTATCACCCTTTATTTAGTTTGGAGGATTCCAATCCAGAACCATTTCAACATACCCAAGCACATAGCCTGGTAAGGGAAAATCACCATTTTTACCCAAGCACAGAGCAAGGGTGGGTAAATCATCACATACATGTCTTATCCCAAGCACATAGCAATGGGACGAGTAACATCATCATATTCTCGTCATTCATATCATAAGGTTGGGAGGAGCTCTCCTCAACTCCCTAACCTTTCCATATGTTGACTGTCCCAAGCACATAGCAATAGGACGGGTAAATCACCTCATTCTCATAGTAAGTAACCAGGCCAATTGCCACTGGCTATTGGAGGAGACATACTCAACTCCATACTTATTCATATTTCAATCCTCATGTGCCCGTTCGCACAAGGGGCTAGCAACTCCCTTGCTAGCTAGGGTTACAAGGTGCACCAAGGCTAGCCATCTCTGCCGCTAGCTGACAGTGTTTCCGAAAAGGAATCCAATGTAATTATTATTAATCTTATTTAATTATTTCTTTGTTTTCAAGTTTTAAGATAAATTATTATTTTAATCAATATCTAATAATAACCCATCGTGATCATATTATCATACTCATTATATCCTCAATGGATACTTTACCATCACTGAGTATCAAATTTAAAAAAAATCATCACACTTAGTCATATCACTTTCATTCATTCATTTTGTTTTGACTCATTCATATTTTTAAGGTGCACGTATATATATCCATGTGCTTACTTGAATAAAGAAATTTCAATTTGATAGTCACACCTCATTTCATTGCATATAACCTTATAATCTTGTATCATTATTTATTATTTCAATATCCATTAGGGTTGCCATCATTAAATATTATTTGAGATGCCATTATACATAAATATTCACATACTTATATATGTTCATAGTATAAGCATCATACGTTACGGGAGATCACGTTATTAAATTTTTCGGATAGAACATTTTACACCATTTAGATAAAGTATATCCAATACATTATACATATATAGCTTATTCTAATAAACTCTCAAACCATTATGGATCATCTTCACTAATATTTAAACTATCCTCAAATTCACATATTTATATCCACAAGTCGATATAATTAAGAACCATAGACATAAAAGAATATATACACATCCATATAGGGTATCCAACTTTTCTTATTCGAGACTTCTATCAAATTATCTTTGATTCTCACATGTCAACATCCTCCCATGAATCTCATCGTCTTAATTTATCATCTATTTTTGTTCTAAAATCCACTAATTAATATGTTAAATATACGTAGCAATAAATCTACTAAACATTTTATAACGTTCGGGCACCATTGACACATGTCTAACAATTCCAACTTACCTCATCACAATAACTCTATATCCTCTTATTAACACCAGTAAACTCATTATCAAAAATTTCAAGTCTTTCTTCTATCATATCTAAAAGTACCTCATTTTAGCTCATATCAATCCCGTTTAATTCACCCAATCATTTCAAGAAGATTTTTCTCAACAATTACTCATACATAAATTCCCAAGTTAAAAGGTCAAATATTAATTTAAATTCTACTTTCTATATTTCTATTCCTCAAGAAACTTTGATGCCACTAACTCACTTGATTACACTTCTTAAAACACCATAAGGCATTCATCAATTAGTTATTCTCACGCAAACTTTTGTATGCATTATAATTTTCTCCAAGATTTCCTCCATTAATCATTTCCTACAAATTGAAATCACTAATTTCCTAATTTTGTTTTACCTATCCTCAAGTGAACCTAATATGCTCAAATCTTTCTCTTGTGACATTTTTCCATCACTAGCAATCCTAACAAATTTTACTTTCACCATTCCTAACTTGTTACCTACCTATCTCATTTCACTTCACACATTCATATATTTTAATGACATACTATCCAAAGATCAAACATCACCCAAGTCACAATCTCAACATACAAAAATTGTCATAAATTTATATTACATAACCATATTATACAATTTATAAATTTAGAGATAAATTATAATTCTTTTCTCCATGCCATAATTTATGTGATTTACTCACCAATTTGAAGCTTCAATTAGACTAACTTCTTCTTGCCTTTTTCCAAATGAAATTGATCACCAACAACTCCAAATTATGCTCTTCAACTTAGCTATTTCGAAATCCAAAAATTCATTGACAGGTACTGTTCACGCATCTGACACTGTTCACGCAGGTAAAATACTGTTCATGGTTACTGTTCATCCGAAAAAAATTTGCATGATTTAGGTACCAAATCATGTTATCTTGCCATGAAATTTGTCATACATATACTACACTATGTCCTTAAGAAAACCCATAACTTAGTATTTCAAGAAAACACCAAAAATTACAAGATTTCTGAAATTTTACCTAAATTACTGTAGCTGCGTTTTCTGATGTTTCTGCTTCTGTTTTGTTGCACTTTCAACTGGATTTTGGTAGAGGTTCATGCTTATGTATGGTAGGATACTCAGTTCCAAGATGGAAGGCCTGTTTATGGCTGGATTTGGGAGAAAATAATGGAATTATGGGAGAAAGAAAAACAACCGAAAATGAAAGCTTGAACCTCCCCCTTCCCTGCGTGATTTTCTTTTCATGCTTCAGTTTTTTTTTTTTTTTTTGCAGAAGGGTATTTTCGAAATTTCAAAGGGCCAGATTTTTAAAGGGACATTCTTGGAATTTTGGTGCAACAAAAGTGGTAAGAAAAAAAAAATAAGTAATTCTAGTAAACCATATTTTTAGAATAAAAATAAAATGAAAATAAACTTTTATCTTTAAGGGAAAAACATAAATATTTCTCATAAAATATAATTATTAAAGCAAGATATGACATTTTAAAATTTTGGGATATTACATTCTTCCCCTCTTATGAAAATTCGGTCCCCGAATTTTAAAAACTACAAACATACAAAGAGAAAATATTTATAAGTCATTTTTGCATTAATACATTTACTGAAACTTCTTTTCACAAAACATGTTTGAATATCAACTAATATTCATTTTTTTTTGTTGAAAAGATGAATCTTTTATGACTTAGTGGTAGGGATGATTATCTTGAACTCTAAGTCAAGCTATGAGGCTATAGACAATCCTTCTTGATATGTCATAACCATGAACAATCTCTTTTTCTTTTATCTCTTGCTTGATTGATCCTTATTGTTGTCTATTGTAATTAGCTCCGTAAACTAAGTACATGATTCCACTTATTGTTCACTATTTGCAACTCTTTTATTAAGCTTTTATGCTATTGATGATATCTCCATACTGTATCAGACAGAACGTACTTCAAAACACTTAAACAAGGGTAACCAATATTAACTTCATTCTTTAACATGCTTATGACATGACTTAACAATAAACCTTGAAAATTTTATGTCTATCTGAGAGTCCTTCACATGAATTACTCCTTTTACATACCTCAAATTTTAAATTTTTCATGGGCAAACCTTCTTTTCTCATAATGCTTGTACTTGATATTATTGAAAATCAAACTATCTTCAATTCCCTTATATCAACAAAATCTATCATTAAAAGCATTATCTTCATAGATTCCCTGCTCTCAAATTCAATCCACCCCACATCTTTCCATATCCATTTATATTCATAGGTTCCAATTCATCCATTCAAAAAGAGATCACTTACAGCTATTTCTATCCAAAACACATGCGCTTTATTACAAACTGCTATCTTAGAATTCACAACCTCGATCACATCATAACTCACTATCAATATTCTATTATTCATTCATCATATCGCTTCATATAAGCAACTCAAACAACCAATTCAAACCTTCTTGACATCTAAACAAGCAA